>VONZ01000163.1:167500-767500 GCA_012976165.1 Labeo catla
GCTATATAGATTTTTTTAAGGGGGTTTGGGCATTTTTGTAGTTGGTCAGGCTGGAAGGACCTGATGGACCATCTTAAACTAGCTTATACCAGATTTTGTTCTGTATTATTTATTTATGTATAATTTAATATAGTTAGATATGATATAATTTAATTCAATTTTAATAATTTTCAGCAGGGTAAGGGGCCACAAATTTTCATTTTAGTCCATTTTAAACCAGGTGTCAATCCACTTTAGTAGTAGTAGTAGTAGTAGTAGTAGTAGTAGTCGTGGTATTTATTTATTAATTCATTTATTTATAAAATTATTTATTTTTTTAGCAGGGTAAGGTGTCTATTTTAGACCAGGACTCAATCCAACAGTAGATTTATTTATTTATTTATTTATTTCAGGAAGGTAAGGGTCCAAAAAGTGTTTAATTTTGATCTATTTTATACCAGGTCTCCACCCAATTTGGAATAATAATAATACATTTTATTTATTTATTTATTTTTTTCTGGAAGGTAATGTGCCAAAAAAAGTGTTTCATTTTGGTCTACTTTAGACGAGAATTTTTATTTATTTATTTATTTTTTTTCCAGCAGGTTAAGGGACCAATATTTCATTTAGATCTATTTTATACCAGGACTTTATCCACTTTGTAATAATAATAATAATAATAATAATATTTATTTATTTATTTATGCAGGGTAAGGGGCCAAAAAGTATTTAATTTTGATCTGTTTTATACCAGGTCTGTATCCACTTTGGAATAATAATAATAATAATAATAAATAAATATTTATTTATTTATTTATGCAGGTTAAGGAGCCAAAGTATTACATTTTGGTTTATTTTAGACCAGAATTATTACACTTCAGAATTCATATTTGTTTAATAAAATATAATATTATTTATTTATTTATTTATTTATGCAGGGTACGGGGCCATATATATATATATATATATATATATATATATATATATATATTTATATATATTTATTATTATAATGTGTTTACATATACAGAGGACAGAATTCATTTCTACTTGAAGCTGTAGGAAAATGCTGGATTTTCTGTTTGTGTGTGTGTGTGTGTAATACAGTCCTCATTTCATCATCTCCATAAGTCTCAAATAAACTCTTGCCTTTGTGGAATGTTAGTTTTTAGAATTGCACAAATGTGACACTAAAGTGAGCCTAACAAAACTTTGAATAGGTATAGACTTGAATGTGAAACTAAAGTTTAATATGTGCAACGCTTCGGCGGTTATGTAGATGCGGTAGTCGCTGTCTGCGAGTGTGTTTGTGTGTGTATATGTGTGAAAGTGAAGCAGTGGAGCTTGATACACTCCATGTTTAGAGGTCGAGGTGACAGAATGGCAACCTACTCTGTCATGCTCTCTCCCTCTCTGATTTCTCTCGCTCTCTCACTCTGACTCTCTCTCTCTCTCTCGACTGCTATGGCCTGTAGAAGAGATGCTGGTGAAAGATATAAACCCTGTTTTTTGTATGTGCATATCTCTCCTCACCCATCCCCGCATTTCAAATGTAAGAGGGACAGACAGAGAGGGTTACACACCAGCCGGCTCAGTGACAGCCAACCCATTGTGTTTCAACTTTAATAAACAAAATAATACAATAAACACAACTGATAGAAAGCGCACAAACAGCCTCGTGTCTGAGGAGAACAAAACGGAACTTTTTGAACTCAAACTCCTTTGGTGAGTAAAACTTCCTTTAATCTGTTAGTCTTTCCGAAGCGCGTCTCCTCATTTATTCGAACTAGTCGCTGAAATTTCTAGGTGAGGAGATGTCACGATACTTTTTTAGGACAAAACAACAAACAAACAAAGGCTGGCATATAGAAAGAGACGGGGGGAGAGAGAAAGTGTGTGTACAGGTAAAATATCTGCAAATGAGGTAACATGTTGTGACAGCTGAGCGAATGGTGAATAGATGTTCGACGCAGACTCCGTGTCCTAAAAGGGTGACGACTCCGCTTCATTTGGGTTTCCCACCCTGTATGATAACGCAGAGTGGGATTAAAAAATGTGCAGGTGAGGCCGCGCGCAATAGCGCTCCCTGTCACTGCGCCCCCTTATTAAGATAAATATTGCGATGGGGGGATTTTCAGCAGCGGCTGGAAAAAAGGGACAGACGCATTTATCTTCCCTCTGTTGGTGTTTTGGGTTTGTTGGGGAAATAGGTTTAAGCCCCTTTAACTCACCCCCAATGTATGGAAATGTATGTGCATTTTTAAAGCGGGGGGCGAAATTTATTTCCCCCTACACATTCGAGAAGGAACTGATAGACCCACAGATGGCATGATAGATGGACATGTACATATAGAGACAAACAGACAACAAACCGCATGCATCCCCTATAGAGCCCCCCGTTGTCCTGCAGCATCCCTATCCACCTTTAACGTAATCCATAGTTTTACATAATGCTGTTTCTCTGTGCATCCAAGATAAGATTTATATATACATATATATATATATATAGACATATTAAACAGCATTTTCTTTCATATCTATTGGTATATGGAGGAAAAAGTGCTGTTTAATGGGGTGAAAAGCATAGATTTTTGTGTTTTTTTTGCTTTGTTATTTCTTGCAGGTGTGGAGAAAGATTTTAAGGGTTTGATGCTTCATATTTTGTTAATAAGAAAGTACAAGGAAAGAAAAACAGAATGCTAAAAAAAAGTTAATTTGGGTACATTATTAAAATCCAATGAACCATTAGGGAAATTCAGAGATCAAACATGTTTTTGATGCAGATATAGGCTTAAATTGCAAATATTGTTTCTGGTGAATTCATGGAAACTGATATTGCATTAACACCTCAAATTAATCATCTGAAATTGTTCGGTTTTATATGATAACATGCTAAAATGGTAAAATCAGTCCTGCCTTTATTCATTCAAAACGTGTATTTCCTTAATAAAAGCTGTTTTGAAAAAAAAATGTTTTTGAATGCGCAGGATCTAAAAGCTAATATTTACTTATTTATTTATTTATGTATGTATTTATTTATTTATTTTTCACCAGGTTAAGGGGCCAAAAAGTGTTCATTTTGGTCTATTTTAGGCCGTGTCTCAATCCACTTTAGAGTTGTTATTTATATATTTATTTATTTATTTATTTATTTATTTATTATCAAGGTAAAGGGCAAAAAAAGTGTTTCATTTTGGCCTATTTTCGACCAGGTTAGAATTATTCCACTTTAGATTTATTTATTTATTTATTTATTTATTAATTAATTAGCTGGGTAAGGGGCCAAAAAGTGTTTTATTTTGGTCTTTTTTAGACCAGATCTCAATCCACTTTAGATTTACACTATTGTTTTCTGCAACCTGTGCCACAAAATAATATTAATTATTCTTAATATTATATTTTGTTCACAAGTTTTTTTAAATTAACAAATTCTTATTTAATCCTTCTATTAATTCTTTAATATTGTTTATATTATTTTTATAACATATTAGCTTGTGATAAAATTAAATTAAAAATAATTGTGAAAAAATATATATTTATTTATTTATTTATTTATTTATGAGCTGGGTAAGGGGGCAAAAAGTGTTTTTTTTTTTTGGTCCATTTTAGACCAGATCTCAATCCACTTTAGATTTACAATATTGTTTTCTGCAACCTGTACAACAAAATAATGTTAATTATTCTTAATATTATAATTTTTTTTTTGTTCAAAATTGGAATGCGCAGAATGAAAAAGCTAATATTTTCTTATTTATTTCTCAATCCACTTTAGAGTTGTTTTTGTTGTTTGTTTGTTTATTTATTAGCAGGGTAAGGGGCAAAAAAGTGTTTCCTTTTTGGTCTATTTTAGACCAGATTAGAATTATTCCACTTTAGATTTATTTATTTATTTATTTGTTTGTTTATTTATAAGCTGGGTAAGGGACCAAAAAGTGTTTTATTTTGGTCTTTAGACCAGATCCACTTTAGATTTACACTGTTGTTTTCTGCAACCTGTACCACAAAATAATATGGAATATTCTTAATATATATATATTTTTTTATTTTGTTCAAGATTTTTTTTCTTATTTAATCCTTCTACTAATTATTTAATATTGTTTATAATATTTTTATAACATTATTATTATGTTTCTGAATATTGTTGCAAATATGTTTTTGGTGAATATTGCATTAACACCTCAAATTAATAATCTGAAATCATAATAGTTCACTTTTATATGATAACATGCTAAGTGCTTCTATTCATTTGAAATATTTAATAAATCTGTTTTGAGAAATGGGATGTTTTTGAATGGGTAGGATCAAAAAGCTAATATTTATTTATTTGTTTGTTTATTTATTTTTCAACAGGATAAGGGGCCAGAAAGTGTTTAATTTTGGTCTATTTACTTTAGACCAGATCTCAATCCACTTTAGATTGACACTATTGTTTTCTGCAACCTGTACCACAAAATAATATGAATTATTTTTAATATTATTTTTATTTTGTTAAAGATTTTTTTAATTAACAAATTCTTATTTAATCCTTCTATTAATTCTTTAATATTGTTAATAATATTTTATAGCATATTAGCTTGTGATATATTAATTCTAAAATATGTATGTGTTATTAATAATAATAAAAAAAGAATATTAGAAAAATATTACATTGCAATATATTTGTATCATAATTTGTAATTAAAATCTATTCAACCATTAGGGAAATTCAAAGATCAAATATGTTTTTGATGCAGATATAGGCATAAATTGCAAATATTGTTTCTGAATATTGTTGCAAATATGTTTCTGGTGCATTAATAGAAACTGATATTGCATTAACACCTCAAATTAATCATCTGAATTAATCATAACAGTTCTGTTTTATACAACAACATGCTAAAATGGTCAAATCAGTCCTGCCTGCCATTCAAAACTGTTGTATGTCCTTAATAAAAGCTGTTTTGAGAAATGGCATGTTTTTGAACGCGCAGGATCAAAAAGCTAATATTTTCTTCCTTGCATATTCTTTGAGCTTCGTGTTCATTCCAGACACATCTAGAATAAACTGGTTTAATTTAATCTTTTCGCTTGGGGTGGGAAATATTTTCTGTTCTTATTTATTTTTTTATTATTTAATTTTTTCCTGGTGCTTTTTCATTTCCAAGCAGACCGATTCGGGTTGTGAGTCGCAGCTAGCCAATTGTCTGTCCTCCATTTCCACTCGAGTAAGACACATGATGTTGATCCATCAACAGAACGTGTGGGATCCTTTTTGCCCGCCGTCAGCAGGATGCGTAAAAGAATCACCTTTTCTCCATTTAAGCGGGGAGGAAATTTGCAACACGGCAGAACCCCCTTCTATAACCAAATGTAATGCTCTGGATTTATTTTCATAAGGTGCGCACGTGACTTAATCCCTTTACCGAATGTTTATAGGCCGGTGGCGGAGTGGAGGTTTTCGGGTGAACTGGCATCACACCGCTCAAAGGTCCTAGGAAATGACCTGCAGTCAGCCAATTGAGGATATCCTTGAACTTGACTGAGCCAGAGAGAGGGAGGGAAATGACAGGGCTGGAGGAAAACAAAGGCGACCGGGCCGCAGCTACCCACAGCCTCAGCATCGCAGGGTCGGGGGCGAGTCCCGCGGGAAACGGCTGGGGAATCTCGTAGGTTAAACCGGCGGGGGGGTGCGGCTACGTAAGACCTTCTGACCAAAACGCACACCCGTCTGACCCAGACCCAGGCCAAATTTGCTTTTAACAGCCAGAGAAAAAGACAGTCAGAATGGCGGCTAATTGCCAGTGGAAGAAAAGCAAAGGTCTTTGTTGCAAATTGGCAGAAAAGCATCTGCCCTGAATTTGATAGGATCCCCTTAGTCACACTTGTATCTATTATACAAAAGCTTAAGCTATAGACACAAAAAACGTGTGTAATTGTGACCGAGTTTAACCGCCACTGTGTTTCTTAATACAGCGAGAGGGAACCCAGCAGATTCAAGGTAAACAAATTCAGTAAACATATCAAATTCGGTGTATTTTATTGTTGCTGAAGCCTCATGTATTTTAATACTGCTAAAGTCCCGGCTGGATTCCAATTAAAAACAGGTTTTCCTCTGCCCTGAGGGAGAACGGCTAATTATTCTGTTGTGGCGGAGGGGGGTATATTAGCTGTACACAGCTAATATACAGTAGACTTTCATCTTTTGTGTTCTTTATTCAATTTTAATAGTGTTAGCTCAAAATAATTGCTTAATTAGAGTAAGTGGGTAGAGACAGAATGGGGATGCTGCTGTCTCTGAGGAGAAACCTGGAACTGGAGAACAGGCTCTGTGGATTTAATACAGCCCAGGCCTGACACTAACCTTGAGAATGTGGAACGCTCTTTTGCCTTTCTTCTGGGGATGGTGGGATTTGGTTGTGTTGGGTGGATTAGATTTTGATTGGTCTTTTTTCTTCCGGTGGAGTCCTTTATATAGTAATATACAGAGATGTCGTATTTGGATGCTCAAGCCACGCTTAAAAATTGTGTGAATGTCATTGCGTTAGATAAGAAAATATCAAAGAAGGTGGAATCGATTTGAAAGAAATATGAAAAACAATTAAACATATGAAGTAAGTCAGATTTCCAGGACAGCAGAAGAATATGCTAGACTTATGTTGCGTTAGACTGTTTTAGATGCTCTTGTCATTGTAAAACAGCTCTAGCATCTTTTGTTTGCAGATGCCACTTTGTTTAATATTTTCAATGTGACCCTTGACCACAAAATCAGTCTTAAGTAGCACAGGTATATTTGTAGCAATAGCCAAAAATATATTGTATGGGTCAAAATTATTGATTTTTCTTTTATGACAAAAATCATTAGGATGTTAAGTAAAGCTCATGTTCCATGAAGATATTTTGTAAATTTCCTACTGTACATATATCAAAACTTAATTGATTAGTAATATGCATTGTTAAGAGCTTCATTTGGACAACGTTGGTGATTTTCTCAGTATTTTGATTTATTTTTTTGGCACCCTCAGATTGCAGATTTTCAAATAGTTGTATCTTGGCCAAATATTGTCCTATCCTAACAAATCCTTATTTTTTTTAAGTTTTCAGATAATGTATAAATCTCAATTTTAAAAAAAACTGACCCTTATGACTGGTTTTGTGGTTTAGGGTCACAAAACCGTTGTTTAAATTTGAGAAATTGTAAAACAGCATCTTTTGTTTGCAGATGCCACTTTGTTTAATATTTTAAATGTAATGTATGACCCTGGACCACAAAGCTTAAGTAGCATGGGTTTATTTGTAGCAATAGCCAAAAATACATTGTATGGGTCAAAATTATTAATTTAAGTTAAGATCATGTTCCATCAAGATATTTTTTACTGCAATGGACCCCTTTTGGCTTTAATTTTATGGACAAAACAGTAAAAAGACATCATCTAAGTGTTCCTTAAGAAGAAAGAAAGTAAACAATGACAGAACTCTCATTTTAGGTGAAGTGGAATTCCTTTTGGGGTCCACAGAGGTCCTAAAACATTTCGCCCTATTAAAAAAGAAATGCTTGTGGTTAGTACAGCGACCCGAGTTCGATTCCTGGCTCGAGGTTCTTTGGCGATCCCGCTCCCCTCTCTCCTCCCAGCTCTTTCCTGTCATCTCTCTATTGTCCTATCGCAAATAAAAAGGCATAAAAGCCCAAAAAATAAGTAAAAAATAAAAATAACAAAAAAAAGAACGCTTGCAGATTCGAAAGTAAGTTTAAAAACAGTCCATCTGAGATGCCAAAACAGAATAATTGTCCGGCTGGCCAATTGAGTGTTATACAATATGTATAAATCAAAAAATTGACCCCCATGACTGGTTTAGTGGTCCAGGGTTACATATAACATCATTCAGACGTTTTAAGTGCGACTTAAACAGATAGTCCACCTAAAAATATTAATTCTGTCATTGCAAATCTGCATCATTTTCTTTTTTCTGAGAAATACTGAAGAAGATATTTTGAAGAATGTTTCAGTGTTTTTTTTGTGTGCGTGTGTGTATGTACAATGAAAGTCAATGGGGTCCGATGTTATTTTTGGAACCCATATTAGAATGATTTCTGAAGGATCATGTGACACTGAAAACTGGAGTAATGGCTGCTGAAAATTCAGCTTTGCATTCACAGGAATTTAAAAAATATTAAAATAAAAAACAGTTATCTTAAACTGCAATTTTGGACCCCACTAGCTTTATTTTCTAGGCAAAAGAGTTAAAACATCATCTTATAAGTGTTCCTCAAGAAGAAAGAAAGTAAACAATGACAGAATTCTCATTATAGGTGAACTGGAGTTTCTTTTGGGGCCACAAAAAAGATGACAACATTCTTAAGGTCCTAAAACATTTCGCCCTATTAAAACCGAACGCTTGCAGATAAGTTGAAAAACAGACCATCTGAGATGCCACAACAGAATAATTGTCCGGCCGGCCAATTGAGTGTTATACAATATGTAATATATGGGTATTTTGTACAGCCTCCAGCCACCAAGATGTTTTCAATTTAGCATGGCTCTACGATCATGATATCACTTTCTCTGAGCTGTTCCAGATCAGGATGGCCACAGCCATCCGAGGTGATCACCTCGTCCAACTCAAAGGCTTTCTTGAGGAAGAGTAATTCCACAGTTGCTGAGGTACTGAAAAAGCAATCTGCAAAAATACCCCAGGGTCATGTCTTTGGTCGGATGATTTGTGTGAAATGTCATATATTAAATATAAGTTCGACATTGAGCCACACACTGTAAAAAGTGCTGTTTCCCCCCAGCCGCGTTTTAGGTCAAAGCAAACGGTCACAAAGGAGACAGAACTCTTCCACCGTCACACACGCACTCCATCTTTCCAATCTTAGAACGGGCGGAGGCCAAAAATGACACGCAGCTGCATTTCATTTGCAAATGCGAGCAAAACTTTTTCTTTGATTTGCCTTTTTTTCCCCTCAGAATTCACAATTCGCTCCAATTGACGTTCCTCCTTTTCCTGCACCTCTGTCTTATCTGGTGTGGGTTTCATCTGCCATGCAATAAGAAAAGGACAAAGCTTGTAACTAATTCATAAAGTCCAGCCGTCTCCCGAGAGGTGCCGGAAAGAGAACGCTGTCTCTGGGGATGTCAGAAAGTCAGTCAAGCCAGCAATCCTGCTGTCCATTCGACTCCATGAGATATGACAGAAGAGCTACAAAGCATGTCGTTCTCAAGAAGGACAATTGATGTTTTCCTTTTTTTCCTCCCCTTGCTTTTTTCTGTCTATGTGTTGTTTGTTTTCGAAGAACGTTTTTTTTTTCCGGAAAGTTTACTCTCGTGGCGAGCGTGAAAAGCGTTTTGCATGGTTCTCAGCTCTTGCTGTACTTTAGAAAACAATGTGGAAATCTATTTACCTCATAATACCGTACTTATTATATTAACTGGGGTATTCTGGTTTTGTTAGTACATGCATAAATATAAATAAGTTAATGGATTTGCCCTTAGAGTCTGGTCTAGGTCTGGCTAATATCAATTAATTGACTTGATGCATTTGTCTAAAACAAACAGAAGTCTTTTTACCCATGCAAATCCCTCTGCAATTCCATTTTCCGTTGGTCTCGTACAGCAGGTTTAGTGATTTATCAATTTAACCTTGAAGGTGTCCTTGCACAGGTGTCTAAAGTATTGAAATGAGGCTTTGAACACATGCAAAGTATATAGGAGAGGTCAGAATGGCTTGTTTTGAAATCTACTTAAACTTAGCCCTAAACTCTGTAAATGATTGTCATTTACAAAAAGTGCTTTGTTACAGACTATTTTACTACCAAAGCTGTGAATAGTTAAGCTGTTTGATATTTTTGTGGAACTGTGATGCTTTTTGTTTCAGGATTCTTTAATGAATAGGAAATTCAAAAGAGCATAACTGATCTGAAATAGGAATCTTTTGTAACATTAAAAATGTCTTTCATCATTTTAGATTTTTGTGTCTTTGCTGAATACAAGTATTCATTTCTTTAAAAACTATTAAACCAACCAACAAACAAAGAAATAAACCTTACCAACCTCAAACTTTGGTTTATTTAAAAAAACAACAACAACAAAAAAAAACATCTTATCAGTTTATATCCATAATTTATTTCTTTTACATATTTATTTCTTATACATATAAAATATTTCTTTTACATTTAAAGGTAGATTTTAAGATTTTAAGTGATAACTGTAGAAACTAGACCATTAATTGTGGTTTTAAACTACGTTTTATGGTGAGAACATGACAAACACTTCATGTTTTTGAATTCTTTACACTTTTAAGATTTAGGATACAGATGTAAATGTATGTGTTATCAAAAACTGTACCATCTGTACAAATTGTTTGTTTTTATATGGTGAAATGTAATTATTATTCTGACCGTTTTATTAACATTAACCATTCGTCTTCCATACATTTAGGTTATGAGAACCATAGTTAAAACCTCACATATATAGCACCTCAATAACACAGTAAAAATATAAGTATGGTTTCTAGTTATTTGTATGAAAAACAGTAGTCTAAATATATGTAGTATAAATGCACAAACGCTATTTCTTATTCACAAAAATACTATATATTCTATTACTCCTTTAATACATGTCTACAAAAATAAAGGTGCTTCACGATGTCCTAGAAGAACCTTTTTTTGTCTAAATGGTTCCATAAAGAACCTTTCTGTTTCACAAAAGGTTCAGTGGCGAAAGAAGGTTCTTCAGATTATAAAAAGGTAAGAAAGAAATGGTTCTTTAAAATCCTTTGACTGAATGGTTCTTTGTGCATCTGCTATGAAGAACCTTTTAAATCACCTTTATTTTTAAGAGTGTACATTAATAATATAATAAAATTCAATATGAGTATCCCAAATTTCTGCCACAACATTAGTGTTACTACAGTAAATCCATGGTAAATCATGGTGATTTGTAGATTGAAAAGCCTTCTGATTTTCTGACAAATGAGCAGCGCTGTTTCGTTCTGGTTTCAGCACATATATGTCATATTGAACATTTATCGAACTCTTGTTATCGTTTTATCGAAGAAAATTGTCACGATAATATTATCGTTTTATAATGTTATAATGATAATGATAATGTATGCTTAAAGTGTCAGACTTTCACAGTTGTTACAGTAGTTTTACAACATTCCTGTCTGCTCAACCATGATATTTCTCCTTTTTAATATTTAAGTGAAAATTTTGAGAAGTCAAAATTTAGTCAACAGCAAAACAAGAGAATGCACTGATTAAAATGATTCCAGTTCATTTAACATACGTTAAATTGATTGCAGATCAAATTAAAAACCTAAAGTGAAACGTTTTTTTTTTCCTCCTCAATTTTTTCACCTCTAAATCCTTTGCATTTATACTCAAAGACTTTTATTGTTACCTAAATGGTTAAAGTAAGGGTCTTACATTTCACCCATGTTACAACCATCCCTGATCTCCCCTATATACGTGCACCCACACATGCTGTAAAACTTCAAAGAGCAGAACTCAAACTATATTAGCGAACTGGCTGATGTAGGCGAGGAACGGCGTATTGTTCATTTGTGTATGGGAGGAGATGAAACCCATCTTGAGTTATTTGTTTTAAATCATAATGCTCTCAACTACTCTTTAATCTTTCATTAGTGCTGCACAATGTCTAAATTCGTACGAGCTAAATCAATCGCTACCTTGAGGACTTTGATGAGTGTGTTTTGCTGGATTTTGATCCTTCTTTATACATTTATGAGCATTTTGAGGATGGGGAAAACAGAAATACGCACCAGAGGCATGTGTGATGTGGGCACATCCAAGAATCCATAATGGATCAGACAAGAAGCTCATTATGAAGATTTGCCTAGGGTCAGACTCTCGGTAGCACAGGATGGCGAATCTTGAACAATGGAGGTCTTAAAAGGGAGAAGGATCAAAGGGCCCAAACAGGCCATCACAATCCAATTGAAATGTTTTCTGGGCATCATAAGGAGGTAATGGACGGACGCACAGTGAAAAAAAGGGTGGCCATTTTGAATGCAGCCCAAATTACAGTGTGTTGAAGAGTGGATGGAAAATTCACATGACAGACTTCTGCACTTCTCAGCTGTGCATTGTGTTGCGAGTGAAGCCAGTCATTATAGACGCCCAAATGCATTTCGCACACTTCCGTAATGAGCCTAAAGCGCATTTTCTGTTTGTTTTAGTCGCAAGGATTTGTATATAATAGGTATCATTTCAATATTTTGATATAACGTGTCCATTAAATTCTTAGCCACTCAAAACGCTGTAATTTTGTGTCCCTTCCAGTCCAAGTAATGTATCATCCAACTTCTACCTGCATCCAGTGGCTCTTCTTCTGTTTCCTGTCCAGTGCTGGTTCGTACGAGCGGTCTAGGTCAGGTTGTCGGACGATTGGGAGGTCATCCTGCCCCCTTCAGCCCCAAGTACGTCCACCTCTCACACCAGTGATGAATATGTGCTTATGCATATAGACAGCATGTCAGCAACGTAAAACATCAACCTGTACAATGGCATGTTGGGATCAGACAGGTACCAGAAGTGTGTTTATGACATGTGTCAAAGAAAACTATCTGACCTTGTTTCGGCTGCTGTCAAAGAAGCCTAAAACATCAATGAAACCAAAATTAGAAATTCTGTTGTCATTTATTTATCCTCATATGTTGTTCTTTTCCACGCAAATACAATGATAGCTGACTGAAATATTTAAACTTCAGAAAGGACACTAATATGCAAAGGTTGTCCATCAAGACTTCTGAAGTATAGATGGGTCATTCTATAATTGTGGGTACATCTCATATACATGAGGTGTATTTTTAATATATTTTCATCAATATGAAGCCACAATGCTTAATTTTCTAGTACAAAATTATGTTTTCCCCAATCACACTACTATATGTTGAAAAAGCCATATCTTTTGTTCAAAAATGATGTTCATATCACATACAACCCTGGTATTCACCTGTTCGATTTTGTAAAGTTGCTCATTCCAATCTGCATTTAAGTATGAAAATGACCTCACACGTAAATTAATTTCATAGTTTGGGTATGTGCTTTAAAAATAATAAGTGTTTATTGTGATATAACTTGTTTTATTTGTGTCCGAAAAACCGTTGTCAACTAAGTTACCCACTAGAAAACCCTCCCTCAAAAAGGAATGGTTCGTCCCATTCTCGCATAATTTGCATGGTATGATGTTATTTCCTCTAGAAGCACATGGATGAAACACTAGATGCTATGTTTTCTCTCTTTCCCCTAATATTGTTTAAACTAGCAAACCTGTGTCAAGAGTGGATTAGTTCACTGTCAACTGTGTTACCCAAAGATTATTGCTGCAAATTTTAATGTACCCCTAATTATAGAATAACCCAGATAGCTTTTTTACTGTAAGCTGTTGACTGATAATCTTCCCCTCCAGTGAATTTGAATCATTGAATTTGATTCGTCAATGAATATGAACAACTGAGTCATTGAAATTATCTGATTCGAAAGAGTGAATCAGAAGACTTAGAATATAGTGCACTAGTTGGCTTGCATTTGTGATTTTATGACACTTTTTCAAAGCATAAAACTCTAGTGCTTATTCATTGTGATTGCATAGAAAAGAGCGAACGGAACGTTATTCACAATTCGTACAAAGTCATGCGATTTGGAATGACATGAGGGTGAGTAAATGGTAAATGATGACAGAATTTTTTTTTTATTATGAGTGAACTTATCTTTCAAGCTCAATTGTTCAGAATCCATCCAGTCCAAATGGGTAAGAGGACACGACCACAATGCGGCGAGAGAGTCTCTAAATAGCAGCATCTCAGATGCCGTTCTCTGTTCTTACATGCCATTTTGTACAAGTACATTCAGTTCGTCTGAGACAGACTGAGACAATTTCGTCTGACCATTATTTCCAGAATCCCATCTTTCATGAGCAGCCGAATTTTGCCTCTATTGTAATTTCTTTGGTCATGTTCAGATGTAATAAAAATCACTGAACTATTCTCTACAAAAATATTACGCCATATTTGAGGTAGTTAGACATTGTCTCGTCTAGGGATTTGTGGAAACAGGGCTGAGGTTTATGAAGGACAAACAATAGCATTTAAAGGTCCATAAAAGCCTAAATATGATGACATTGGCTGTTATGTATTATGCTGTGTTTAGCCAAACAAACACAAAATTAGAGTAATTCTAAGAGCAAAATGTGCCCCTTCATGGATATTTGAGAAATATTAAATCGTCGTTAGGGATGCAATTGGATCGTTGCTGTCGGTCGTAATTGCTTGTGTTTGCATAACGCGCGCACCTTGCGATATACATAATTTATTTAGTCTTTTTTGAGGACGTCTGTTAAGGCACTACACATTCAACAGCTCCGTGACCCTGCGATGGAGCGAGAGAAAGAGGATGAGAGACAGAGAGGCACACTCAGTCATGCCTCCTGTGAAGTGTTGTCTCTCTTTATAGCGGTTCTGAGCACATTGATTTTACTATAGTTTGGCATTACCTGCGGTAACTAATGCGCGGGGGTCTACCCTTCGGGAGCAGCTGGACTCTGCGCATTAATTCGGAGCCCCTGTTTGAGTACGCGACGGCATATGCTGTCTTTTGTCTATTATCCTTCTCGTCTGTTATTCCCAAATATTGACATCGGCCGTTTTTATTAGCGCTAACCGCTCGCTAGCCTCCCAGCCTCATGCACGGCTCTATTTCCTGCTATTGATTGGCTTCTTCAAGCCAGCAGGTAGCTGTCCTCTCAGGCTGTCCTGAGGAATCACTTCCAATGACTTTATACGCACAATTTACACGGTGCGCTTTAAAGAGAATATTATCCTCAATCCAAATCGCTGCCCCCTCCTTCCCCCTACCAGGTCAATATCCCACAATGCAGCGTTTTGTGCCCTGTCATGTGCTTGTTATTAAAAGCAACAGAAATCGACATTTCAGCAATATGTCTCTCATAAAACGATGGTGGCGCAGACAGGCTGCGGCCCTTACATGTTATTATAACACAGCACTGTTGTGGTCTGTTTACATAAGACGTTTCTGCGTGTACGTGTGCAAAGGGATCATTCGTGATGTGCTAAATATAATCCGAACAAGGTTTCCGAAGTAATCCGTGAGCAAAAACGCTCTGCGCCATGGAATGTTTTCGATTACGCTCAATCAGGCGACAGACAACAAAGAAACGTTCATTTTAAGAATATGAAGTGAAAATAAAAGGCAGAAAACATTGGACCGGCACAGTGTAATGTTTAACATGCCAAATATGGCATTTGCGTCTCTCTTAGGGGTTTAAAATGGTTCACATTAAAACGTTCAAAGAATTTTTTTTTCAAAAAGGTCAAAAGTATAACATAATTATCCCGCATAACGGAGCTATAGGAAACATTTGCTTCTAAACACACCGCCTTCAGCAGCAGCAAAACTGTGTTTTTATTTTTTGGGTCAGAGCTGTTTTTATGGAAACATAAATGTATATCTTGTTAAACGGACGTCAAATAGGCAGCCGAGAGTTTGTTTAATTTATTCAGCTTTCATTAACCCTGTAATTTGGGTTTGTTTGAGCTGCCTCCCGAGGAGAGTTTTGCTTACAAGTGAGTCAGCGAGTGCAAAACACACAAGCCCACCTGTGAGGAGCAGCCTACGCCTTACACCACGACTAAAAGCTGTAGTTCAACTAGCTTAAATACCTCTCAGTCGATGGTGAATTTGAAAATCAACCCGTGTGACATGAGCGAAATAAACGGAAACCGCAAACAAATAGCGGAGGACGACTTGTAATTCGCGAATGCCAGTGATAACTGTCGTACGCTCGGCTGGACTACCTTAAGAGATTTTTTTTGCTAAAAAATATTTGCTCTAGCGCCCATAAACAACTTTCTCATTTCTTGCTTTCCCCTGAGCCGAAATGTAGACTGTCACAAAAGGTGCATTCATGGAAAAAAAAACAAAAAAAAAAAAGGAGAAGAATCCCCTCACCCGGATCCTCGGTGGCAGGAGATGAGCTGCTCGCTTCCAGAATTAAATTATTTTTAAATGCAGCTTATACATTTTACATGACCTGTGCTTCCTACTCCTCTCTCCCCTTCACTCTCTCTCTCCTTTTTTTTTCTTTTGAAGAGCACAAATGGGGGAGTCAGGATGTGAACCCCAGGAATCAGAGACTTGCTGAAAGTTACCCGCTCTGGCCTTCTCATACGCCGCTCTTGCCCGAACCCACCTGAAAGCCCCTGACCTGCTGATTTACCCCTAGTAAAACCTGTCCATGGCGGACTGATCCGCCTCCCCCCCCGTCTTGAAAGGACTCGGCGTTGCCCTGCAGAAAAGACAGGACTGCCAGTCGACGCTGCAGACACACAAAGGCAGGTGTGGTAGGCGAACGCTCGTGTGTTTGTGTTCGAATACTGCGGTTTGCTTTCTGTGCCGTTTCTGTTTGTCTGGGTTTCTCAGTCCCTGTACCGTGAGGGTGTGTGTGTGTATATGTGAGTCTCTCTCTCTCTCTCTCTCTCTCTCTCTCTCTCTCTCTCACTACAGTCTCCCACCGAGTGTGTGTGCGTGTGTGTGTGTGTGTCTGGGGTTTAATGCCAGCAGGATAAAAAGGAGGCTTTGCAGACTAAGGTTTGATGTGCTGTTTGTCTTGGTTTGCCTCTCGCTGAGTGTTGTGGGGTGGTTCTTTTGGATTTATCTGCCTTTCCTCTGTTCCCTCCTGTCGAGGAAAGGCAGAGCAGACGGAATACGGTCCCGGGACATTTAATCTTTAGGGAATTTCATGGTAGTTAGTGCTTGTCATCGATGGAGTCAGATGTAAAATACTGGTGTAGCTCTATGAGCGTTTCGGACGTATCCGAGGCCAAATTTCTGCCCGTTTCCGAACGGCGTAACACGTTATCTCCCTTTTCAGAAGATGAAACGGCTTTGGCTCTTTTGGGAGACTTGAAGCTGAAGATTTTAAGGCTTTTGTGCCTTGTATCTGTTATGTTTATTCAGACCATATGTGTTAGCGTGTGGGTGAGTGTTGTTTACATGTGCGTTCGGTGCGCGTGGGCGTATACGTGTGGATGTACGGATGTGCGCGGTGGAATTTCTGCAGGGTCTCTTTTTGCCGTGTTTTTTATTGCCATTGAATGTCAGGGAAGTAATCAAACCCATCAGGTCAGTTGGGTCTCAGTCCACTGACAGGCGTACAGTCAGGGGCATTCATTTCCAGAGCGCAGCTGCTTCCACACTCTGACATGACTGTGTTAGTCCAAACCCTGCGTCTTTAAAGCCTTGTCCAAACATATTTTAATGTGGTTCATATATTTTTAGACTAGGTCGGACTGAGTGACGTTATGAAGTTTATGATCTGACAGATGGCTTTTCTTATTTAAAATGATTTATTTGGCTAAATGCATCTTACAGAACATGAGGTAAACAAAGACAATTTTTTTTGAGTCCATACAAAATGCAGGTTAATACAGAAAATCATTTGTTAAATAGAATAATCCCCCTCTCCTTCTGCAGATGACTCTTAGGCCTTCATAAGTGAGCTTTAATATTTTGACAAGCTGTTCAATCAGATGTTTTAAGAACATTAAATGTGGCAGGCTGTCTGTTCCCCTGCTTTCTGTGAAATGGTGTGTTTTCTGTCTTTCGTGACCCATTTTCCTTTGTTCTGTGTACGAACGTAACCAAGACACACGTAACCCCTCCTGAATGATGTCGAGAAGGATTAGACCAGGACCGGGCCCTGACAGACATGCTCATGGAACAGTAAAAGTCGCCTGTTTCGCAAAAAAATGCCTTCCTTTTTTACTCCTGCGTTCTCAAATAGTTTGACAGACAGCTGATTATTTTGATTAACAATTTGATCATCTACTTCTTTACACATAAATTGCTCTTTATTCAAAACATATACGTGTCGCTGGGGTATATTTGTAGCAATAGCCAAAAATACATTGTATGGGTCAAAATTATAGATTTTTCTTTTATGCCAAAAATCATTAGGATATGAGCTAAAGATCATGTTTCATGAAGATATTTTGTAAAATTCCTTCTGTGAATATATCAAAACTTAATTTTTGATTAGTAATATGCAGTTAAGAATCTAATTTGGACAACTTTAAAGCCGATTTTCTCAGTATTTTGTTTTTTTTTGCACCCTCAGATTCCAGATTTCAAATAGTTGTATCTCGGCCAAATATTATATATATATATATATATATATATATATATATATATATAATATCATATACATCAATGAAAAGCTTATTTATTCAGCTTTCAGATAATGTATACATCTCAATTTTGAAAAAAATGGACCTTTATAACTGGTTTTGTGGTTCAGGGTCACAAATATTATTTTCTAGTTTTTATTTATTTTTTTGCATGTTGTGTAGATGTAATTATACACTTTAGCTTATATTCAAAGACATTTTAATAGCCTGACAGCTTATTATGTTGTGATTTTTCTAGTCTTAATAAAAAATAAAAAAAGACATAAATGCAATAATTTTTCATAAGCTACAATTTTATAATTTTTTTCGGATACACTCTTGCACTCGTGTTTTTCTACAGCAACACTAATATATTGGATAACTGTAATATTGCATTCAGTCCGAGGAACATATTAAAATATATCGAATGAAATTAGGTTAATTATTACTGTTTACATGTACACTAGTCAAATTCAGCTGAACATGAGGGCTATGCATAAATGCATATCGCATTTGCAGAGTGCATGCATTGCACAAACGCATGCATGTGTATGTATTTAAGTGTATATGTGCGACGTATATGATGCACCCCAATTCCCACAGACAATAGGCTCCCTCCCCACCTCTCTGCATCCTCTCATCTCTCTCTCTCTCTCTCTCTCTCTCTCAGAGACACAATCTGCACCACAAGCTCTGTTCTGAGCCTGAGCAGGTTGCTGTCAGTTTAAAAATGACTGTAATAAAAGTGACCATGAAGATGGATTTTGTGATTTTGCGTTTCTAATCAGTCATCTGTGAAGAGGACTTTTGCTTTGATTCAGCAGTGCCCTGACAGGTCAGATTGATAGTGCGCAGGGGATAAAAAAGAAGAAGAAGGAGGAGAAGAAGGAGAAGAAGAAGGTTATTAACTGTCTTCCCATTAAAGTTGGGGATCTGGGTCTGTGGCCAGTGAGACAGGCGTGATTTAAGCGGAAACCTCTCTCAGGTGAGAGGAGAGGGAGTCTCATTGTCCAGTCTCACTCCTCACACTTCTGCACCAGCAGATTAGACTCAAATTATCTCCTCTGCAGCCCTGCCGGCGAGAGAGAGAAGCCCCTCGCAGTGCACGAATGACTGCTTGCATGCATATGGAGTATGAATGTAATCCTATGGCCGATGAGCGGGATGATACAAAACATTATTTAGTACCTTAATGCATGTGTGTATATACATAATATTAATTTTAACATCAAACTCATTCAGTCTATAATCTAGCTGCAACTCTGCTAATAAATGCATTGGTAGAAAATTATTCTAAAAACATGCGCATGAAAGACAGCGCTGGCAGGAGAGACATATCGCAAATGAATTCAAATGGCACAATGTGTTTTGTGCATCTGACATATCATAGGAAGAAATCAAAGCACAGAAATTGCTCGCTTTAGAAACCCCAGCGAAGGGCTGTCAGCACCTCCTCAACATCAGCGCTTTCAAACAAAGCTCACGGACGGGCGCTTACCTTATGCATGACAATCCATCGACTCCCTTTAACCAATCCACAATCACCTTCATACACCTCCAGCGCGAAGAGGAGACACGCAGATTTTATTAACCCCCCCTTCACCCCCTTTTTCCAAGTGTCCTTAGTGCTGCCACTAGTGAAATATCAGTGCAAACAGACTCCAGCCTTTTTCTGAGACACCAAGGAGTCGTTCTCAGCTGTCTGGCCCACGGGTGCATTTTAAATGTGAAAAAGCCTGAGATTCTCGTCCATGGGGTTCACAGCCGCCAGCTGACTGTCCACAAACCAGCACCGCTACACACAATCCTGCCATAACCACCTAACACAGCAGAGATTTACCACAGGAGGTAGATAAACACATAAATAATTTGGTTAATTGATGTTTCTTTCTAGGCCTGTTAAATATTATATTATTAGACTATGATCTATAAATCAATCAGCAAGCCTTAGTGATTATTATGATCAATAAGCAGTCTATCTGGCTAATCAGTTTAGCTGACACTTAAAACAAATGCACAATGTTTTTGAATAACTTAAAAATGTGATTATGGGATTGAATCCCTTTCCTCTTGCTTAATAATTTAATGTTGATCTTACAGTAGGTATATTTATATGGGAATACAAAAAACGAAAACAATTTCTTGCTGTTCATGTGTGATGCGTCCTGACATTTAGTTTTTTTTTTTTGTTTGTTTTTTTGACTGACTGCATTTAATTTGAGGGTGTGATATGGATGTTACACAACAATCAACAACATTGTCTAATTATTCAAATGAGCCTGTGTTTTGACAGATTAGTTTATTTGTTTGGCTAATTGGAATGTAATTCACTTATGAATGCTGATTAATTATGTAGACAAGGCATTTGATGCACTTTCTTTGATCTAAAAATACGTCATACAAAATCAATAATTGTTGTATGCAGCTTTATGCATTAATTATTTCAATTTATATTGTGCTTTGTGACGTTTGTATTTAATCATCATAATTTGTATTTTGTGTAATAGGGTTGAAAATAATTTAACATCACGTTCATTTATTTAATAAATGAGTAATTAATATTTAATAGTGATGTTTTATTCACAAATACGTAATGTACACACTATTCTGAAATGAAACAATGCCGTGTTTCTCCTTTTTCCTCATAGGCAAAATTCAAGCGGCTTGACCAAGTTGACTGCGTTATCATCCAGTTTGGTTGATGGGTTTAGAATCTGTCATGTTGCCATGGTTTTGCTCTCTTGCCTTTCCCGTGCTGACCAATGGTAACCAGGTAATCCGCTAAATAGAATGCACCACTACGTATGGGGGAGAGGGCAGCTTCTAACCCCGGGAGAGGCAGAAGAAAACATCTAGCCATGTTAAAGAGTCATTTGAACAGGGAAAGCTGGAAATGCAATTATCTAGCACACAAAAAGACAAATAATTTAATAAAGTTCATAAGAAGAAAAGCACAGTTTCTTCTCTGCTTTAGAGCATTAGCCATAACCCAGTGAAATATACACTCTCCTGAACAGGGGCGATGGCTCGAACTGATATGTGTTCTGAATGATTCTGGTTTTAGTGTGTGTTTAAGTGCAGCCCGCTCAGTAGGTGCTCTGGTCCTGGGGGCTTAAACTCACCGAGTTGGGAGGGTCTCAGTGGCTTTTCAGTTACAAACAGCAGGCTCATTTGTAATTATAATTAATTAGCTCATTATTGATTGTTTCATTGATTAGATCATTGGATGATTTTGCATGCTTAATCATCTTTATTAATCCACAAAGCAATAATTACTATTGTTGTTTTATATTAATAACATATATAATAATATATCGGCATTTATTTAAATTGTCTATTATTTATTTGTTTTACACCAAAAAAACTAACATGCATATTCAAATGATATACCGTATTTAATAAACAAAACAGGCGCCTATACATTCAGGGGCTCGGCGGATGCAGGATCTCCTGCTTTAGGATAGATGGCCGGAGATGCAACTCCTGGCCGTTTGTCTATTAAAGAGGGATCAACAATGAAAACCTCCGCACCACGAGGAGCAAAGGGCCAAGTGGGAGGGGGCAGTGGGGGTGAATGGACTCAAAGAGAGGACCAAGTGTGTCTCTGAGAGTGTAGTTTAGTGTACATTTCCCGATGAGATCGACCAGCCAACTGAAGTCACTTTTCAACCAACCATTTTCCCCTCTCAAACGTCTCGCTAAATAGTCCACAGTCACTCTCATTGATTTTCTTTATCAAATAAACAGAATGGCACCGCGTGCCTGGCCGCCTCCCTCATCTGTGATCCCGGGACCCAGCAGCTGGGAGCTCGTGTGAATTTACCACATTTAAACAGTAACATTATAGAATGATCATATTGATGGCTGTCATTAAAACTCTCTAATTTCAGCGCAGTGCATCATTTGACATGTTGGTGAATTATTTTATATCTTTATTTCAAAGTAAAATATATAACGCGAAAATATTCTGATTTATCTCACATATTTGTATCACTAATCCTTGTTTTTATTTTTAATACACGTTGCACATTGTTAGCAAATGTTATTGCTCTGTATTTGTAAAAAAAAATATTAAATATAGTTTAGTCGTTTATTTATGTTCTCATTGCTCTCTGCCACTTCGTTTTGTTTCTCATGAAAGGTGAAAGTCGTGCTGATACCGGTCTCATGTCGTATATGGATTTTCGTTTATATAATCGATCGAAATGTCCCAATACATTGATCGAAAGTCTAGTGTTTTACAAACAAGCATTTGTGGATCTCGATTTTACGTTGGCAGTGATTTTGCCTCGACGTTGTTTACAGATTGTTCACGAAATCTTGTATTTGCATTATATATAAAAGCAAATGAATTAAATATTAACTACAGAGCGCGCAAAAGCATTGTGCGGGGCACTTCTTATTCTGTTTGAAAATCGCAGGAACGCTCTAATTGTTCAAATCATTCTGAATGACATGTCATTGCGGTATATGAAATTAAAGTTAGATAAGTCCGCATTGAGGGAGGCTGCACCCAATCCCCAACTTATTTCCCATTTTGTGTTCCAGCATCACCGCGCTCCGCTCTTTTCAATGACAATGTGCCAAATCTAGGCATTTTCAAAAGAGTTTCCATATGCTATAAGCGGAGCATCAGAGAGACAGAGGACACCGGGATGCCCTTTTATACCAAAGGTACAAGCGATTTATTTTCTTTTTAGCTGGCGTTTATAAACAAAGATGTGAATGTGTAATGCTAAAATAAATTTAATGTTTTAAACAGATTGCACAGATTGCAATATGTCGCTTTGGTTTAACTGTCATTTTTAAAAGACAAAAGAGAGCTGATCGGATACAGATGACGGAGATTTTTTTTTTTTAGTTTGTGGTCGATGTTAAGCATTTTCTTCTTGTTTTTATGAGAGAACTGTTAGATTCCGGTTTGGGACAGGTTTGAAACGATTTGACTTTTAGGGGAAATTACATCTGTGTCTTTCGGCTATGAAAAAAAATAATCTTGTGGAGGAGTTTGTACTTTTCTGGCTATTTTGTTGTTGTTGTTATTGTTGTTTACTCACAGTGTGATCAGTTTAGTGAATACTTTGCCATGCCGGCTTTACCGAATAGTGCCGTGAAAAGAATTTTATAGCTAATCAGTTGTGTTTTAAATACATTTAGATATTTTCGTTCTGAGGATGCATGTTCGGCTGCGTTTGTTATATTGCACGGAGGTTTTCCCGTCTTCCACAAATAGTAGTGAAAACTTTCTGGAAGTGTGTGTGAGAGTGAGTTGAGAATTTTTGATGGGACTTAATTCTCCGTTAGCGAAGCATTTTGTACAGTGTTTTATGCGGCTACAAAGGGTCAGTTTCTGTCAAAACGTGACCTCTCAGACCCCAGAGGGCGCCAGGCGGTTTGGACAAACCTTTCATTTGTGGGGCAGGACAGTCATTCACTCATTCAGAGCGAGTAAAGAACCGAAAAAGAAACCCTGAAGTCATTGTTAGACATCGTACGTTTTAGAAAGACAATTATAAGAAATCACAGGTCGCGAATTGTATGATGATTGCTTTATTGACATTTCACTTAAATCAATATTCATGCAGTTTTTGATACGTCTCATAGACGACACTTGAAAATGTCACAAAAAAGCGAACAAAGCTTGTGGTGTTGTTTACATATCCACATAGCTGAAAATACATTAAAATAAATCAATAAACAAATAGGCTAGTTCTAAACGCTAGTCATTGTACACACGCTAGCTTTTACCAAACATGAAAAATACAAGGAAAAATCTCAATATGTGTTCATTTCAAAAACATCGTGCAACAAAATACAATCTTTAATTAATTTAAGAATAATGCTACGCAAATAAAGCGATGTTCGTCAGGTAGCCTGAGAGAAAGAAGAGAAAGCGGAAAGTACGAGGGTGGACACGAGCACATTTGAAAGTGCTACAGACTAAGATAAGCACTATATCAGCTCCACTTTCTCCATTTCACAGCCCAAAACAGTTCAAAAAGATAGCAAAACTCTTATAGCTACGCTAAATGTATCCGTCAAAGTATACTTGCATAAGAGGTGAGACCTTTAAATCAATAGTTTTAAAGTCCTCCGCGGTGAGCAGCAGAAATACAGTCGTCAGTGGCAAATAAATAACCTTTACTCCGCCGCATTTGCTTTGCGTTTATATGAAGGTAAAATCTGAAGCTCTCCGTGTCCTGTTGCGAGCTCGTCTCGGTCTTGTTTCTGTTCTCTCGTTCATCGTGCCGAAACACCACTTGGGTCTGGCAGGCACGAGTCCCCCGAGGACTAGAAACAGTGGATCAGGGGTGAAGAAGTAACGCCTCTGTTGACCACCTCTCGCCCATCCAAAGACCCACAGTAGACATGCCAATCCAAGGGCTCGTGTTTTACTGCAAACACAGCTCTGGTATAGCATCCTTATCGTGCGATCCGGAAACAGAGCCTCGCTCAATTCAACCCCTTCGATTTTTTCATAAAGGAGAGCCGATCTTTTGATTTTCTTCACGATTAACATCTTGTCGGGTCTCCTTTCAGTAGCGAGATTTTAGGAGATCCAAACTGGCTAATCAATCGGAGCATTTGCATGCATGTTTGAATATGAACTAAACGCCTGATGAGTGAAATAGAGGGATGTTTTAAAGTTCATATGCCAGGCTGTTTTACAATATAGACTACTGTTGACTTTAATTCCGAGGCCCATTTAATATAGTGTATTTGTAGGTTTATTTTGAACACTCTTATCGATAAATATTCTGCGAATTATTATTTGAATCTAATTTAACGTTACATATAATTTTTGCTTGCAAAAGAAACGCGTGATTATACAACGTGCCATTAAATATCTCCCATAAAAGCAAAATAATATTCACATCTACGTTATCTTACAATACAATACAAGAGGCTACAATACAGTAACTGAAAATCATTTTTAAATAACCTACATAGTCTTTACAGCTATACGAATTGTCTATTTAAATCTGCTCAGCTATTGATATTTTAGCTTACACGTGTCTACCAGTTTATACTCAGCGGTACCTGTACAGTATTCATGTTTTTCTCATGTTATGTTTTCCCTTCATTTGCGTTGCATTCCATTCCTATCTTTTTAGTACTGTACTGTGGGAATAGCAAAAATTGCTAATATTTCTAATATTATTTTGTAAAAATATTTATGTTCACTGCAAACGGATGTTATTGCAACACACTAGTGACCAAATGCACATTTCTGCCTTTTAAAATCTGCACATTTTTACAAATCGAAGCGTCTGGGGAGATATTTCTATCTTTCATTAAAAAATATCGAGGAAGCATTGCTAAAAGTACATGATATTTAGGCCGACTGCATTGCAAACAAAATCAGATTTAGCCTTATTTTTTAATAACAGCATGCAGACCTAGCATTTTAAAAATGCCTATACCACTTTGTCTTGAATATTTCTGAATTTATTTATTTTTTAGTTTAAAAAAAAATAAATAAACAGCTTTGATCATTGGTATGACTCAAAAAAGTCTCTTATTGTCCCACAAAATGTTCCAGGCCGTTACAGGACGTCTTGCCCACCGAAAAAGATTTTCCCCCTATTAGATCATTTTAGGAATCTGGCTCGTACAGCCCTTCGGCTCTCCAAGTTGAAACAGCGCGTCATTTGCAATGTGGAGACTGTTGATCACCTCACTAATTACGTCTCTCTCTTTCTGCCTCGCGCTCTCTCTCTCCCTCCCTCGCGCGCTCACTCCCCCTCTCTCTCTCTCTCTCTCTCTCATTCCCAGAGTGCATATCGAGAATAGACACACAAAGACATGCGCACTCAACTTAATCAGCCATTTTTTTAAACAGGGCTAAAACGATAATAATTAGCAGAATAAAGACATATCGGATTTTCATTTCCTTACCTCCTTTCCCTTACCCCTCCACAACCGAAACTGCTAGGCAGTCGTCGACACATCTTTTACACAACCGGACCCAAAGGATCGACTCTTACTGTAGTATTTACGTTTTTTCCAATAAAGTTGGAGGATTATTGTTACATTTTTTTCTTTTTATCCTTTTTGTTACCTACTTGCGCTACCATTGGATGTGATTTTCTTCAGAAAAAGCAAATATCAAGAGAAGAAGCGGAGGGAACTGCGGGGGAAGAAAGTAAGTTTTTTTTTCCTTCAACTTTTATTGAGTAGTTGGTGTTAAATTTAGGTCGAGTATTGATTTTCTTTCGCGACTAGTTCTGCCGAATCTGCGCTATTCCGCTGTCGGATTACGGCTTTATGTGATATAATTTCGACAAATGTCAACCTAAATATTTTCCTCTCAGTTTATAAAACAGTCGTTTTGCCGAACAGCCGCGAACTGTCAGGCGACAGCGTATCTACCGTAAACCTTTTCCATACTCCATTTCGTTTCTTCAGCAAGCAAACCGCCATAAATTTTAAGTTTACCTCTATTTAAACCGTTATTCGCTAAAAAGTGGACAGATTTGTTCGCTCGCGGCTGTTGTGTTCGCCTCAGGAGTTGGACTCGCCTCATCACAGCGAACGCTAAACAGCAGGGCTACATCTGACCAAAATGCCTTTTATCTCAAACAATACGTTTTATAAAAACATCTGTTCGGAAAGGCAACGTGTCGAGAACTGCCAGTGTATCCTGTGATAGTAAGAAACGCGAAGGCTACATTTTGACACGACGACGCAAGTCGCTCCGGACCGGTGTTTTCCGTCATGTATCTTCAGACAGACCCAAAAGCTGCCCAGCTCACCTCAGATAACTAAAAGATGCTTCTTCGTGTATTTCGGTTACCTGCAACGTATAAAAGAGTCTCTCCACGCTGCGGCTCGGATGATGGTAACGATAGGAAGGATTGAACTCTAACAGCAGCCGAGGGTCTCTTCTGCCATATCCCGGACTCCTTCGTGTCTGACGTGAAAAACGGAATAAAAAGGAGCGAAATCATTCCCTTTTTTCACCAGAAAGCCCATTCCGTGTTTAAACTAACGTTACTCGTGTCTTCTGTCTTGCCCGTAAGTTTCCTTCTCTTCTCCCTTCATTGCCTTTACGTTTTTCCAGAGAGAATTGTCCCCGAGTTTATAGTAAGGTCGGTGGATTCTTAAAGTTCGGAGTTTTCGGTTTTTTTGTGGTAAAACGTTAACATTGGCATTGAAGACCGTGGCTGTGTGTGAGCGCTTGGCTTTTGGGTTGATGGTGAGTGTGAGACAGAGTCTTGGCTCCGATTGGAACGCGACAGTGACAAGGGCATCGATCGCTTCCATTGAGAGCACAGAAAAAACACAGGCGGTGGGGAGGCAGAGCACAGATCCGCGGTGTGTATCGCTGTGTGTCTGCGCTCTCTGCTCTCTAAACCAGCAGATTTTCACTGCCTGGATCACCGTGTTTGTAGGATTTTCAAGATGTTTTTGGCAGCCGTTGGCAGCGTGTTTGCTAGCTTGTGTATTAAACGAGCTGCGTTTGATTTTTCTTCATTAGACTTGGTGGATTTGTACGTTTTTTGTAATAATACGATCTTTTGTGGATACATGGATTTGTTTGCAAATTGGAATTGCACTGGAATTGCATCTTTTTTATTGGATTCATTTATTTAGTTTTTTTTATTTATTTAGATTTTTTTTGTTACAATAATAACATGGTTATTATTATTATAATTGTTGTTATTATTATCTACATATTTATGTCTTGTATGTAAAAGTGTTTTTGTTTTCTATTTTCCTGTTAAACATTTTCAGAATTATTTGTATTTCTATTAATGAATAAAATGCTGTGTTTCATTCAGCAATTTTGTTGCTGTGTGACAACAACTGCTTAATGTAAAAATCTTATTTTAAAAGGTTGTGTCTGAGATCTGCTCTCACAGAGAGACACAAAAGCTTTCAAAAAGATGTGGTTCAGTGCATTGCATTAATGTAATTAGAAATGTTCATTTAAATGCATTCGTTTTATGACACCACAAGGCATCTGGATCTATTAAGCGAGCTTCGAGTTAATATCAGATGTGTTTTGCATTTTGTGTCCACATAATTTCGTACAGTGTACGGATTGATTCGAGGAAGCACGGAATATCGTGAAGCCAACGCGAGGAGCCTTTAATAACTCTTGAGACATGTTCTGCAGTAAGATTGGCTGAGGCTTCTCCTAGGGTCGACAATGTGTCATTTCCATGAAGCCAAATTGCCCACTGCCTATATGATATTAATGTGCAAATCAATATTTCAGGGATTAAATTTCCCTTCTTCATTTTTTATGGTTTCTACCTCAATAAGTCTCAAGTCTAATAGAAGAGGCTGGATGATTTAAAATCCGCCTCTGCGGAGTGGCTTGCTACAAGCCTATCACAGCGTTGTGCTGTTCAGTACCGAAACTCCTATGGCAACGCGCAGAGGTTGACTGCCACTGCTTTGTGACATTAAGACACCCAATTTGGCTAAAAGGCTGAGAGATGACTGCGTGTTCGGTTGAATGCTAATACGTGGTTATCCCGGTATTGATAGTTGTAAAAGAGAAGCCCCATTCAAACACACTCACATACACACACACAAGCGATGTTTGCATGCACATGCATGCATGTAGATACACACACATAATATATGCACAAATCTGACAGCATCCATCTTAAAAAAAAAAATCACTCAGTGATCTTCGCTGGTATCAGTTTCTCCCCAAAATACTGCAATTTAACATTTTTTTTTTCTGTAAAGGCCTTGTATGGGGTTAGACAGGGAAATACAGTTTCTATTTTCGAATGTGGTGATATGAACCATTTAGAGCACCAAGAGCTTCAATTCACCGGAGCACGGCTTGTTATTTTATTGCAGTCGTGGAAATTCGTTGTTGGTCAGCAATACTGAAGAGAAGCAGGAAAGATTTTTTTGTCTGTTTTCTGTAACCCTGACATTATCATAGTCCTCTGAGCTTTCTGCTGTCTATCATTAGGTGTTTGTTTTTTATTCATCTCGCACCATCTGGGCTACGCTTCGCAGAGCGGCATGAATTTCATATGTGATAGAACATTTTTTTTCCATTTGGTCTCATCTTAAAGCTTTGAACAGACCAATTTAATTTCGCCGGTACAGGAGGAAAAAAAATGTACATGGTGCAGGACAAAGGCCTTTTTAATCTGGCTGCGACTGTATGATTTCCTTTAAGATTCCCTGTCTGTTATGATTTCAAAAGCTTAATGTCGGTGCGATAAGATATTGTCCATTTCTTTTAAAGAACTGCTTCTGAATTTTACATAAAGAACAATTTATTTTAGCTCTGTGTTTTATGTACTGGGTTGCTAGTGCTTGTTGTGGTTTCCCGAGCACATTAACTGTTTAATAACCTCCTGTGTGTGTGTCTTGGTGTGTGCACTGCTCATAGATAGCATTAAGAAAACTGTCACATTGTTGTTAGAGGAACTATAGGGCTTTTGTTGTGGGCCCAATTGAATTTGGTTCGGAGGATGCAGTACTTGCTCCGGTCCGCAGAGCAGTGGGTGGAAAGCTGAGAAGTCAGGAGCTGGCTTAATGTATTAAGGGGGGCCTTTTTGTGTCAGCCCCGAGGCATTTCTGAGGCAGAAAGAGCCTCCCCTGCTTAGAGGCTTTCTGAAGGGTTAAACACTTGGATGGGGTTCAAGCTTCATAGCGCCTAGGGAAAGTGCATTTGAATATGTACAAGTTTCATGTAATTAGGACTTAATTTTATTAACATATGCAAATTGTTAACTCGGAGGTTTGTTCAGCTGGTGGAGATCAGCTGAGCACAAACGGCTCATTGTTCCTGGGGCAAATAATGGATTTGGAGTCGGACGGTGGCAACGCATAACCAGCTATCTAATTTAAGTCGTACCATGGCCAAATTTCATTAGTAGCCATGGAGATGGGGTTAATTGTGCTGACTAATGGCCCGGACGACGGTGGTGGCCCCCCAAAAAACGGTGAAAGCACGATGGCTTACTTAATCTGCCTCGCCATAACGCTTGTTTAGACACGTTTCCCTCATGTGGGAATTTGCATATGCAAATCCGGGGTCTTCCTGATCTCATTCGTCATGTCGGGCTGTCAGACGCGCAGAAAGACAATGAAAGCGAGAGCGAAGGCTGTTGCTGATCTCACCACAGAATGGGCAGCATTATTCAGGCCGACAACATTCTTTCATAATTTGTTTCTGATTAATAGACCAGACTGAGGCTCGTTCTGTTCGGGGCTTTTTGCAAAGAGAAGGTCAGGTCAGAAAGAGTTTCCACAGCAACTAAAGATCTATTCTTTTCCCTTTGGCTAATTAAATCACATTCTTAAGGCCTCTCCACTTTTTTTTTTTTTTTGAGGAGGAGAGTGGAGGAAAAAAAAATACTGTCGCAGATAATCTCCAGTTTCCTTCAGCTATAGATGGGGGGGAAAGCCTGGTGCAGTGCTAGTTCTCCTGAAGTAATCCTGTTTTTTGACAGAAATGTAAACTGATATAATTGCTTTTCAGGAAAGGGAATGCAGGGTTTGTACAAGTGTAAAAAGCATCGGAAAAGGATTAGCATTTTTTTGCATAATGCACAGCGGCTTTGAATGGGGCACTGAATGGTTGACTGAGTGACTTAGATGAAAGCGAGATGGAAACGGTGCCTTCTCGTCCTTTCTTTCCAGGCCCCGCTCGTCCCCAAAGATGTTTGTCGAGGACTTGAGACAACAGGCGCAGGCTTCATATTCCTGAAGCCTCCCAAGATGCCTGCAGATTTTGTCATCATGTGAAGTAATATGTATGATAATGGTGTCTCTCAACTGGTAAATAGCAGCCCGTATGCTTTATTCAGTAGCGTTCAGGCACAATAGCAGAGCTAGGGAGTGGATTCTGCAGAGATGGGATTTCTTTTTTTCCTCCAGTGTCCTCAATTTAAACAGGAAAGGTTTTGATTGAATGCTAGAAATGTGTGTACTTCGTACTTTTGATTTCTTTTTGTTCTTTTACAGTCCTCAGTATAAACAGGAACAGTTTTGATGAAGAACACTAGGAATATGTTTGTAATCCTTTTGTTAAAACATTCCAAGCTCGAATTTTTGCCTGTGCATGTGTGAAAAATAAAACGCTTAATACAGAACTCATATATTATAGATGAGGCGTTTTGGAGGGCGGGCTGATTCTAGCTCTAGGTTTTTTTTTTGTTTTGTTTTGTTTTGTTTTGGGGGGAAGGTGCCGGCGTGACGTGAGCTCCGCTTCCGTCACTGACATCGCGATCTGTTAAATGAACGCGAGCTGCCGCCAGAGACGTTTTTTCCATGTTTTGTTGTGTTCTGTTGAGGCCTTGATCATCTTTCACTGACCTTTTATAGACTAGAGCTATCCTTTCATATGCAAATGATTAAGGGAAAGGAATTGTAGCCGGGATAAGTGCTCACAGGTTATCACGAACAAAACGATTATTCTTCTTTTCTCCTCTGTTTCTTTTTCCACCCATTCCAGGGGTGAAAAGCAAGTAGCTTTGAGTCGATTGTGAAAGGTGGCGATGTCAGTCTTTTTAACCCCGGCGCTAAAGAAAAGGATACGCCGTGGATGACGCTTCACGTCTGTTCATTTCAAACAAGGCTCGCAGTGAGACAAGTCATGCTTTAGTGTCTGGTTGAATCAGGCGTGTACTGACAAGCTCAACCAGATGTTGATGTGGGCCCGGTTGCCAAGTGAAACTTGTATGCTGTGGATTGTCCCCCTTTCCGCCCCCACCGGCCCTCGAGATGTGCTCTCCTTACTCCGCAGCTTGGATGCAGTTGAAACGTCTCTTCCTCTTCCGCGACTTCCAATGTGTGAGAACACATGACTGATGAGGACATGGACATTTCAAACAATCGTAAGGGTTGTTATGAGAAGGACTTGTTATCGTGAGGAAATGTAATTTTTGTCCTCATTGAGAACTTTCATTTTTGAGCGCAGTTATCTAAATGTTTTTGTTGCTCTTGGTCCTCTGCCAGTCAGGATTACATTACTTTTACTGTCAGCTTGCGTCTCATCGGAGAAGGGGATTTTTCCCCTCCGTATTCTCAGGCCTTCTTTGGTTTTTTGTGACGCCTTTGCTACAGGATATTAAAAAAGGGGAAAAAAAAACAAATCTAACTAAAGCAACGTTTAGGCATTTCGCTGGAAAAAGCAGTCATGTATAGAAATGAACAGAATAGACCAACTACTGTGTATAAAATCTTTTTAAGCAACAATTTAGGTTCAAGATGAAGAAGAGCAGGACGTTTAGCTTATGTAAACGCAGCTGTGTCTGTATAGCAGTTCCTGGTTGCGTTTCGACTTCACACGTTTTCAGGTACATATGTAGTTATTGTAGCAATTAGCAGGTCGAAAGGTACCCGCTATATGTTATTTTTTAAGCATGTGCTTCTCTTTGGGAGTTTTAAGTAGAAATATTTTGAATCTGTTGTAATATTATATATTAGCATTTGACTATCTGTCTCGTGTTTGTGCTGGAAGTTCATGCCGTGCGACGAAATGTGAATCTTGTGTGAAGATTTGTGTCTCTTTAGATCACAGCAACCAAGTGTGCATTAAACATCATACAGAGGGATTGTCATATTGCCACAGCTGTTGTGAAGCACCTTATTATATGTCCAAGGCAAAGGTTGAGCTTAAGAGTCGCATCGTCTTCCTGTCTCTCCCTCCACATGTGGCTAAAACTTTACAGGAGCCCCATTCTGACAGATGTACACTCAAAAATCGTACGCACCCTCGTTGCCGATCTCAGCTGGATAACAAGCCCATTATTAGTCGTCAAGAGAGGGATGAGACCATAATTGAATATGTATGACCGGTAGTGCCTTATGTAAACAGATAAATGAGAGCCTGCCCTCATGAATATTCATGCCGCTTAGCTCATCTGGCCCTGTGATGAGGATATTAACATGGCTGTTCCACCTGTGTGTATGTGTATGAAGAAAAAGAGCAGTTTTCCAGACATGACACTGGCCTAGTGTTTGTGTTAGTCCAGAGCCTGAGCAAAAGAAGTCCCCGGAGAAGTATTTGGTTAATGCTAGACTTCTCATATCCTGTCTCGCTCTGGTCTGGCATGTGTGTTGGAATCATCTTTAATTATTTGCTTTAAAAAGGGGTTAGACTTTCCATCAGTGCAGATGAGTGGCACGGACTGAAGGCTGGTTTTGTGTGGGCGCTCGAGGTCCCGGCGTGGGTCGTCGTCTTTTTAGTTTTAATGACGTGTAGCGACAGAACGAGATTAAATGCGGACGTTAGAGAATCGTGGTCATGGAATGAAAAGAGCAAAGTATGGTGGTGAGCCGAGAGAGAAAAGATAATGGTGTCGTCTGTATTTTGGGCTTTTGAAGAAACAACGATTTTGTGCCTCACCTTGTCCTCACTTTTTTTTGGGTGGTGGGGAGATTTCTTTTAGTTTTATATGGAGACAATAGGGAGCCCTGCTTGCCGTGCCCATAACCATTTAAGTTATGGACAATCAAAGAAAGTGTAATAAAAAAGACCTATGGAAAGAGTATGAAAAAACCATTAGGGAAAATTGAGGTCCTTTGGGGTGTTTCATATAAAATCAAATCAGAGGCCTTTGCGAAGATCAAGCGATGCATATGAACGGCGAACCGGAGGGCTGTTAAATCTGCCGATGGATGGGGGCTAGACGAATATTTGAGAAAGCGCAGATTATTTTCCGTTTAATGCCTGCGAGTCTGTGAGGTTTGTTGAAACAAATGTATATGTGCCATTTCATGCGCTCGCATCTGGGCTTTGCATTTCAAAACACTCCCTCACCGCAGCTTTATGCTTATTACTGCATGGCATTTGATAGCAAAACAAATCATTCTTCCCCCTGACTATTACCATCCAGAGCTGTAGGTATAATGTGTTTTCTTTGCTTTAATTAGTTGGCGGTTATGCTGATCCAGAGCTTGTTTTCTCTTCTAGGTTGTCATTGACCTTAAAATACCCCCAGTGTCTTGTTGAGGCCTTAGCGATCTGAAAAGCATAACACAATGTGGCCTTCCCCGCTGCAGCACGCTGATAATGTTACAGCCGGGCCAAAGCGGCCCATCTAGGCTTTCAAATGGCGTAAGTGGCAATAACCACAGACTCTTTTAATGTTTCTCTTCATTAGCACTGCTCACGGATATTTTTTCGGTCTCTTGCCCTTTTCATCTGAGAAAGAAACAATTTTTGGCTCCCTTATAATGTGCCATTAAATTAATGATTTTTTTTAATGAGTCAAAAAAGGGATTAATCATTTTACTGCGCGCGTCATTTTGTCTGGTGATGGCGGGACGCCGACGGAGCAACGTGACTGCCAGATTCGTCGAAATTAACTTTGAAAATTGAATCGGTAGTTTGCGTGACATTCCGTTTATTTGATAATGGAATATTGTGGCCCTAATTTCAGCTCATTCTAATTACATCTGACAGTTGTTTGTTTGGAGTGAAATCCAATTAAAGTGTACACTTTTCAAGCGGAATACTCCGGTTTCTTCTTAAAGAAATAATGACCCCATGATGGCTCTGAAAATAAATGTTTTTTTGCGGGCATACAAGGGTAAACTCGCAACAGCTGTCAGAACAGAGTTTGTTTAAAAAGCGAATGCCTTTGGTCTAAAGTTCATTTGGAGAGCTCTCTAATTAAATATAGGCCCAAACCTTAAGTTAATTAGTAATTCTCTGGCTCCAGAAATTAGGGAGATCTGGAGCACGATCTCTTGTGCTGCCATATAAAGGCATTAAGGCCTGCACGGGAGAACTTAGTTAGCAGTAATTCATGCTTTAATAGATTGTTTGACATGTTTTGTGAAATTCCTGCGTGAAGAACGCTCGGGTTAGCGCATAGCTAGCGGCGCTGGAATGCATGCAGGGATACCTGGCCTGTGATTATGTTTATAATACTAGATAATTACAGGACCGGCAGGCTGGATGCTCCGTCTTTACTGAGCAGCTTGAACTTTAAACTTTTATTGTTTCTCTGGGAAAATGACAGCACGGAAAGGTCAAAAGCTGCGAACGAAAAACGGGCTCTCGTTCCAAATGGCGCCTGCTTACCGCTCCCGGCCCACGCGCTAGTGTGTCAAAACATTCGTCAGGTTAAAGTTAGTTAACAGAGGATGGCCGTAGAAATATAACACCTGTCTGACAGGCTTAACGGGGTATATTTTTAGATGGCTTGTTAAACGGCGAATTCGCCCCCTCCCGTGTGTTTTTTTGGAGGTGAAATATGTGGCCTGTGTTTGACTTTGTGTGTGTATGTGTGTGTGTGTGTGTTTGGTCCTCACCTCTGTCTTTACTATGTTTGTAGGCCTTATTTGAAAGCACAAAGCGTGTGTTTAAAGCACGATTACATGAGCGTTGCTCATTCTGACAACTTCGATTGCAGGACTGACGTTTTTTAATTCCGCTTTATTTATTTTAATGTATTGGAAGGGGGCAGCGCTTTCAAACAGATGTGCGTAAAACTACGATTTATGTAACTGGTAAGCGCTTTCATATTGTATGTATTGTACTCCACAAGAACATGTTTGACCAGTAGATTAATATTTATTTAGCACAGGGAAATCAAGGGATTAGTCAGTCATCATTTTAACTCTAATCCCGCTCGGCAAAAACTAGACAAAGAGGGTGATTACTGAACATGGACTGGCAGAGCTACAATTAGATTCTCTGCTTTTCTTGTCGAGAACGAGGAGAAAAAAACACTCCCAACGCATACACACAAAGGGAAAACGCTCTGAACTTTTTCCCCCCTTCTGCGAAAGCAAACATATTCATCACTCGTGCTTGTGCGGACAGCAGAAAGATCACGAGATGAATTCACGTCAAGCCAGTGAATCAGAGAAAACAACTCTAATTTTAGTCAGTGTCTCCTTTGAGAAATGTGCGTTTCAAGTGAGTCGGTGTGTGTTTAGTCATATTCTCTGTCAGTGCCTGTGCATGTTTGTATTTGTTTGTGTGTCATTACTATAAAGAGGAAACAACGTATCTGCTTTACTAATTAAGCCGTAAGACTCACCAGGGGCGACGCACTGATTTGCATCTGGCTTATTTCTCTTAGCAAAACACACACTGCAAATATGCCTGATGGGTCTCAGGTGGGCAAACGTGCGTGGTTGTGTCTGCGACGCTCTCTCCGAGTTAACTGTCGAAGTTAACTTTGCAGAGCTGAAGCCAGAGAGAGAGAGAGAGAGAGAGAGAGAGGTGGGGTTAAAGAGATGATCTGCTGTGTCACGTGGACACGGGCACCAGAGAAGATGTGAAACCAGATGTGGGGTGAAAAAAAGGCTAAAGAGGAAGACTAGTGGGGAACCTGCCAGCATACGTTCCCCTTTCCCCTCCTTCTCTTTTTCTCAGTTGAAAAAGAATGTTAATGATTTTTTTCGCCCCCCTGCGCTCCTCCAGAGACACAGCCTCATTGTTTGTCGCGAGGACCTTTTCTTTCAAACTTAATTACCTTCTCCCCTTTTTTCGGTGACTTGGACTGAAAGTTTGCACTGTGTTGGGAGAGGTCGTCACACATTCTTTTTACGCTCCTTTTCATTAATCCGGGGTGTGCAGGCATTTTCTCTCCGTGTCGGGACGGTAGGGGAGGGTAATGGAAGAGCCTCGGAACGATCCGCAGGAAGCTTAAAGCCGGTTAATGCAGTATAATAGTCTGGACATAGACTGGCCTTTGTTTGTGCGGTTCATTTCGAATCAGGCGTAATTAACTCCAGAGTGTTTCCAGATTGCCAGCGAGGAGAAATTGCCTTCTCTGCTTTGAATTGAGAAAAGACATTAGCTATGTAGATTATGTTTCCCTTTGATACCGGCCTCTCCTGTTAAAAGTTTTCGAATGAGAGAGTCGTATAAACCCAGGCGCTCTTTTTTTCCCCTCATTTAAAGGGGCTTTTTGAAACTATTTTGGATGTGAAACTCACATCACGTGATACATTTCTTTAGTTTTTCGTATTAGAAGATTTAAAAACGTAAAGTTTTTTCCTACTTTTCAACTTGTTTTGCGCTTCAGACTCTTTTGTTAAACGCCGGCCACAGAAAGGTAATTTGTACAACAGCTAAATAGACGTCTTTTTGCTGATGTGGATTTGCCACACCCGACAGTAATGATATGTTGCGTATTGAAAATGAGGCCCTTAAATGTGGTTATGGCACAGGGGAGATATCCTGCTTCTACTGTTACACCTCTGGGCATCAACGGGGTCGGGAAAAGCCTTTGTGAAAAAAGGGTCATGCAAAACCGCTTTTTCTCCCCCCACTCCTTTTCTCTCTCCCCCCCTTTTTTTTTGGACTTAAACAAGAAAGAATTAAGCCTCCCGGTGTCCTTGGAGGCCGGAGAAGCTCTTGATGTTTGGATAATACCACTTTGATGGATTTTTCATCAGTTCTTTCTGCATGGCAACAAATAAACAAGTATAATTAGACTTGTGAAGGCCCATTCATGCCTTTGTTAGGATTAGATATATGTGCAGTTTGCATGCTGTGACTCTCCTTTGTCTTTCCCTAACTCACTATGACATTTTGATAGAGGATTTGGTGTTGAGAAAAGCCCCAGCAGAGGCTGGGGTGACCTTTCCTAAATCGGATATAATTCCGAGGCGTTTTACCTATTTTTCCTGTTTTTTCTTTTGCGCTCGGATTGCAGTTCCACTTCAGTAACGCGTGACACATGCGTGCACGCTAACGTTTAACGTTTGTCTATGTCTTGCAAAAAAAAAAGGACGACCTGAAAAACTATTTAGGGAAGAAAGGGTGAGTGAAATCCTTTTTCTTAAGGGGGGCGGGTGGGTTGGATCAGGGGGAGTCTTAGCACTCGGGTAAACCTAGCATTCCTACTCCATTATTCCCGTCTCTTGATCAGATCACATTCTTTTTAATCACTTCACAGGCAGCGTCTCCACAGAGAACCGAGAGAGAAGCCGAGACAGTCTTAATTAAAAAACAGAGGTAGAAACACTGTTTGCCATCTTTTTCTTCTAATGGGAACGGGAGCCATTTCCATGCAATGAGATCTGTCCTCATTGTTTTGAGAGAGCGTTCTTTCAGTTCCAAGAAAAAGAGCTTAGTGTTTGTTTTTTTTTTTTTCTTTTTGTAGCCTTTGCTTTTTAGACCGAATAGAAGGAGGGGAAAGTAAGACAAGAGAGAAAAGCTGTTTCACAGTTAAGTTACAACACGTTGGAGGAATTGTAGAATGGGGTATAGAAAAGGTGTTAACGGAGGAAAAATGCAGTCAAAAAGAACATAGAGCCCCTTTTAATAGCAAAGCATGTACTTAAGACTAGTTTCCGTCTTTTGGGTGGAAAAGAGAGTGTGTTAACAATTGAGATTGTCTTTTCTGTAGTTGGTTTGAAGATGTGATTCTTTTAAAGTTGTTCTTGTCAGGCACTTGAGGATGTCTGGATAATATGCAGCGACTTCCTGTAGCAAACAGTGATTTTTATATTTATTTTTGTGAGAAGAAATTGATGGGCACACTTAAGTTACCGGGCTGATTGTCAATGAAACGTCTTCTGATGCAAAATATCAATATGAAAGCTAGAGGTGCTCTCAGCATCCCCGGATACTTGCCTCGTATCAAAACAAGCGTAGCTCTGAGCTGTTTAGCTCTTTTGTGCCGTGCTTTATAATTCATAGGCATGTAATGATTCACATGCATAGCCAAAAATGTAGAGACACAGGCAAATCCAGAGGAGGCATCTCTCTCAGCACTTCAAGTGTCAAGAAATGCATAATTCATCTCAAACTGCACGTTTTATGTCCGGACCCGCATTAACTGATGTTGTGTGTTACGGATCCGAAGGAAAGCAACAAACACGCACGGCTGCGCACAAAATCTCTGCATAAATTCTATTTTTCTGCTACCTGAAAGAAAGAAAAAAGAGAATGAGGAAGCCGGTTGTATAATTACAGCTTCCATATTGTATTTGATACCTTTTAAAGGCGGAATTCAAACAGAAACAAATCACAGGCAGCCGCTGACAAGGTAGACACATGAGGGAGAGTGTGTGTTTTGTGAAGGTTGCTTGTTTTATGATGTGCAGTGGGTTTTGTGTTAACGTCGCTGGAATGTTGTGTGCGGCTCACACACTCACCCAGCGCCCACAGGCCCTGGAGGCACAGCTGCTGGCTCTGTGATCTTACACCGGGAGATGCAGAAATTATCACAGGAGAACACTGTAATCTAGCCCTCGCTTCCCTGCCAAACGTGTGTTTTTGGAGACGTGCATTCCTCTCGGCTTGCATAAATGACCCCCCGCCCCACTCCGCCACTGCACACATACACAGACACACCTTTTTCTTTTCTTGTGTGAAGCTAATTCTAATAGGTGCTAATTTTGCACTAATTGCTGCGCAGTTTTGCTCTCAGGGCATTTGGGAGCAATCTCAGGTCTTTATTTTCACAGCAGTGCATTGTGCAGATCAGCCCCACCTTTTGTTTATTATACAATTTAATTTTCATTTCATTAATGTGATAGCTTATCTGCATTTTCTAGCAGAAGTATCCTTATTCTTTATTTCCATGCATTTCCTCATGGTGAGATTGTGATGTCTAATTTCTCTGCGTAATATTCATGTGATATGACAAACGTATTAAGCCAGTGAATCCTTTGTATCAAAAAAAAAGTTATTTGCACATAGGTAGGTGGAGAGGGCATTGCTGTAATTGTTGTTTAATTTTGCATCATCTTTAACCTCATTTCCATTTGGGGAAAAAAAAGCGTTTTTCCAAATTGCATTGTGTTCAATAAGCTATTATCAGATTTCCTATATTCTTGAGAATAATTAGAAAATAAAGCCTGGCACGGCAGACAGGGCTGCCGTTTTAAAATTCTAGGTCTGTCTTGAGAGTATTTCATTTTAATTGAAAGCACAGCAGTTGCAAGCCCGTCATTGTTGGCCTTCACTACAAATCTCTACCTCTTCTGCGCACACTAATATCACCCTGAAAATTTGGAGCAGCTGGGTTTCTCTTTGCTCTCCGGGCCTCATTCGCCTAGCCTGGGCATGGTAGACACATACGCTTTGGATCCAACTCTTTTTCAGCGTCCAAGCTTAGTCCCAGTCTTTGAATCTGCATTGCCAGCCTTGAGAATAAATTGTCTGTGCTCCTAAAAAAAAAAAATGATTGAAAGGTTTTCATCAGCAAGGTGCGCGTATGATTTGTGAAAGCCAGGAGAGACCCTGATTGAGGCAGTGACGGTTGGGAGATGGGCAGCCATCCAGGATAGATAACATCGCGATGGTATTTCAAATGGTGTGCTTTATGTGCTTGGGTTTTTGTGAGCTGCCAAGGATGAAAAATGAAAAACAAAAAATGTGAAAAGAAATTGCGAGATGGCCCTCCCGGGGTGACTGGACTGGGTGTGCTAAATATTAATTTGAGTTTGAGGTGATTGTCGGAGAGGCCAAAGCGTGGGTTAGAATTTGGATGGCTGCTTAATCAGGGCTTGTTAGATACCTGCTGGGGGATCTCTCGGAGGGAAGATTTGGAGTAAGCTGATTTACTGAGTAACATAGGAACCAAAGAGATACCGCCTCTCTCTGGCAAAGTGGTCATGATTTGAATGTGGTGGTCCATCCCCCTTTTCTTTGCTTTTTGTAATTATGTTGCGATGATAAAGGGGCTCAGAGAAACTTTAGTGCGGGAGCGGTCTGATTTTATTGAAAAGTCTCATGCTTAAACCTTGACTAACAATCAAAACTCTTGTTAACCTCAATGGAGTGTCTGTCTGTGCATTTAAAAATCAAAGATAGATCTCTGCTGCTGATTTTTGAGCTAATTCACGAGTAATTGCAGGGCAGGAATGCTCTCTATATCATCAAGGACGGCGCACGCTGAAGATCAGGTGTGTCACTATTGTACACGTTCTAATATGTCTTTGCTCTCTTTTGTTTTTTTATTTATGCAGGTCCCTGACAGGCTGGATGAAATGAGATCCCCATGTAGCGATTACCATGGAAACTTGTGATTCCCCTTCTCTCTCAAGGCAGGAAAATGGGCAGCAGATATCAAAGCTACGTGAGACGACACATCTTGATAATGAGGTGCCAGAGAAAGTCCCTGGGATGGAGCCTGACAAGGAAAACAGCCCTGCGGATGACAACCTGAGGACGGAGGAGAGCCGTCGAGAGATCGCGTCGGGATTGAGCGCGGAGAATGCGATAGGTGCGGCCACTAAAGAGATCCCCTGCAACGAATGTGCCACTTCCTTCTCGAGTTTACAAAAATACATGGAGCACCACTGCCCGAACGCTCGCCTTCCTCTTCTGAAGGACGAGAATGAGAGCGAGGTCAGCGACCTCGAGGACAGCGATGTAGAGAACCTGACAGGAGAGATCGTTTACCAGCCAGATGGCTCAGCTTTTATTCTTGAGGACTCCAAAGAAGGTGGCCCGAATGCCCAGTCAGGGGTCAAAAGCCTCTTCTCCCCAGCACTGTTTTCAAACTCCCAAACTGCTGCCGGGGACAAGACTGAGCAGTCGGCCACAGCCCCCATGTCCTTTTATCCACAAGTGATCAATACCTTTCACATCGCTTCATCCCTCGGGAAACCATTTACGGCCGATCAGGCTTTCCCAAATACCTCAGCATTAGCAGGAGATGGTCCTGTGTTGCACAGTTTCCGTGTCTACGATCTCCGACACAAGAGTGATAAAGACTATCTTACCATTGATGGCGCAGCCAAAAACTCCTGTGTGTCCAAAGATGTTCCAAACAATGTGGACTTGTCTAAATTTGATGGTTGCATTAGTGATGGGAAAAGGAAACCTATTCTGATGTGTTTCTTGTGCAAGTTGTCTTTTGGTTATAGTAGGTCATTTGTAACCCATGCTGTGCATGATCATCGGATGACCCTCAATGAGCAGGAGCAGAAGCTCCTTAGTAATAAATATGTCTCTGCCATCATACAGGGCATTGGTAAAGACAAAGAACCTCTTATAAGCTTTCTGGAACCAAAAAAAAACAATTCTGTGTTACCACACTTTTCTACTGCAAACTTCATGGGCCCTGATCCAGGCATTCGCAGCCTGTGGAACACCTTTCACATGGAGAACGGTGACTCCCTGCAGGCTGGTTTCGCCTTCCTGAAAGGAAGTGCCAGTTTGGCATCTTCCGCAGACCAGTCGCCCAGGAGTGCCCAGATGCCAAAGGCTGAACTGAACCTCGGGGTTGCGGCCACCTCGGCGCTCAAGTCCCCCGTTGCCGGCTCCGTGTCTCTCCAGCGCTCGTCGCCAGGGGCTGGGTGCAGGGATCAGGAGAGCAACTGTGAACGGCAGAAGGACGTTAGCACTTTGCATGCAAATGGTGAGCTCCCCATCAAAAGCGAGCCCAGAGACGCGGCCGACGCCGAGGAGGACGAAGACATGTATTTGAATGAGCTCGACGACGATGGTGTTTGTGAACTTGGGGATAGTACCAGTAGCAAAGATTTCCCTCTCTTAAACCAAAGCATTTCTCCTTTATCGTCCAGTGTGCTAAAATTTACTGAAAGGGGTACTACTTCCTCTGTGACTGTTGCCAATGACCTAGAGAAGACAAAGCAAGCTGTTACCAGCTTGGACTACAGCAATGACTCTACGAGCGGAGGCAGCAAAGACGGCTGCGACTCCAACGGCGGCAGGGACGGCAGTCCGCCATCCCTTCCTCTCGACATGATACGACGGGACGACGAAAGCCCAGGCCCACTGCACCAGCATGCTGCCACGCCCAGCACCCCTGGCACCCCTGGCCCGGGAGAGGGCTCTCCTGGAAGCGGCATCGAATGCCCCAAGTGCGACACTGTCTTAGGTTCCTCGCGTTCGCTCGGTGGTCACATGACCATGATGCACTCGCGGAACTCCTGCAAGACGCTGAAATGCCCCAAATGCAATTGGCACTACAAGTACCAGCAGACCCTGGATGCTCACATGAAGGAGAAGCACCCAGAGTCTGGAGGCTCTTGTGTTTATTGCCGCACGGGCCAGCCTCACCCTCGACTTGCCCGGGGCGAGAGCTACACGTGCGGCTACAAACCTTTCCGCTGCGAGGTGTGCAACTACTCCACAACCACCAAAGGCAACCTTAGCATACACATGCAGTCGGACAAGCACCTCAACAACGTGCAGACGCTGCAGAACGGAGGAACGGAAGCCATCTACAACCACGCTGCTCCTGTGTCCAACCCCAGCCTGAGTGGGTGCGGCACGCCCTCGCCCTCCAAGCCCAAACAGAAACCCACGTGGCGGTGCGAGGTCTGCGACTACGAGACCAACGTGGCTCGCAATTTGCGCATCCACATGACAAGCGAGAAACACATGCACAACATGATGCTTCTTCAGCAAAACATGAAGCAGATCCAGCACAACTTGCATCTGGGCTTGGCGCCGGCCGAGGCGGAGCTCTACCAGTACTACCTGGCCCAGAACATCGGCCTCACCGGTATGAAACTAGAGAACCCTTCAGACCCACAGATGATGATCAACCCCTTCCAGCTTGACCCTAGCACTGCCGCAGCTCTGGCTCCTGGTCACGGTGAGTAGTTTTCCCTTGGATATGCTTGTCAGTCACTTCCTTTTGTTCTCTGTCTCCTTCACTGACTCTGGTCTTATTACTCCTGTCATTATTGTATCCTGCCTGTGATTTGAGCTGCTATGTGAGAAAAGTTTAGTCCTTTGCTCCACCAAGAGAAACCTCATCTTAACATGGACTGTAGTGAGCAGATTGCCTACACACAACATGCAGCAGCAGTTTTACTCTTTCACTTTGTCAATCAAGACCTGAAAGCTGATACCCTTGTGCATTAATCTCATGGATCTGTACCTCCATACATAGTACAGACTGACACATTAGCCTGTCAAGAAATATAGTTTCCACAAAAAACATTGTCTTTCATCTAGCAACTCAGAAACTCTCATCTAACAAAATGCTATATTTGTACCTTGTCTTGATCTTGTGTAATTATTAAATTCAAAGCTTTTTTTCCAGGGGGTTGAGGGTATGAAAAATGATCTAGTTTGCTTCTAAAAGTGCACAGATCAAAGGACTAAATTACAATTAGATGTAAGATGATCTGTTTTTTTTTTTATCATTTTAATTTTTAGGACTACTGTTGAAGCAGGCTGGTTTTTTATTGATCAGTTTTGCGTCTTTAAAGAGAAAAAACGTGCCTGAGTACAAACTCAGGAATGCCTGGTAGGAGTAATTAAACCTATCTGATGAGGGAGTTTAGAACTTGAAAGGGATGATTGTAATTGATCCTGATTCAATCCTATTATAGCTTTTTATAGTTAAGGCTTTATAAAAGCCATACTCCTTACTGGGGCTTTATTTTATCAAATCCTTTTGTATGGGTGCCCTACACCGGTCTCTCAGCTCTTTTTAAATTTCATTTATTAAAAAAAAACCCTTTTCTCTTTTTCTCCTCCCTGTGCCTGCGCCCCACCTCTTCCTCTCTCTCTCCATGTCTTTCCCTCTCTCTCTCTCCCTGCAGTAAATAATGAGCTGCCTGCGGAGCTGCGTCTTGCGAGTGGTCAGCTAATGGGTGATGACCTGTCCGTCCTCTCTGCTGGGGAGCTGTCACCTTGCATCAACGACCCGCTGCTGAAGCTCTTCCAGTGCGCGGTGTGCAACAAATTCAGCTCTGACAGCCTGGAGGCCCTCAGCGGGCACGTGGCAGCGGAGCGATCGCTTCCGGAAGAGGAGTGGAGGGCCGTGATGGGAGACGTCTACCAATGCAAGCTGTGCAACTACAACACGCAGCTCAAGGCCAATTTCCAGCTCCACTGCAAGACCGACAAGCACATGCAGAAGTATCAGCTGGTGGCACACATCAAGGAAGGTGGCAAAGCCAACCAGTGGCGTCTCAAGTGCATTGCCATCGGCAACCCCGTGCACCTGAAGTGTAACGCCTGCGACTACTACAGCAACAGTGTGGAGAAGCTGAGACTGCATGCGACCAACCAGAGGCACGAAGCGGCGCTGAAGGTCTACAAGGTCGGTTGTGCTTTACTTTGTGTTGAACTGTGTCATGACCCACTGTCCTAGTTTTGTATGTTCTCGGTGTCACATAGGTTAATATTTACTTTTTGTTTAACTTTTTATTGCATTGTATGTATTTTATCACTTTATTTGATATAGCCAGGGATAATTCAGTGGCATGGTCAGGAGAACCCAAACAGTGAACATTTTTTTCTAGAACTTTTTTTTATGATGTCAGATGTCATTAATCCAGCTGTAAATTTGATTTGGCCTTCCAAACTCGCCCTTTTTCCAGGTTCCTCTGCTCTCTTTCCTGTAAAGACAGGAATATGCCAGTCAGCCTGTTTACACGATGCCTTTCAGAAATCAAACCTAATTGAATTTATGCCAGCAATATCAATATTTTTAACAGTTGGCCGCTGTTATAGCGCTTCACTGAATGAGCAAAGCTGCCCCATCAGCCAGTGTATAACAACAAACATCATGTGAACGGCTAACGAATTTTCGAACGTGTGACCGTGTGTGGTTGTCAACATACACGCAGGAGAAAGGAAAAACATTTTGATTATTTTTAGATCACCCTGTGTTGTACTAGGTTTTTCAACACACGAAATTACATTTCACTCTTTTTGATTTGCGGGTCATATTTGACTGTTTTGCCCAAGGCCTAAAGGCAGATAACTGATCCATAGCGGTGGGGGTTGAACAGAGGCCACTGCAGCCTCATCCTGTTCTTAAGTGCATTTGGGTGTTGACTTACTGGACTTGTGTGATTGCCTGAAACAATAATACTAACATCCTGAAATCATAGACCAGCATCACATCCCAGACACATTAGTGGACTCCTCTGGATAAACTGTATTAACTTAATGAGGATCTATTGACCAGCATTAGTCACTTTTGACTTGTGTGTGCTCGTAAGTCGGACTCAGCTGTATATTTAGAAAAGTGAATTTAGCAGCTGACAATGGCTAGACTGCAAACAAAATTGGCAGTCTTGTAATGATAGCAATAATGCGAACAATTCATTACTTTGACCCAATTACACATATAGTCATTCAAAAAGGGCTTTTTAAGAGGAAAACACAACCACCGTCACTTTCACACCGAGAACCTCCTGCTCAAGAAGGCCTTCTGAGAAAATAAATGTTCCGTTTCTGCTCCTTTTTTTTTAAGAAACGGGACTTTGAGCTGCACCGTGTTATTAATGTATTCAGACAGTGTTAGAAATACAGAGCAAGTAACTAAACAACAAAGAGTAAATCCTCCAATGGGTGAAGTCAGCATGAGGCAAATAAAGGGCTGAAAGAATCGCATGTGGTATTTGGAGGCCTGGCATTAAAGACGCAGTCCATGGGAATGTTTTGAAATCCTTAGCAGTTTAGAAAGGGGTGGGGGGTCAGGGGGCTTGGCTGATTCTCTAAGCAAATAAAAAGGCTCCATGGCAACAGAGAGCATTTCGGATCACATCGAAAGACAAATAGATTGGAGATTAGAGGAAGAGAAAGACCTAGCTTAGCTATGATCTTAGTAAGTCTCGCAGTAGATTTGTTTCTTCACGTGCACGTGCGGTTGGGTCACTGCCTGATTATTGACACGATTGTTTGCGTTCATCCTGAAATGTTTAATTAGAGTTTACTAGAATTTTTAGCGACTAAAATCTTTTACATTTACACTTTCTGTTTTAGAACAGCAGGTGGCTATGTAGAGCATGTGGAATTAAAATAGTGAGTGATTTACTCAAATAGAGACACGTATAAGCTAATGAAATCGGTTTGTATGGTTTTAATTAGAAGTACATTTTGAGGTAAAAACAAACCCAAAAAACATTAGCGCTCAAATGGACGCCCACCCGTTTGAGTTTTATTGGCTCACACTTTAAGAAGTGTCAGGACAGGTGATGGGGCTGAATTTTGATGGAGAGAGAAGGGTGTCCATTTGACACAGAGGGGGTGAGGGGGTTCGCTCTGGCTCTCTCATCTCCTCACGCCCCCACCTTTACCCAGGGAGAGGGAAATCTGTTCTACAGATGCGGCTTCTAATGCTTTTGGCAGGAACCGGGCCGTTTCGCTCATGTATATTTGGTAGTAAATGTTGGGAAAAAAAAAAGAAAAGGGGGTTTCTTTATTTGACCAGAAAAACACCTCGTCTTTTATGTTCAAAGGTGAAAGGGTAGCGCGCTAAAGAACAAAGTATTGATGACCTTTCCATATGAGCCCCGGAACACAAGTGTCTTTATAGCCCACAATGATTGAGGATACAAACAAAAAGCATATTCAGTATTTTTATTGCAGCTTTGTACCTACGACTTTTTGAGGAGGGGAGTTCAGATTTTCCAGACATTAAAAAGACCTAAATTACATTAGCAGTGCAATGTTTCTTTTTTGTGCAAGACTAGGTGCTTTTAAAGCTCCCAAGCCCACACCTAAAACAGCCTTGGATTTTCTTCACTGTTATGAAGTAATTTGGCTGTTAAAATAAATACAATGCACATTCTTGACCTCTTAGCGTTTGGCGTTGGCTTACAGTAATGATATATTGTCGTTATACAATTATCGTTAATAACCACTCAAATAAACGCAGATGTAGTCGAGTGTAAATCTGTCAAGGCCATTCAAAGGCGGCGTAACGCTTGATTAGGAAACGGTGAGAAATGTGCGTTGCTCCAAAGAGCCGATTTGCGCTGGGCACTCGGGTCATTTGAAGCCAAGAATGTTCATGGTCAGTGTGTTGGAAGCGGAGGAAAAGCCAGATACCGACCCGCACCTGTTCACCAGGTGGTCCTCGCCATGCTCGTCTCGTCTCCCTCCCCCTCTGTTTGTCTATTCCCTTCTCTCTCTGTACTTCCTCCCTCCGGAGGCTTGTGTGCAGCACATAAGGATGTCCAGCGTGTATCCCCCAGTTGCGCGTCAGGAGCTATGAACTGCTTAATTACAGCAGCCACCCCCATCCCAGAGCATCCGTCATCAGTCAAGCAGAATTTTCTGTCTGTCTGGAGTCCGAGGCTCCATTTCCATATTTGTATTTTCCTCCTCCTCCTCCTCCTTGTCTCCTTTCTCCCCGTTTTGAGCCACAGGGGCCGTGGCACACATAATGCGCCTCTCTCTGGCTGAGGCAGGCGAGGAGATGGAGCCGCAGCGACTGGCTTTCCGTGGCCTTGTCCCCAGGGAGAGGCAGATAGCCCATCTCATTATCCATGATACGGATGGCAACACCATTGGTCGGGGCAGGGAAATGAGAGGGGAAATTAAAAGAGGGGAGCAGAGAAAAGAGGGAGGAGGAGAGAATGCGTAAGTGAGGAGACTGGAATTTTAGTTTTATCAAAAGACTCTTCCCATCCCCTTTTTGCTTTTTATTCTCATCCAGAAGGTCAGTATTTCCTCCTCATTTCCCCCTTTTTTCTCCCTCCGTCTTTCTAAACCAAGATGGCTGCCAGTTGATGGGCACATTATATTACAGCACATTCATTACTGAAGGTCAGCCTCACTCCTTCTCATTTGAAAATCAAATGCCCCATATATATGCAGCTCAAATTATTGTCTGTCATTTCCCCCGATCTGATGGTAAAATGGACAGGAGATTGAGTTGAGGGTATTTGCATAAAAAGCCATTGTGCTATAGAAGAACGAGGAGGATCTGTTTTGCATGCGCCTTCATATAGCATCATCATCATCATTGGTGTTGTCCCTTAGCACACATTGTATTTTATTTTGGGGCTTTTTTCCACATTTTATTAATAAATACAGGTCAGATTCAGATTGGTGAGCACCGTAAATTTAAATTCTGACATTTACTCATTTTCATGTCATTTCAAACCTGTATGACTGACTTTCTTCTGCTGAACATTGAGGGGGAAAAGAAAAAATATATATTTTGAAGGACATGTCAACTAGGGCTGTCACTAACGGTTATTTTGGCAATCGAGTAAGCTGTCAATTATTCTGACGATTAATCGAGTAATCGGATATTTTTTTTTTTAGTAATAATAAAAATAGAACTAAGGGAACAATAGCCAATAAAATGACTTAAAATACATATTTAATAGCAATGAGCCAATAATAGATCGTTCAAATAAAGTATCAAAAGCATGTAATCATATAGTTTTGTTAAACAAAATTGTTAAAATACATAATATATTATAAACAATACAGCTAATGTGCATTATGCATTATAACCAATGATCTAATCCGTGTTTAATGTTGACTCAACAACATTTAATTCAAATGTCCACTTTAATATTTGGCCATTTCTTTATGATAGAAACGCTACAGCCACTGTAATTTCTCGAATATGTGAGCATCAAAATGTGTAAACTCAGAGTGAGGGTTTAAACTTTTATTTTGAAATCGCATATTGACAAAGATATTGATGTGTTCTCCTGTGTTTGCGTAGGTTTATAAATTATTTACCTCCGCACATGTAAATGATAACAGTTTGTAGAGCAGTATTTGCTGTGAGCAGTGCCACTCTGAGATGCATTTAAAAATAAAAGCGCATATATTAAACCTGCATCACATATATTTATTTAATTGAATTGTAGCTTTGTTTGTGAATTCTTAATAGCATTATGCTTTAATAAGATATTTAAATGGGTTTAATATGTGGAATGCGGCACTTCCGAAGCAAAATGCAATCAAGGATTTTTTTTTTTTAATCGAATACTAAATTGAGGAATTGTTGCAGTTTTTTTTGTTTTTTTTTTGTGGTCCATATAATGAAAGTCAGTGGGGTTCAAAATAGCCTTTGATGCCTTGACTTTTATTTTATTGAAGTACCAGTTAAAACATTATTCAAACAGTCAACTCCTACAGGTTTGAAACAACATGTGGTTGAGTAAAAATATGTCTGTTTTTATAGATTTGGTTTGTTTACCAGTATTTTTTGCATCTATACTGATGTAATCTGCAAAATTAACAACAATGTCCCCTAGAAAGCATTCAAACCTTAAAAGGAAAAGAAAAGTGGACTTTGCCGGTCTCATCTGTTTGTCAATAAGAGCCAGCCCGCCACAGCACCCGAGGACTTTGCGCAGGTCCAAACAGCCTTACGCGAGCCCTCGCTTTCCTTTCCAAACGCAAACAAAACCACAGGCTCACAAATGCGTCCGTTTATCCACTTACTCTCTGCAGGCATAAAAGTATGTCAGCACTCTCTCAGCCTCCCGCTCTGACCCGACAGCGGGGCCAGATTATTCAGACGCTCTCGTCTTTCACCTGCACGCGGATTACAATGGGAATCTTTCAGGGGAGGGCGCGAGGGGGAGGGGGTATAATTAAAGCATACAGACAGACGAGTGTGGGTGCAAACACAAAGCCCAGGCTTCAGCTAGGCCCTGCTGTCATTAATCCTCATAGATATTAATAGGTATTTCTCCCATCATGCCCTCCCCGCTCGTAAGCAGATGGTCATCTCCACACCGGCCCCACAGGACTAACGTTTGCTGACGGACAACTTAAAGCGCTGTGGTGCCCCAGACACCCCTCTCGGTTTGGTTCTTTCCTGCTTTGCTGTTTTCTTTTCTTTCCGTCTTGTGAGATGAGTGGGGGGCCGCCATATGAGGATGCTCTGATATTAATAACCAGATGTGATCTTCCTGTTGGCCCTGGGTCAGAGAGGCCGGCCAGGTCAGGCCATTTGTCTCTGTGCAGGCACTGTGAAGGCTATTGAGGCTGACAGGTATGGGAACCATAGCAGGGGAAATAAGACTTACCGAGCCCCGAAGGGGAGCGTGGCACTCCCAGGAACAAAGAGTGGCAGGAGTTTGTCATTTTTACCCCTTTCCTCCTTCTCTTTCTTTTTTTATCTTCCTTCTTTTTTCACTCGCCCCCTCTCCACCCGTCCATTTCTCATGGGATTTGGGCCCAGCTTAACAAAGGATGACTCACAGTTCTCTGATAAGGCCAGCCGTGGAAGGACTTGAATTGCAATAATATGATATTCTTGGTGAAATAGCTGGCTGAAGGTAATTAGCTTTGTTTTAACTCTCCAGACACAGACGGAGAGCAAACATATGACTTTGTCTGGAAAGCATTATTGGACAATAAATGTATGCCTGAACATCACACGTTCCCCCGAGGTCTCCCCTGTAACTCAGCGGAGATTTTTCTTCCACCGCTAACCTTTATTTTCCCAGTTATTTTATTTAAGTAGCTACACGCAGGCTGCATGTTTAAAAAAAGAAGAACCATCCCGAAGATTATTAGGTCGGTCAACAATTAACGGCAAAGAGAGAGAGAGGGAGAGAGAGTTTGCAGAAAAGATTGGAATTAAGATCAATATTGACGTGTGTCGTTTAATAAGAGCCACGGCCCAGAACGGATGCTCGAGCGAAGACAGAGCGGCAGTCATGGGTGGCAGTTTTTGCTCACATTAACAGACCTGAATGCAAGAAAGCATTCCTCAAGTAATTGATTTTAAACATTAGGTGCTCACTGAATAGATAAGTAGAGTGTGATATTCGATTACAGAGCAAAGAACTCATTTAACCTCCTGTTCTTTCCTGGCCAGGATTTCCAACACAATACGATTTACCTCCCCTTAGGTTCAGCGGGATTAGACTGCTACTAGTAATCCTTAATGCTTTGAAATAGATCTGATAGAAGTCCCACTCACTTGTTTGGGATTACACCCATGATTTTTTTTCCACATTTAGTTAAATTAACCCGTCGAATTATCAATTTATAATTGTTGAAAGCCTTTCCATGAGATGGCCTTTTTGTTTAATGCGGTGTAGAGTGATTACAGTTTTCCCAGGGTTTGAATGCTCACCTCAGTTTTCCCCTAATATCATGCTTTGCTGAATGCCGCCAAGCCTAATGGTTCACCTAAAGGTGCAGTGGTGTTTGAAAAGAAGCCTGCCTGGTTTTTGTGATTCTCAGAGAACAAAGGCAAACATTTCAGTAATCTTCAAAGTGGCCAGTGGTATGTCGAGTGGACCGTGGAATGCAAGCAATGGCTAAAGCTTTTCAGCGAAAAAACAATGGCTTTCCTTTTATGGGTTGTAACTGCATAAACTGCGGTCGAGGCATTAGCCATATCGGTTGTATCAACTTACAACACCGCAGTTTGAATTGATGTGTTTATGTGCATTAGAAGCACTAGAACATTTCTATTTGTCTGTATGTGTTTAACGTTCTTAATATATCCCTGCCGGCTCTTGATGTGTGGGTTAGTGGGTGGGTAAGGTGTTATTTACTTAGACTCTTTTGATACGGCACAGGTTAAAAGCGTTCACCCCTACAGGCTCGACTCCTGAAGATCTTCCTAGGCAATATGCAAAGCGTTCGGCTAAGAAGTGCTCCCATTGAGGAGTGAGAGCAGCAAAGCAAGAGGCAGGGCTCTTTAAACAAGCTCCTCTCCGTGATCCCTGCGCTCTCTGCCTCCCTCCCTCTTTCCCTCCCTCCTATAATAGGATGCAAATCAGGGACCCTCCTCTATGTTGTTGTGGAAGGGGAGAAGGCAGATGGAACATGAAAGGGTTTAATGTTTAAAAGTATGAATAGGGAAAGCACGCAGCGGTGAGCCGGGGCTCATTCCGCTCTTATCAGATACACGAGGTGGGAGATTGTCTCATCTTTGCTTGGGCTCATTTTAAAGGAGAGATTTCAGCCCGTAGACCATGCATCATAATTAGTCGGAATGCCACAGTCTTGTACTGTACCGGCTGAGGGTCACGCGCATGGATCATCCTTTCCTGTGCTTCCCACCTGAGACTATGAGCTCATAATTCTTTGTTTGCATTAAAAACATATGCTGAGATGTAGGGGGAGGGTTTCAATATGTGAACATTTTCACTTATTTAATTGCACATTGTTTATAATTTACAAACAAACCATGAGGTGGTATAATATTCAGAATAATTTATTGTTGCTCAATAACTTTCTAAATGTTGTGATAGTACAGTAATGTGTTTGAAGGCAAGCCTTACTATCACTATTAGCTAACCCACTAACCCTAAACATATGGCAAACTTTACTGTATTTTCAAATAACTCAATTCACCAGCAATATATTATAATAATTATTGCATTACACACAGACGTATTACTTACCATGTAAAGTGTTTAATTAAAGATGTTATCCATTAATTATTAATCGTGCCATTAAATCGATTAATCACGATTAAGCGCATCCCAAATAAAAGTTTGTTTACATAATAAATGTATGTGTACTGTGTATATTTATTATGTATGTATAAATACATACACATGCATGTATATATTTAAGAAAAAAGTTATTTTTCTATATTAAATATATTTATATATGAGATAAAATGTAAGAATATAAATCTATAAATCTATATGCATGTAAATATTTTCGAAATATATACTGTATATGTGTGTATTTGTATGTACATAATAAATATACACAGTACACAAAAACATTTTTTTGGATGCGATTAATCACGATTAATCGCTTGACAGCACTAATATGAGTCAAAATGTATATTATGGATGTTTCTGAAATATACATGTGTGTATACATATAAATATCACAGTACGCACACATATATCATGTAAACACAGACTTTAATTTTGGATGCGATTAATCGCAATTAATCGATTTGACAGCGCTAATTATTAAACGGTGTGTATAGTATTATAATTGCTATTATTATTCTTAGCTGTACATGATGGGTTGCATCTACTTATTAATTTCCAGACTCTAATGAGACACAAACGCCACTCAAAATAAAGTTGTGACTTACTTGATGGAAAGAGTTTGTCTGGTAATTTGCAAACATGGTTTTGGCTAATTGAGAAGCCTGATTTTAGACTCACCACTATGCTCAGTTGCAGAAAACCTATTTTTTTGTGGTAGTGTGGCATGAAGATGATGGTGGAGCCTCTGGTCTTTTTCACCTTCTGATGGAGACAGGCAAAGCTTTTAAGGGTAATGGTAAGGTCAGTGGATTTAATGGGAGAGAAGTGTCCAGGCGACAGATTTTAAATCACCATAATATAAATACACCTCCATTTTCATAGGGAGTTTGCTTTCTTTTAAGGCAATTTGAGGAGCAGACGAACACTCGTGCCTGTCTTAGTGGTGGGAAGGATTAGAGGAGTGAAGATTAAGGACTAGTTCTTAATCTTCCATATCAACTGCAGAGGTGAGAGGTGATATGCAAATGGAATTTTCCAACGCTCCTGCTTCATATTTAAGTCCAGTGATTGTATTATATAGACAAGAGGTTAATTTGTCTGGCTACCAATCAGCAACAACAGGATGTCATCACCAGAGGCTCTGGATTTGTTTCAAAACCTACCTAGACAGCATTCCTGGACATTAGAGAAATATGAGCATTTTGACATTTAAGGTGCCAGTTAACACATTGTTTTTGTACATTAGGACCTCTGTTTGACCTCCTACAGAGTCTGAAAGTCCAGTGAAAAAGTGGGAAGAGCATGCGATTTAGGAACGCCGTTACATGAACCCTGTAGTGTCTTAAAGTTTTTCGTTCATTTCCTTCTGTCAAAGGAACATTATTGCAGGCCTAATGATATATGCCAGATCAACAACATTAGCACCACATGGAAATATTTCTCTCCACGCGTCCTTCTTCATCTGTTTACCGTTCGGCAAGAAACGTATGAAGCCGTGGCATGATTGGTTCCCAAAACCCTGTTCGCTGTTTGCTTTAATAGAGAGTCGACAGGAATTGGCGCACACAGCGATCAATGAAATATTACGTCGCGGATCAATCCACATATTAAAATGCTGGTAAAACACACGCACTCAGACTTTGACATGATTAATACGAATGTAAATGTACATGAGAAGAAAAACAATATTTCCAAAGAAACACACAGAAGTTCTTTTAAGACTTTCCGCAGACCGGCTGTCAATTGGTAGATTTATGTGTTTTTGGTGGATTTGTGTTTGGACCCCGCTTGGCTGGCCAACATTTACATGAACTGTTCCAAAGTCATGGCGCAGACTGCGTCGACTTATTAAAGGCCTGATTGCGAACTGCAACATTCACAGTAGCTCCGCAGAACCAGTGTCCTTGGGAAGACAGGGCGTATGTCGCCCTGTCCGGTCCGAGCGCATTACGATAAATGAAAGGCTGTGGATGGACGCTACGGCAGTTGTGGGTTCAGTCCTTTTGGAGGGACCCCGGGGTGTGTCCCGCTCTCTTTACTGCGTCTCCACAAGCCACCTCAGACGAGAGTGTGCTGCTGAAAGACACATTGTGCTAATTCACTTATTTAACTTGGCATCCGTTTGCAAGGATGATTATTATTATTATATGACCTAAGCAGCTAACCATACAGCCATGCGCTGGCGGAATGTCCTAAGCCATAATTACATATGATGAACCAGACGGATTCGGAGGAAAAAAATAAATAGGGGAGGTAATTTGGGGCTCTTTGATGCATTCCTTGGGATTTGTTGAGGTAGGGGAGAGGGAAAGTAGAAAAGAGATGGTTTTTCGCTCTTGTTTTGTGCCTGTAGAGGAAAAGACGCTGGCCTTGTGCGCAATCTCTGAATGGAATGTAGGGGGCATACCTCTCGCACAAGAATTTCGCTCAGGTTGCCAACTCCTGCGGTACCCATGATATAACATTACATTTATGTCTCCGGGCTCAATAGCGGTTACTGGTAACATGTGTTTGGACGGTGTCAGCATTGATGGAATCGTATACCTGGCCGGCCTCCAAGTAAGCCTGGAATGTGTTTAAAATGCTTTGAGGAACAAAACAAGCTTTTGTTTATTTTCTTCTTTTTGCTCTCGGGGTCCGGAAACCAGTGCCTCTTCGAAAGCATACAAACAAGAAACCCAAAAAATTGCGCTGATAGGATTTATTAAAAAAATGCTGAAGAACGTCTTTTTCATTTTGTTGAATTTTTTTTCTCCCCCACTAATGACCTGGAAAAAAACGTTTGAATGGCCTAATTTGTTTTCGTTTAGCAACAACATATTTTTTAACCCTTCATCTTGTCTGAAGGAGTCTTGTCATTGTAGAACGGAGCGAATAAACATCCAGTCTCAAACAGCCCTTATCCATATTCTGAATGCCACTAATGAGTCTGTTTTGTCACTGCAGGCAGTACAAATGAAACCAGTCTCCAACTGCCAACAGCAGACGGGCAGAGGGGAAGGCAACGAGAGGTGTTTTGTAATCATTGAAGTCAGCATAAATAAATAAGTCTCGTCAGGTTAAGGAAAAAACACGCTCCCTGGGAATTGGGGCCTGGTTTGACAGGTGATGGGGAGTCCCTGGTGCTTTGATTTGCATTGTTTTGGCAGCACGTTTACGATGGCGTCTTTGCTTTGGAGTCGCCCAGCCCGTGCCTGATTAGGTCCTGAGAGCCCAGAGAGAGCAAGAGGTGGGTGTTCCTCCTCAGACCCCCCGTGCCAGGCTGGATGTGCTCTTTGGCATGCCGAGGGGCACCCGGGAACAATAAGTTAGCTAAAATGATTGGACCCCATGGGGTTTTCGACTCTTGGTTGTTTGCCAAATGCTAATCTAGAACAATTACCCATCAAAGGCGAGAGCGCGCCGCTGTATTGTCATAGATAGCCTCTTCGCCACCCACAACAACAGCACTTGGAGCCGTTTCAGAGATTTTCTTAGCGCTTGACAGAACCGCCGTGCAATTTATCCTCCAGCTTTCCGCTAAACCGAGTCGAGGTGAGAGAAACCAAGTCTTCTGTTTTTTTATTTCTTTTTTGTAATAAATAGGCCTTCTTTTCTTCGCTAGCAGCATCCTGACTTTTCGTTGGGCAGAATCTGCTACGGGATGCCACAAACATTTTGAACTTTGCAGGTAGTATATAACTGCTTTGTGAGTCTGGCAGTACTAAAAATGGTAAGCTTAAACCTCATAAATCAGAAACCCCAGGCTCAAGTCTCTGAACAGCTTGCACCGGTGCCACAGGGGTCTATAAAAGAAGGAAGAAAAATACTCGATTTCAATATAGGTCTTGAGCAAACAAAGCAGGAATGCTGATAGTGAATAAATTAATATTTTCTAGAGTTACGCACTCTTTCGGCCTTTAAACGTTAGGCATGTCTGCTTGCATTGTATTTTATTAGGACCATAAAAACAGATACTCGGCTGCGATTGTGATTCAGAATAATTTAGGATGTGCGGTCAGCCTCGTTCACATGCAACACAAATCTATTTCATATTAGTATGAAAATATTAGTAATGGAGGCTGCTAAAAGGGGCTACAACTCAGGATAAGATGCATATAAATGCAATATGAGGATATGAATGCGACAATAGCTAGCCAATAGCCCTTGAGCAAATGCTTGTTTATTAGCGATAGTTATTCATCCTAATGAGGTTTAGTCATCATGCAGAGAAAACAAATTATATTGCTGTTTTTCCCAGAAACCATCTTAAGTCTAAATGGAACATCGTGTCTTTTGTTTCACTAAGCGTACGACTACCTAAGATGAATTTATGATGCAGAGGTTCCGTAGACATCTGGTTTTAAATGAAAAACTAAATTGATCTCATTTTGTTTTTTTGGCAAAGGTTGAGCCCATTCTCCCCTTAATTTACAGAACGGTTACATGCACCCTTCGAGATCTCTGTGTGTCAATTCAGCCGGGTTCGAGTCTGTTTACAGGGAGGCAGTTCATACAAGTAGCCCTGCGTGTCTTCGAAGGGCTTCCCTTTGGAAAGAAACAAAGATAGCTGTAATTAATGACCCTGAATCTGTGCCAAAAAGGCTTTCCTCTGACAACTTCAACTTAATTAAAGCTTAAGACGTTTCAATGGCCACAGAGAGCCCCTTACGGAGTGCGGCCCTGCAGACTCGTGAGAAAATTCTGCAGAGTTTATGAAAGAAAAGATGTGTGTTACCACTGGTGCCATGACTCTAATCCCTGACAGTCCAAGAATCTGTTTTGTCAAAAGGGTTTTCTATTAGCCGCCTCACACCTGCAGGCACGCCGGTACTTCCTTCGGCCTCGTAGAGGGCCGGTTTTGTGTTTTAGCGGAAGATCAGATAATAGAGGCCTCACTCGGCCTTTTGTTTTTACGCATTGTTCATTAGTCTGGGAGTACTGTAGGCACACTTGATATGCTTGGCTTGCCCGGGGAATGGGGAGGGAGGAGGGACTGTTTGTAGGACTGGGGGCTTTGTATGTGCGTTAGGTGGAGGGGAGGCCTACCACGGCCGTGCATGGTGCACTGCTGCACAATTTTAATGCAAAACTTTAGCCCAAATTAAAGTGCATAATTGTCAGGAAGGCCTGAATGCAGGAGCCCTGCTGTTTGAAACACATTAGAGCTGAATAGAACAATACGCAAAGCTGGACAGTTCGGATTTCGCCTACAAAGCACTGTTTTAAATACTTTCTCTCTCCTTCTGTGTCTAGCCTCCGCTTGGAGTCTCTTGTCAGAATTAACAAGCTTAGGAAGCCCCACCAGCTCAGTGTGTGTGTGTGCGTGCTTGTCCTTAAAAAGACCAATCCAGTTTGGGTTTTGTTAGAAGCAGAGGGGGAAGGAAGCAGTTCACCTTATTCGTACCAGTTGACCCACTGGAAGCCAGAACGCCAAGAGAAATAAAGCATTTAGGTGCAGTTTAATAGCTTTAAATAGTGTTGGAATTAGCATGAGAAAATAGCCAGTTTAACACTTTTGTGTATGTGCATAGTAAAGCTGGGTGAACTGAAAATACTTGTTTTAAAAACAACTGATATATATAGCACATTTTTGAGAAGTTTAGAACTTTTTAAAATGGTCAAATCAGCCTTCAAAACATTAGCAACATGGTGGCAGTAAAACCACTGTGCGATTCTCACACACACATACAGTGGGGCCTGAGTAACAGGGGTCTTTGTGTCAGTGGAGAAGAGAGAGAGAGGCCACGCGGGGGTTTAGCTTCCACTCTCGTCTGCTAATGCACCACAGGCCTTCATACGCCTCTCTATACACACACACAAAGCAGCATGTGAATATTTAGACTACATAAACCTGAACTTGTGTGTGTGTGTGTGTGTGTTAGTATATGTTTAAACTGTTTCACAGCTCTCCATAGGCCTTTATGAGCAGGATGGAAGCCGAGGTGCCCCTCTCGTTCCGAATGAAGCAGCAGACCTGTGGTAGTTTTATAGCCAGGGCCTGGTAGATTTGTTTTCTTATCTTTATCGCTGCACAGATAGTAAATTACCCCCACCAGATCCCATCTTCTTTCATCCCCTTATCCCTTTCTAAAGTTGCACAGTCCAGACTTAAAGTTAAGCTGGACTTTTTGTCGCGGTAAATTACTCGTATGTCCCGGATTATGCGATGCCAGGCGGAGACGCCTCCCTCTGCACCTCGGCTCGCTCTCCCTCGTCTGTCTTTCCTCATCAGGCAGCCCCTCTAAAGCACTCGGCTTTGACAATCTCTCTTTGTTATCAGTATTTATGTTTGGGACAAAGCTGGAAGGAATGCATTTCATGTCGGGAGATTATTACGGGGGAAAGGAAGTATCTGTTTCATGTAGGTGCTGTCTCAGCCCGTGAAACAAACGACGGCTGTAATTTCATGTGAAGCGTATAGCCCCTAATGACTTTTTCCCCTTCTCTCTTTCTCTCTTTCCATCTGTGCTCGCACCTCCTCCCCTCCCGCAGCACTTGCAAAAACAAGAGAGTGCGTGTAACTCGGAGTCCTGCTACTACTACTGCGCGTTGTGCGACTACTCCAGCCGAGCCAAGCTGAACCTGCTGCAGCACCTCCGGTCGGTCAAGCACCAGCAGAGCGAAGGCCTCCGCAAGCTGCAGCTGCACCAGCAGGGCCTACCTCCCGATGAAGACAACCTCGCCGATATTTTCTTCGTCAAGGACTGCCCTCCGAACGAATCGGGTGAGTGCACCATTTAGCCCACTCCCTCAAACCCAAACCTGGAGCACCTCTTCTCCCGATGTTAAACATGCCAGCTGCCTAATCTCCCTAAAATGAACATGTTGTTCCCATTACCGTCTTTTTATATCAGTACCACACTCGGCCCCGTACGCAGTGACATCTTTAGCAGGCATGCAGAAGGTTATGAAACTCTACCTTGGGAGGATCTCACAGTCAAATTCTTCCCCCTGGAGTGAGCTTTAATTTCCTTTCTCATGACCAAAGCAATTTGGCTTTCATTTAAAAGTTTTTGGAGCTGCCAGAAGCTAATAAGTGTAACAGGACTGTAAAACATTCAGAAAAAAAAGATTAATAGTTTTATTTGAGAGAGAGACCTGTAATTTAAAACATAAGAGCAAGTCAGGGTCCACTGTATAATAATGCCCACGCTAATGCCGCACGACTAAATGAACGAACGCTTAACTTGTTTTTGCTTTGCCTGACCTGGCCGAGGGAAACGACTAACACGTTTTCAATGGCATTCCAAAGCCGAATTAATCTCTGTTCCCCAAAGTGTCCTGTTTATATATGAACTCCAGAACCAGATGGGATTAAACGGAGAACCATATGTGAAACTTCAGCTCCAAAACTACCCATATTGGAAATAAACGAGTGTGTTTTACATTTGGCATTAATTATATCTGGATCAAAGGTGCTTCGGAGTCTGGGTGCACCAAAGGACCAGTTAGATAAATCATTATTTTGCTTTTAGACAGACAACCTACCTCTCGCATGCACACACACAGCCTCACTTCTTTAACTCTGAAAGTCTTGCTATCATTTGTGCTTGCAGATTGCTGTCAATATCATGCATATTTCTTTACAGCATATTCAAATTCAAAGGTTATTCCCAAGTCTCACCTTTCCCTCTTAGTGTTTCCAGCTATAGCTCATGGCTTTTATATTTACCCCAGTCCTTCAGAACGGCGCTAATGTGTATAAACTAACAGACTCATTCAGAATTTATGCTTGCCGTTTAACGACCGTAGTTTTTTTTCCACTTGTACGAACGTCAGACCGAGCAGATGAGGTGGGCGGACTGCAGACAGAGTGTATTACGGAAAAGATAAACCCGTTGTCGTTGTTTTTCGGTGCTCTAGGCGGACTCTAAAGCAGCTGATGTTTTGATTATACACAACTACGCTTGGTTCGGTTAAAGAGTAACTAGCTTTAATAGGTTCGAGCCTTAAGCGCAGCCGTTGAACTTTTTTTACAGCTCCAGATCTTAGTAGGAGAGAGATTATTCAGGTAGTTTAACCCCGTAATCCTAATGTTTGAAGTGCTTTCAAACAGGCCCAACACTGGCGGGGTTAAGGAAATGGATCGCTGGCACCAGATAAATCAAGACTTATTTTTGTTAATTGTTCCAACTGGCAAGTGTAAGCGGTAAATAAATAAATAAAAAGTACCCAAATGCCAGCGCAGGAGGGAGGGGAGGATAAATTGGCAGGGCTGAGGGGGAGTCTGCCCTCCCCGTGACACAGTGCCCACTGCGTTCTCAGGACCGGGCCGGGTGCCTGCGTGTATGTGATGGTAATAATTTGTGTCTCTGCTCCAGAGAAAAGGTCCTGGAGTAAGCAACATTTCAGCCCTCGCTGAATTACAGCTCTATGTTAAAGGGGGCCGGTAGGTTTTCGTGGGTATAACTCCTTAGTTTAGCATTTTCTGGTCATTAGTCAGTTTCATGAAGAGAGGGAGAGAAGAAAAAAAAAGATTTATTTAACTGCTGACCTGTATCTTTCTTTTAAAAGCAGCTCCGTGGAAACTCGCCAAATAATTATAAAACCATTTGGGAATAAAGGTTAGAATGCCATTGACTTCATGTACATGTGAATGGATTTCGTTAAACAATTTTGATGCCATTTTTAAGACGTAATTAAGGGGAGATTTTGTGGCGCTCACGGTGGTTAAATAAAGGAGAAATGCATTAGTGCCAAAAGCCACACTCAGCAAACTACAGCCGTGCCGTAGCACGAGGGCCATATATCCGACTGCTTATTGTTTAATTAGACTACAAAAGCATGCCGAAAAGGCTTTGCGCTGCAAAAATTCTCCAGCGTTGTTTTTGTTGATAAACGCAAAGCATTAAAACATGGCTTCGTGTACGTCAGGGAGACGAGAAGTCGTATATATCCCGGTCTTACCGGCCCGATTGCTGGGGCGTGTGATAATGAATCCGACCTCCACGGGCCCAACGTGCTAAATTAGCCAAACGAGACCAAGCATGGCAGATCTCTCACAGTGCACTAACACTAATATACCCTCCTAAAGAGACTATATGAGCCCATCCTCCCTGAGAATCAGACTGCCAAGTCTCCCAGGGCGACTGTAATTCCCTGCGCTCGGGACCCAGAAGGCTCATCATTTACACAAGGTAAACATCATGAAGCTGAGAATTTGGAAAGGCAGTGGGGTTGTGTGGTTAAGCATGTTTTTGAAGTGGCGCCCCTCATTTGTAAATCACAGCCGCGGCGTATATGTGGCCCCTTGCTAACTCATATTTTACGCAGATGTGCGATACGCAAGTGTGCAAAACGCGACGGGTTTTGTTTATTAGCTTCTAAATTATATTTACATAGATTATTTCCGTTCCGGAGCTCGGAATTTTCTCATAAAGCCAGATCGAAAGCATAAATAAGGCTATTTGTATTAATATTTTATCTGTTGTGTGACTCTCCATTGCGTGATGTTTCTATATAAATTTTTAACACATTCATATTTGTGATAAAAAGATTAAATAATAGCAACGCAACAACGTCTTTGTATGTGTGTGTGTACGTGTATGTGTGTGTTTGCTTGCATTTTAGTCCTTAAAGAAAGACAAAAGAAGAAAGCACTGTAATTGCGTGTGCTTGGAGTGGGACCTATTTCTCTGCCTTGTAGCTTGGCCTGTAAAACGCCTGATGGGCTTGTTGATGCATAAAGGGCTTTTTTGCATCCTTGGGTTGCTTCTCCATTTTGTCGTGGCTCTCCGAGAGGAGATGGGATCTTATGGAGGTAATTATTTCTGAGAGTCTCCCCCGCCACACTTACCCCCCCTCCTTTCTTGTGTATTAAAACTAGGCAAGAAGAGGAGACCTTTGTCTGGCAGGGCCTTAAACAAAAGGCCTAGCTGACTTTGGAGATGAACACGTCTTTAAATGCTGCTGCCGGATGGGAGCTGAGAGAGCCCCGCATGTCCCACTCTTTTGTTTCTTCTGAGTGATAATGCTTCAGGAGGTTTGCAACCAGGGCCAAATTACCACCAATGCAGTGAGAACCATTTTCATGGCAGCTGTAGGCCAACAACATGCACTAATGGACATGCTCTCTGTGTCTTTCTGGTATAGATTGGCGTAAAAAAAGAGAGAAAGAAAGACGCGTTTTGTTTTAGCCTGACGCAAGCGTGTATATGAAGAGGACTGCATGCTTTGTTCGGTTACACTCTGAATGCGATCCTCAAAGCCGCTCTTTGTTTTCCCTGTGGTCGCATTCTCATCCGCCTGCATTTCAGCGCCATGACAAGATATTTTAACGGTTTAGGTTGTTTTTTTTCCTACTTTGAGGGCACACAAGCAATTATAACAGTTACTTTTTGAGATCACATCCCTAGACAGTGTTTCCAGGGTTTGTGGCCATAATTTGTAGCCATTACATAAACTGAAATGGGAAAGCAGTGAAGTGAAAGATATGACATACAGCCAAATCGGTCTCATCATTCTGTTAGCCATGGGTGATGTACTAATGCAAGGCCATCCATTTTCCCTTTGATTCCTTACACAAAGCAGGAGGCGCAGAGGCGGCCACATTCCACTGTGATTAGACAGAGACGGGCCAGGCTGCAGGAACACAAGCCTGCGGTGTTTTTTCACTCTCCTGCTATCGTACCTGAGGAAAGTTTTATAAAAAAAGATGAGATTATCAGTCATGTTTGTAAAAACGACCAAGTTTTTGGTGTAAAAATCTGTTGTGCAGTAAGCATTCCCATCGCGATGATTGCAAAGGAATGCTTTTTACAGAAAATAGGCCATCCCTCGTGAAACACGATCTTCACCAAGAGAGGCTTTTTGTTGATGGACGTAAATTGTCTCAGGAGATCCATAGCCCGACCCCGAGTTTATATTGCCGTATCATTAAATGGAGACAATGCTCGATGCTCGAATCGTTTTTTTTTTTTCATGTCATAATAAGTCTGTTATGCGTATGTGTGTTATTATTTTTGCAAAGAGCAGTGATTTTACCAGAAAAGCTCAAAACCATTTTTCAGATGGCAGGCACTCAAGATTGAGTCATTTCTGAATAATTCCGTCCAATGCTATCATAATTATTCTGCGGTTTCTGCGTGCAGAAAGTCCAAAATTATTTTCGAAAATAGCCAGTTAGTGCTTTTGAAAAGCCATGTTTTAGAACCAGCGTCCCCGGTTGTTTTTCTTTCGACGAGATCCTCCTTCGGAAAGAAGTGATACAAAAGCTAAATTGTTACCTCATGTTTTCACAGGCTGTTGTGGCCACTGACAGTTAAAATTAGAAGAAATTGCACTGATTATTCGCATTAACATACCTGACTTTAAACCAGTACGAGGGATGTGTTCTTGAATGCTAATGTATTTATGGTGTTTCACACCATATTTCGTATGCATTTCGTTAGGTAGTAAACATCCAGAAATGCGATACCTAGAAAAGCGTGACGGTTTCGATTTCCATACGCTTGAAAAAGTAGGCCCTCTTTTGTTCGTGCTGAACAATGCTAATAAGCCCCGGCGACTAAAGGGGGCCGTGTTTTAGTAAATGTACAGTACACATGACCGCTAAAGGTGTTAGCTGACAGCCTACAGAGACTTGATCTGGTCTTAATTCAAACAGGGAGAGGAAAATTGCTCGGCGGCTTCCTCATTGTGTGGTGACTCCACTGACACTAACCATAGGAGATAGTACAATGCTCTCTGTCACAGGGCATTAAGGAAAACAAGGCATTGTCAAAGCTTGGAGGACGTCACAAAGACAGGCAGCATAGAGCTCTGATAAAGCAGCAATTAACTAATTGCCTCAAGCAGTACAACAGCAGACTAGTGTTATTATTAATGTGCGATAATACAGACGGATCTCTCACACGCAGATACTTCCACTGGGTTCCGCTTGTGATGAGACTGCAGTAGTGTGACGTGTGTGGCTGTGCGTCCAACACCCTTGTCATTAGCTATCATCTCCAAAAGAGCGCTGGGCCCTGAATCCCTTCACTTCTGATTAGACGGCAGGCCATTGATGACTGAGGCGTCCAGGTGTCAGGGTAAAGTTAGTGACCCCGTCCTCCCCACTGCATCTTGCCTGCAAGTAATTAGTCCTGACTCCAACCATCAGCCCTCCAACCCTCAGCCCTCTCTTTCTCTCCTCCCCCTCCATCTCTCGCTGTCTCTCTGACCTTGCATCCTTTCTCTCATTCATTCGAGTTAAAATTGTGTGTGGGATGTGTGTAAAAAATTACAGTACATGCATTCATTTTGTCTATGTATATAGAATGAGTATATGCATATATCAGGGCTTAATGATTACTTTTTTTAGGCGCACAGTCAAAATTTTAAAAGCACCTTCTAGTCAATAATCAAAAAATAGCCTTCCTCTTATGAGGTGATTATTTGACTCCCTAAAGTGAATTACCTTTATAATGGCATTTTTCTAACTGTAGTATTTAAAAAGTATGTCATCTTTTATGTCATTTTTTTTTTTATTATAAATTTTTTTTTTTATTATATTTTAAAATTTCTAATTAAAACAACAGAATAAGAATAAATAGAATAAGTTACCATTCAAATAAAATCAGTAATAACAAAATTAATTTGCACTACAGAGGTGGCACAGAAGAACAAATATGTTTAATGAGACTCAGAGGTGAATCTAAAATCTAAAAAATCTAAAATTTTTAATATAGAAATATTAAATGACAGAAAAGATACTTCAAAAATCAAACTAAAACTGCCAGTAGGTGGTGGCAAGTCACTGATTTAATTACTGAATCATTCATTCATTTGATTCGTTCCAACGGCTGATTCATTCAGGAGTAAAGCAAGTAAGTGTCTTCATGAATAGGAAATTGAATCGTTGACTCACTTGATTCGTTTAAAAACGCATGTTCATTCATAAACTAAACGCCGCTGTGTTTGAATGGAGTTGCACAGCAGCTCAGTTGTGACTATTTTTGATAACGAAATAGAGCAAAATCAGGCAATAGTGTTATATATTTAAAAATGTAATTTACTCCAGTGATGGTAATGCTACATTTTCAGCAGCCATTACTCCAGACTTCAGTGTCACATGAGTCTTCAGAAATCACTCCAATATGCTGATTTAGTCTTCAGTAAACATTTTTTAAATCAATGTTAAAAACTGTTGCACAGCTTAATATCTTTGTAGAAACAGTGATGCATTTTTGTCAGGATTCTTCGATAAAACATTTAATAGAACTGTGTTTATATTAAGTACTGTTACTAACTCTTACTAAGTCTTACTAACTACAAACTTCCGAATGGTGGTATGTATAATAATGAACGTGAACGTAATGAACACTACAGTGATTATTTTTGGTTAACGGTATTTTCTGAAATAAATTAATGCAATAAAAAAATGATTAAAATTACTTTAATGAGCAAACATTTATTAACTCTGAACATGTTTTATTTTTAAATGAACCTAGATTAATACATGCATTAAATAATCCTGTTCATTTTTAGGTCATGGTACCTAATGCGTTATCTAATGCATATATATAAAAAACTTAGAATCATTTTAAGTCTCTTGGGTTCAGAGTAGATGGTGCATGGGTCTGTTTATCATCTTCTCTGCTCCCTGTCTTGTTCTCTGATAGAGACTGCTTTCCTTGTTTCCCCTTTTCCTTTTCCCCATCCACCTCATCCATCACAACAAAGTATGGAATTGATAGCTGGTATTGATTATCCATAGCAGTGCCTAATCGTGGCTAACCGTAGGAAGCTTTGCAGATTTAGCCAGCGTCGGCCAGGGCCAGTGATAATGCAGCTGGGAATTTAGACTTAATGCTGTCATCATGTTCTCTTACAGCGACTGACCACAACATGTTAGACAGCATCCCCTCTGGACCAAGAAAACGCCATTCGCAATGCATTTAACTTCTTTAATGTGACACATTTCGTGAACGTTCAGGTGGGAGATATTGTCAGTTAGGAGTGGAGATAGGCTATGGTTGATATTATTTTTGTTTCTTGCTTCAGATGTAGAGAAAAATTTTATCATGTGAAATATAACCGGGGTGTTTATTAAGAACGTAAATAGGCTAAATTTTTTTCACATAGTCTTATTCAGAGCAACACAACTGGAATATTCAAACACGTCGGTTTCAATCCAATTGCATAAATGCAAACGCTCACATTAGCCTGCTTTTCCCCATCTTTTTTTTTTCCCCATGTCTGCTTCCTGCACTGATGAGTAACTCTATTTAATAGGCTGCCATTATGCAGGCAGATTGGGAAGTTGACTGGGAAGTGCTCCTAGCTATTGCTGCATTTGAACCCTGTTAATATATGCAAATTAAAAGGAGTCGGGCCTCGGGATTGGTCCTGTTTTAAATAAAACGCGAATCTGATCAAGGCAATCTGCAGATGGGGTGTTATCAGAGGGAGCCGGAGCAGCGGTTGATGATTCCTCGCCTGTATCTCTCTCTTCCATCATACTGCACTGCATTAAAGAGACATGATTCATCAAGCACAGGCACTAGTATTTTATGAAATTTCGCTCTCTAGGGCAAAGGCTTTTTTCCTTAATCAGAAGACAGTGGGCTTGCTTAAGTAGAGTGCTCCACTCGGCGGTCGTGGCGGATTTTCGTTTAATTTGTTTGTGTGAAGGGGGGCATCCAGGGCAGGTGTGTATGAGCGTGTGTGTTCCCCATTATGTTTTACGGTGCATAAACTTTACGCACGCACCTGTCAGCGAACGTATCGACGGTGGAGTTTACTTTTAAATAGGAGGAGCGGCTATTATTTCTGATGGGAATTTAATGCCGTGCGCACTTTTAGGAGACTCGCGAAAGCGACAATAGGTAGCGTTAAGTACTGTCATTGAGGCGAAGGCCTGTTGATTGTTCATTGACTGTGTCTAGGTGTGCTGGAGTGCTTCTGTGGCATTTGCATAATACATGGGCCAAAAACCCTGATGATTTCGGGCTCATTTATAGCTCTTCAGCCCTCACAATTACAACCAAGGATACCTGAAACAAGCATCCCCTCCAGGGCTCGACCGTCTCCTTTGTGTGTAAGCGTAGGGGTTAAAACGGCAGAAAAATGTGGGTATTTTTCTTTCATTAGGAATATCTTCTTCTGTGGACACCCTCTCACAAACCAATTAACTCAGTCTGAATAATTCATCATTCAGGGGCGACTGTGGTCCAAAAAGGAACAAACTGATAATAAGATCCAGATCCCAGTCTATGCGGCGAAGTAGGACAACGCAGACACCTCCAAACCTTCAGTATGCATGAAGGATCCGTGCCACGGAAGGTCATTTTCATCTCTTTCTCTCTCTCTCTCATTGTCACATGCTTGTATTTCTGATAATGCCACATACCGTACACACTGATTCTCTCCGCTATAATACACCTCATGCCTCTGTCAGCTCGCTTTCCCATGACCTGCTCTAGAGATCGGCACAATACAGTCACTTCATCAGGGCTTCCTCTCCACCGCCGCTGCTTACAGCTACAGCTCTGCTCTTAGAATCTCACCATTCTTCCCAGAAACTATTCGCTTATGACTTAATTAGTCATAATTTTGAATGAACAAGAAGTCAGGTGATCGGGGCGAGAAACGAGATGGAGGGATGAGAAAATGGGTGGATTGATGTGGCGTGAGACTGTCTGACATTCCAGTGTGAAAGGATCATCTAACAGCTGAAGCTCGTAATCCAGCCCTGTTGATAGAAAGACATCTCTCGGACCCCCTGGCCATGTTTGAGAAGAAAACTGCCTGAAAGACCACATAAAATCGCTCAGCGACTGCAGTTTTCTGTCCTGTATTAAGCTATGTTCTATTGAAACGGGAAGTTGCACGGCATTCAATAACTTTTATTTGTTTATTTAACAAAAGCCAATAAAAATGTTAAATGTTAATATATATGTTTGTATATATATTAACATTTGATAGGTTTTATTGGCTTTTTTTTTTTTTAAATGTAATAAAATTAATTTCCTTTAAAAAAAAATAAATAAATAAAAAAATATATATATATATATATATATATATATATATATATATATATATATATATATATATCAATATATATTATCAATTAAGAATAATAATAAAAAAAGCTAATAACATGCTTTCATTACAGCCCTGAACTATGATTTGCTTCAGGTGGTATTTGGTTTATTCTATTCTATTCTATTCTATTCTATTCTATTCTATTCTATTCTAAAATAAAATAAAATAAAATACGTAACATGGGTATATTTGTAGCAATAGCAATAAATACATTGTATGAGTCAAAAGTATTGATTTTTTTTTATTAGAAATATGCATTGCTAAGGCAATTTTCTCAATATTTTGATTTTTTGGCACCCTCAGATATCTCTACCAAATGTTGTCCTATCCTAACAAATCATACATCAATGGAAAGTTTATTCATACAGCTTTCAGGTGATGTATAAATCTCAATTTCAAAAAATTGACCCTTATCACTGGTTTTGTGGTCCTGGGTCACATATGTATTCTTAATCATACAATAATGTTATGTTTGTATAATTGCATATCACATTATATTACAGAAGCTAGAAATAGTCAAATTAAACTATTATTTTTCATGTTTTTGTTAGTCTTAGAAATAACAGCTTAGCCCACTACCTTAGAATAGCACAAAATGGTTAAGAAAAGCTACATTTGGTTAGCTTTAACAAGGCATGGAGTTGGATCCGATTTTCTATGACATAGGATATTTCAGTCTGTTTTTGGAATCGTTATTTTTGGAATCGATATTTTTTAAAAGATTCTGACCATCTTCCTCATTTCCTCCATGTTTCTTTCTTCCTCCTCTCCTCTTGCCCCACCCTCCTGGAAAAGCCATTAAGGCGTTGTCTCAAGCTTGTCAGATCATGGCCAGGCAGAGGGGAAATATTCCATCTGAGCGGCACACTGTCTTCAAGTGCCGCAATTAAGAGTGTCAGCATGCGGCCACGGTCCTGTCTGACTGCGAGGGGACGGGGGGGTCGTCAGGCCCGTGTGACCGAACACACACATGGCTGGAAGCGAGCAACCCTGCCCTCCCCGGTACGACACCGCCACTCTGTTTGATAAAGGAAAACAGACGATTTGTGCAGAAACTCCAGCGAGTGCAGAGCCAATGAGACACTCTTGTGGGTCAAGTGCTGCATTTGCATTTTGATGGGATGTTATCGAGTAATTAATGCACTAGTCAGAATGTATTACCCCAGGAGTGAATTGAAAGGTTCATTACCAAATCGCCTGCACTCCAGGAATAGGTATTTCTCCAGGCGTTTGCCTCTGACATGTTGTTCTTCTCTCTCCCTCTCTCTCTCCGTCTCATCGTGGCAGGCTGTAGAGGTGAACAGTGGCTCTTAATAAGGGCATTCACTTTGGAGAGCGCTCGTCATAGTAAATGTACACATCAGGGCCTTGCCTCCTTGTCACTTTAATTGCTTCTGGAGGTTCTTAACAGGCCAATCTTCATCAGCCCAGGCCATGTTATGAATAACACGGGCATCGGAGGAATTCATGCTTAATAAAAGGGACCCAATTCATAAAAATGGAGTGCATTGTTTACAAAGCACACACAGAGAACTCTCCAGTTTACGATTTTCCATTAGAGAAATTTGAAAATTGGCTGGGTATGCCAGCTATGTCACAATACAAATATATCAGTATATAATAATATTAGGGCTGCCAAACGATTAATCGCGATTAATCGCATACAAAATTAAAGTTTGAGTTTGCCTAATATATGTGTGTGTACTGTGTGTAATTATTATGTATATAGAAATACACACAAATTAATGTATATATTTAAGAGAAATGTTATTTATGTACAAAATATTTGTATTTATATATAATATAAATTATATACAAATTTTAATAAATACATATACTTGTAAGTATTTCTTAAATATATATATATGAATGTTTTTGTATTTATATATACATAATAATTACACACAGCACACACATATATATTAGGCAAACTCAAACTTTTATTTTGTATGCGATTAATCGCGATTATTCATTTGACAGCCCTAAAATATTAAATGTTAGTATTCTTAAATATTATAGTTTTTTTTTTTTTTTGCTATTTTTTAATTAAATAATTAAAATATATCTTTGAAAAAAAATGTAGGGCTGTCAAACGAATAATTGCGATTAATCGCATACAAAATAAAAGTTTGCCTAATATATGTGTGTGTACAAACACATTCATGTATGTATTTAAGAAATATTTACAGGTGTATGTATTTATTATCATTTTTGTATAATTTTTAGTATATATAAATAAAATGATTTTGTACATAAATAACATTTCTCTTAAATACATTAATTTGTGTGCGTTTATATATACATAATAATTACATACAGTACACACACATATCTTAGGCACTCAAACTTTTATTTTGTATGCGATTAATCGCAATTAATCGTTTGACAGCCCTAAAAAAAATTGTAACGCATATAGTATGTGTACTATATGCAGAGCTTCTGATAAAGCTCAAAGTACATTGCAACTGTATATATTTTACAGCCAGGTGTATACCACCACCTAGTGTGTATTGCAGCCGAATGTATACCATTACTATAGTATATAATACACCTCTAATTTCTCTCTAGCCTCACTTATTTGGCCCCCCTCTCTCTGTGCTGCCAAAACCAGCAGCGTACAGAGGGAAATTTGAGTGTGCTATGAGATTAAAGGCTGAAATCAGGACCTTGTGAGCAATCATCAATTCCCAAGAACATTCTTTCATCTTCCATTCTTCCAGCCTAATGCTAACGGTTTCATGTCACAACATTGTTGTTGCTTTTATCATCCTATAATAACTCTCCTGCAAAAAATGGGAGGGAGATTGGAAGAAAAAGAGGCTAAGAGAGGCCTGTTCTTTCTCTGCCATCACTGTAAATTTACACAAGGCCCTTTTGCTGTCACTGGAGCAGTTCCTCTTATATTAGCGGTCTTGTTTTTGGCCTGGGCTTAAACCTAGATCTATTCCACCAAGACATTTATAGCCATTGTTCTGTTTTCCATAATGAAATCAAGCATTGTTTCCTGCCTCACATGTTATTTTGAGCCTAATAGCCTCGGCGGGTGAGAGTGTGGTGTCTCTGATTTGTGCGTTGGGGACAAAATGGCGACCCGGTAGGCTCGCAAATCCTCGTCTTCCATCATCCGGCTTGTCCGTCAGCGGGGCATCAACGGCACCAAACTGCAACCCATCTCCCGGCCCATCAGCAGGTCTCACACGCCAGTGAATTCGAGCCTTTTGTTCCCACTTGGGCTGATAGGAATGAGGAGGTAGACCACGGAAAAGCAGAGCAATTTTCTGCTATTTAAGCTTGGAGAGATGGCGCTCCTTGGGTAGCGTGTGTATGTGTGTGTGTAGAGGCGTTTGGAGGGGAACGGAGTTTGTATGGAGTCACTGGATGAGATTTTTTAGATTTAGGCATGCATGGAATTGGGGGTGAGATAATCGAGGATGTGAAATTGAAACCTGTCGGCTTGCGATGCCGTCCTTTACTTTAACACCACACAAACATGCAACTCTTAAACCAGTCTGCCTTTTAATTCATCTGTGATTCTCAATGAAAAACGCTTGACATTCACAAAACAAAGAAATTTCCCAAAAGAGTATGCAGGTGGCTGGAATAGAGAGTTTGTCCACCTTCCCAAATCTCAATATAACTCACTATGTAGTCTTCGCAAGATCAAAACTGATGATTAATTTCCTCAAAAAGAATGGCAGAGTTAATTGCCTAAAAACGAGCGAAAATACGAACATATGCAATGCCGTCTTCCCTGTAGCTATGTCAACAAAGCCGCTAAGAGAGGCCCTTATGAAGTATGTCATGTTGTATTATTTTAATTAGTTTGTCAGTGTAATTTTGCTAAACTTGTTTTTTTTTTTTTTGTTTTCTTTTACCCCAGGTTATAAAATGTTATATGGGTGCTCATTATTAATCTAATTTATTAGCTCGTCAAGCAAGCCATGTGACGACGGATTTCCTGCCTCAAATGACAATTGCAAACAGTAGCCTCCTTTTAAAGGTATAATCACCCATCTCTTCTAATTAGGGGAAGAATGTGCACTAGATACAAAGGACTCTGTGAGGATGCAGCCCCGAGCAAGCGATAACTCCCATGCCTCGCCGCAGCCTGATCTGGGATCGGCGTTTGGAGGCGGTATCTGACATTAGATTAAGGGAGGTTATTTGTGGAGGGGGAGTTACTCAGGTTACATTCCTTTAAGGGAAGTGGCTGGCCGGCTGGCACCCTGTCTTCATTTCACAGGCTGGTAAAGTGAGCAAGACCCTCTCGTATTATTCACCGGGGCAGGCTGATCGAAGCTCGGCTCGATAGCACTAAACCAGCTCATGCTCCGAAGATTTGTCTTACAAAACCTTGAAAACTGCTCTGAACATCCATACATTGATTTTTGTTGGCGGGGATCTCCGGGGCTTTCATGTAGAGGCAGGATCCATGCAGGGATGAGGAGAGGGCTTCCCCCTTCGCAGAGCGGGGGGATTCCGTTTCAATAACCCGGCCGAAAGAATTAAAAACACACAGGGATACTAGAGCCACAGCACCCTGTTATGCTGAAGCCTGCTAAACACACACACTTCAATGCCTATGTGTACTTTTATATCTAAAAATTCTATATAAAGTGCAGCTATTGTAAAAAGGTTGCGAGATTGAACCAGACTGTGCTGTATACCTGTTTTCAGGCAAATGTTAACTTCCTGTTAACATCTAAAGAGATCTATCTCCTATGAAAGTCTTAAAATCATAATTGTGACTATACCTCACTGTGACTATACCCTTGAATTTATATGTAACAATTTAAATTTATATCTAACAAATTGAATTTAAATTTCTCAATCTGGCATAATATCTCACAATTAGAATTTAAAGTATATCTAACAATTTGAATTTGTATTTCTCAAACTGGCTTAATATCTCACAATTTGTGTTTATATATTGACTGTATCTCACATCTGTGACTTTATATCTGACAAAATGTGACTCTGGACCACAAAACCAGTCTTAAGTAGCACAGGTGTATTTGTAGCAATAGCCAAAAATACATTGTATGGGTCAAAATTATCAATTTTTTTTTATGCCAAAAATCATTAGGATATACAGTACAGATCATGTTCCATGAAGATATTTTGTTGATTTCCTACTGTAAATACATCAAAATGTAATATTTGATTAATAATGTGCATTGGTAAGAACTTAATTTGGACAACTTTAAAGGCAATTTTCTCAGTATTTGGATTTTTTTTTGCACTCTCAGATTCCAGATTTTCAAATAGTTGTATCTTGGCCAAATATTGTCCTATCCTAACAAACCATACTTTAATAGAACGCTTATTTCAGCTTATTTCAGCTTATTTCAGCTTATTTCAGCTTTTAGATGATGTATAAATCCCAATTTCCAAAAATTGACCCTTATGACCTTATTCTATTTTTGTCAAAATTGAGTTCACATATTCTTATTCGGTGACTGCTTGTTTACATTATGTGATGTTTCTTTTGTAAGCTGTGTACATTTTGGGCCTTTTTTAGAAAACAAACATGATTTTATCTCCGATGGAACGCAAAAACTTTGAAGCTCAATTTCTCAAAAGTGCTCAGAATGCAGACAGAACCTTATAATTCTAAGGCGACGACGTGTTAATATTTCACAATAGTGACTTTTTACTCATAATTGTGATTTTGTATCTCACAGATGCAGTATATTTGTGACCCTGGACCACAAAACCAGTCAGAAGGGTCAATTTTCTGAAATTGAGATGTATACATAATCTAAAAAAAGCTGAATAAATAGGTAATTGATGTTTGGTTTGTTAGGACGGGATAAAATTTGGTCAAGATACAATTATTTGAAAATCTGGAATCTGAGGGTGCAAAAAAATCTAAATATTGAGAAAATGGCCTTTAAAAATGTCCTAATAAAGTTCTTAGCAATGCATATTACTAATCAAAAATAAAGTTTTGATATATGGTAGGATATTTACAAAATATCTTTACTTAATATCCCAATGACTTTTGGCATAAAAGAAAAATCAGTCATTATGACCATAAAACGTATTTTTGGCTATTGCTACAAATACACCCGTGCTATTTTTATGGTCCAGAGTCATATATTTAAAATATCTCTGAATATTAGTTCTTATTTTCTAAATCTCACAATTACCTGTACCTGTTTTTTTTCTGTGTGAGGTGGAAACAGGCTTCCATAATTTCCTTCATTCTCCCTTGTTCTTTTTGTCTCTTTCTCCCTCTCCTTCAGTATTAATTCCTGCGCCTTTGATGTGATAAGGAAGTGTTAAATCAAAGTGAGGCCTAATTACATATCTTGGGACCGGCTGGTTGTAAGGCATTGTTCATACTGTTAGAAAGACGAGAGCGTGTGTAAGGGGAGGGCTCCACGTGTGTGTGTGTGCCTTTCTGGCTGGCAGCTGCCAGCATGCGTGCCACCTGCTATACATCTCTCCATTAGCATAATCACTCTCCGGCAAATGGCAATAATAGTGTCATGCACCTCTGTGTAATTGCTGCTGTCATAATATGTGCCTGACGATTGTGTTTCCTGACTCGACATGGAGGGAAGCAAAGATCTCTGGTGCCACATTCACACTGAAGTGCCTTTGATCTGAGACCCAGGAAGGACATCCCTTTTTTAGTCACTCGGAAGCGCCTTGTCACATGCAAATCAAGTAACGACGACAGCTTTTAATCACAGTGGGCTGAGTTTTGATCCACAGGGTTTATCAAAAAGCTATACATCACACTATGTGTGCTTGCTTGTAATTTTCCAACCAAACCTAGGTATTAATGAAGGTAGGAGATCAGAAGTTTCAGTCTTGCCTGACACTGATGTTTTACATAATTAACCCACTCAGATTTTCCTTCAAGGGACAGCTAGGGCAAGCAAATGAATAGCTAATGATCGCACTGGCCAGGGGCGGTGAAGTCCGAGCGTGAGTGACGGCCGCCGTAGCCATTGTGACGAGCTCAGACCCTAATTGGGACGGAGTAGGAAAAGGAAAATGGAAGAATCGGGAAGGGAGGGACTGGGGGGTGAGCTGCACAAACAGCAGACAAGCCAAACAGGAATTCTAATGGATTGCATGCTCGGCTTGCTGACACCTCATTGCACCTAACATTGCTATATTTTGCAAGGGTGGCAAAAATTATACATTTGCTAAGATGACGCATGCATGTATTTTTCTCGGAGACGGGACGGGTTGTGGTTAGCCACCCCGTCGCCTGATGTATGGCGACGAAGTCGGGCGGTCGGCGTAAGCGCACGTTCGTGTAATAGAAATGGATGGAGGTATCGTTTTGAACGTTTTGTTTCTTTTTCATTATTCACATATCCTTTACCTTTTTGACATTCCGACATTCAAGGACGCAGGCCTTCGTCTTGGATGGTGGATGATAAATTCTGAGCAATCCCTCCCCTAATCGCTCAGAGCAGGAGGAAAACACACTGCCTTTTTAAAGCATCTGTGTCTTAAACTGTCATTGATTAAATGTTAACTGATATACTCCAGTTGGCAATCTTGTTAGAGCTTCCAGTAGCCAAGATAGACAGTTTAGAGTCCCAGGCTGATCAATATTACAGATAAAGATTTCATCCATCAATGAGCTCCCAAAACAAAAGGTGTCTGTTACCTGATTAGGCCGGCCAGAAAGTCTCTCCCCCTCCGGACTGCCGACGCAGCACGAGGAGTTCCATTCGATCGGCTACAAACATGGAGCCCATGTAATTACAGCGCCAAACAGTTCCGCAGATAACATGCCTTTGACTTAGCTCCGGATAAAGGTTAATCTCCCTCTGTCTGTCCGGCGAGATGGGTCTGGGCTTTATATATTTATTTAAGTCCTCCACTAAGGCCAGGGCCAGGGGCTGTTAGCGTGGAGCCTGGGAGGAAAGAGTTAGAACCTCCTGCATACCAATGCCAGTGCAAATGACCGAATCGATGGCAGAATGGCCACTGCTGTTTAAGAGTATCAATAAATGTTCCCTTATTTCCTCCTCAATGGCTAAGTGTTGTAGTTAAAAGTCCAACAGATGTCTTAATTGAAAGTTAATTTTAAATCAATGCAGAAAGTCATTTAAATATTGATCGCGCTCTTTTGACTCAAATCCTACGCGGGCCGCCCGGGCCCGGCATAATTCGCCCATCGTTCCTCTTTTTTTAAAACAACTTTGTTCAGATTCAATCAATAAGCCACAATTAGTATGTTGTGAAACTGCCATTGACACTTCCTAAAGGCCCACAGGCAATTTCATTGTCTTTTCTGACGCGGCGTGCCCTTAATTACCAAGTACGTTTATGGCGTTTTAATTGTGTTAGGTCATCGTAAAATCAAACGGAAGATCTCTCTAATGCCGAAACTTCATGTTTGAATGCCTTCCTGTCCTTTCATTACAGGTTCAAGGCCATTAGTGAGACTTATGGGTCCCTGAAAGCAGGGCATCTGCTGTACTTCTGATTTTCTCTGTATCAGACAAATGGAGGCAAGAACGACAGGCGCTGGAAGGGGGGGAAAAATAGGGAGAGAGAGAGAGAGAGAGAGAGAACAGGGAACATTGTCAGAGGCCTCTGTCTATCAGGGTAATCTTATTTATTTAAAGCATATGTCTGCTGGTACTCCTTTGTCAGGGTCTATTAGGGGGCAGTGCAGCCCATATGACATTGTTTAGCAAGTAATGAAATGGACATTTTTTGCATGTTTTTATAGAGTTGGAAGGGAGCGCACGGACTCATTCGTTTCCCTCGATGGATGCCATCTCCTAGCCATCGCCGCAGCAGAGCTGCGCGGCTATTGTCAGCCCCATTTCCATTCAGAAATCTGGCCAGAGACTTTGTCTAATTAGATGTGGCCGCGGAGAACTTCGTTTCTACCCTGTAGGAATTCGCCGTGGCCACTGTAGCCCGTGGATGACCCCTGTTTTGATCGATCATAATAACTTGCTTATGGAATTTGCTATTGTACTCAGTTTTGGTACTTTCCAGTCCACGTTGTTCCCTCTGTCTTTTCTTTTCAGAGGATGATGCAGCTCTCTGTGTATATTTGAAAAATCTGCATGCGCGCCAGACCGCCTTTTCAGTCGTCTGTGTCTCCTTGCAGTGCGGTCGGGGGTTTGGCTGAGGCTTTCTGGGTTTCCAGAGCAGACCTGCACTGGGGTGACAGATAGGTCTTATTTGTCTGATAGAGTTGAGCAAGAAAATAGATCTAGAGCTGGTTACTTCATTAGGTTCTCTCATTGATTGAACCTCCTGCTGAAGTGATGCTGCAGCCTCCTCTGATAACTGCTGGTAATAGAACAAAATGAATTCTTATCACAGAGATTGGAAAGGCCATTAACCCTGGCCCCCAGTGCTTTTCAGACGTCACAGACAGGAAGCCGTGCGGTGCGCGGGAGGAAAAAAAAAGCGCCATGCTCCGTCTGAGCCGAGGTCATGTTGGCGGCCGTGTGTGAAATTTCCAGCCCTTTTGGCTCCCGTGTAGATGAAACGGCTACCCGGGCAGATGTTTATAATCATGTCTTGAATAAATATTGGATGGAGAATAATAAAAAAAAGGAGAGAGAGAACAGAGCGAGGAGGGAGAATGAAACGAGCAGGAATCTTTTTATATTATTTTCAAATGCTAAAGTAAGCCCGGCCGCGGTGCCTTCTTTCTCCGGATGCCTCAGGTGATCCGAATGGCACGGACACAAAAAGCCTTTTTGTGTACGGTGCAGGTGTTTGGGGTTTGTCTGTAGAAACCTTTGAAGATGCATTCTTTAAAAGATTTAATGCTAGTTATTTGGAACCATTAATATCCCTTATGCAGGCGAGTGCAGAAACAGAAGTCTGCAGAAATGAAGAGGGAAATTTGTGTTGGTGCAGCAAAAGCAGAAGCTTTAATCTTCATCATGTTTATTCATTTGATGGAGGTGATTAATGGTTTTGAGTGCATCATACATCACAGAGGAGCTGGTAGCGTAGGAAAACTTTCTTGGATGAAAGAAACTGACAGCAACAAAAGACATTTTCTGATCGCTGATGCATGTGCAGCGGAGGTGTACTTGCCTTAAAGAAAAGCCAGTGATAGTGACCAGTAATGGGGTTTAGGAATAAAGAAAAACACTCAAAAATCAAAAATACTATATGAAATGTTCTTTGCATTTCTCACCAATTATCATAAAATCTTTAGGTTAATATGCAATTTACTTGGACGTCTCCGCAGATCCCTGCAGCAGCTGAGTTTGTGTGAATGTGCAGAGCAGCTTTCTTGTGTCTCCCAGCAGCAGCAGCAGTAACGGCGTGAAGGGAAACGGGCCCGCTCTCCGCGTGGATGTTTAGTATTTTAGACATGGTACATTAACGGCATCTGGTTAAGATCTAAATGCTTGTTAAATACACTGAAATTTGGAAAAAGAAGGGAGCAAGAAAAAAAGATTTCGGTAGTGGGGGGGAATGGTGGATCAACAAGTCAGTAAAGCTTATTATCCTGAAAGTATTACAACTGGCCCTTAACAAAGTAGTACAGGGTTTCGAGTTTCAAAGATTCCTTTAAAACGGAGCGGCTCAAATGAAAACCATGGGGGGAAAGAATGTGACATCATGAAAACCCGTGGGCAGCTCAGAGCCAACCTGTGGTGTGCTGGGAAATTAGTGTTCCTTACACCTCAACAAGATGAGACAGTCCAGAAATCATAATTACAACCAGATTGCTTTTTTCACAAACGCTGAGATCGGTAAAATTATGAGAAGTGACAATCATGCAAAGAGCTGTTTTTATTATTATTATTATTAAACTATTTTCATAGTTTAAAATGAATAGTTAATGATAATACAAAAATAAAAATGTAAAAACATTTAATAATAAGTTGATAGAAATGCAAAAAAAGGCTGTCTGGTTTTAAATATTGTATTTAAAGTAGGGCTGTCAAACGATTAATCACGATTAATCGTATACAAAATAAAAGTTTGACTTTGTCTAATATATGTGTGTGTACTGTGTGTAATTATTATGTATACATAAATACACACAAATTAATGGATATATTTAAGAGAAATATGTTATGCACAAAACATTTGTATTTATATATAATATAAATTATAGAAAATTATAATAAATACATATACTTGTAAATATTTCTTAAATATATAGATGAATGTGTTTGTATTTATATATACATAATAATTACACACAGTGCACACTAATATACAAGGCAAACTCAAACTTTTATTTTATACGATTAATCGTGATTAATCGTTTGACAGCCCTAATTTAAAGTAAAGCTACCATTTATGACAGCCTAGCTACACTAAGTTCTTTGTTGGGAACTATAAATAAACCGCGAGTCTAAGGTGGAGGTGGGGGACACATTTTAATGAGCACAATCATTTTTGGGGGTATCCACGGTTGTGTACGGTGGGTGTCTCTCTTACTGGCCAGATAATGACCGGACTGAGGTGTTATAGTCCCCAAGAGGAGAGAGAGGGAGCAGCCTGCCCTCCACGTCCGTCATTATGCTCTCTCTACACCGGACAGGCCCGGCGCTTTAATGAGAAGAAGGTGTCGGCCGTCATATTTCTAAATTTCCATGGATTCAGTTTTTTTCTGTTCGTAGTTGCGCAAAGGGAAACGGGTGCATTTTGATGAGGCCAAAACACAGCGTCGCTTTAATTGCGACGCCTTCTTGACCCCGGTCTCCCTCCAGCGTGCCGATCATCCCACATCAGAGCAGGTCTCACGGGAGACTGGCGAACAGAGAGCCGTCGGAGATGTGTGGTTGATGTGTTTGCGGGTTTCGCTTGAAAGGGATGGCGGGGGCAGTAAAAGTTGTCTATGGCTCTGCTGTTTGCGATTAAGTTTGATGGGCAGAAAGTCTGGCGAGCCCCCCTCGCACCCCTCCGATGCTGCTGACACGCTGCCTCTGTAAAGCATTCAGATTACTCAAACTGTTGCCAGGGTCAGGCGCGGGGCAGACACCGCTATGATGTATAGGAAAGCATGTCTGGGAGTTTCTCTCGCTCTTGAAATGCATACCAGAAAAACTGCAGAACACCCTGCTAAAAGACGAGGGAGAGAGAGAAGGACAGTGGAAGGAAAGAGAGAAAAAAACGCCGTCTGATGAGACCCAGATGATAGCGACCCATCCTTTTCTTCCCTTATTCCTTCTGTTACTACCTTCATAATTCGCCCTTTTCTTTTTCGTGACACTCCATGTTTTATTAATGCATTCCACGATCGCCTTAAAAATTTGATGCCCCCTCGAGGTAGAGACGCTCACTAGCACTTTGACACTTCATTTCCCAGCTAGGGGGACTGGGTCAGTAAATCTAGCCGACTGAAGAGAGCGCCTCACGCTGAGGACGAGTGCTGCAGGAGGGAGGAGGAGGGAGGAGAGGGGACGAGAGAAGGGGGAGGTGCCACAGCCTGGCCCCTGTACCCTTAGGGTGTGACATTGTGCTGTGGTGTTTGTGTATGAGCGTGTGTGTGTGTTTGTGTGTCTCTTTTATTAACCGACCTGAAATCTGGTCATGATCACAGACATCCAGCTGGTCCTAACCCCCATCTGCCTACTGAGGCAGAGCACTCTCTCTCTCTCTCTGATTAGCCCTCTGTCCTGACACTGGCTTAAGCTCCGTCCAGAGCCCCTTTGCCCCACAATACCGCCTTCCCCCACAACACTCACCCCCAGTCCGGCCTCCACTGCAAAAGAAAGGAAGTGCGGCAGTGTATACATTTGAAGTGTAGCTTAGCAGTATGTAAAATTTAAATGACAATATTTTTAAGATTTTATTTACTTGGGGTTAAATAAATATGTGTCTAATATCTACAGTATCGGGGCTGTCATCTGCAGTCAAACGTATTGTATGATTGTCTAATTAATATTTTCTAAAAAATATTACATTATTGTGGCAAACAAAAATATTATATATATATGATAATATTTGGCTGAGATACAACTATCTGAAAATCTGGAATCTGAGGGTGCAAAAAAAAAAAAAAAAAAAATTGAGAAAATCGCTTTTAAAGTTGTCCAGATAAAGTTCTTAGCAGACCATAGTACTAATCAAAAATTACGTTTTTATATATTTACATTAGGAAATCTGCAAAATATCTTCATGGAACATGATCTTTACTTCATATCCTAATGATTTTTGGCATAAAAGGAAAAATCGATAATTTTGACCCATACAATGTATTACAATGCATAAGTGCTACTTCTGATTGTTTTTGTGGTCCAGGGTCACACATATATCTATATCATTTATTATACAATTGTTTAAATATAACAAAACTGCATATTCATGGAAAAGACAACCACAGCTTTTTCTATCCTACAAACGCTGCAATTTATGCCATTTATTTTTGTAGAAATGCGGCATGTACATCTAAAGATACCTCCCAACTGTCTTACGTACACACACACACATACACGCACGCATACACACACACACAGACAGTGCCTTTGTTGCAGGATGTATTAGAGCACACCGTCACTGCATGTGCGCCAAAATAGCAATTTTTGCAGCCGGCTGCCAGCAGTGACAAGGAGATATTTCATCCTGTTGTCAGAATATTATTAATAAAACATCAGGACTAGAGTGCAGCACAATTTTTCCTTTCAATCACTCCCAGCATCTGCCATGAAAATTTCATGCTGTATATAATTTCCACTTAATGTATTGCACTTAAAACGTCGGTGCCAGCGCCGTGTGGGGAGTTTTAAAGGGTTAATTATATCATGTATCTGCAGAGTCGGGCCCCTCTGCTTACCAAACAATGACTTGAGTGATTGTATGCAAATATACCGGTGACCTTTTTGCCTCCCCGTGGTCAATTTATATGGTTATTAAGGTTTTATAAAATGGATGAGCGCAGCACTTTGAACGCCATTTTCCTGCCTCGTGTTGTCCTAATTTATTTCATTTCTCGCGGGGTCTTCCGAAATATGTTTATTTCTCCCCCTCGCTCTCGCTTTCTGTCTCTCTCTCCCTTTCTTTCTTCCCCCGTCGTGTGCCGTGTGATGGAAGCTGCATGGGGTGGAGGGGGAAAGACAGGAGTGGTTATCTGGCATTACTCAGCCTGCTAAAAATTCATTAAAATGTGACATCAGCGCAGTGAGAGACAAATGCTCTCTGGATGAAAGGGAACAGTAGGCCTTTCAGGGATTAGAGGCGCACGGCCTCGACCTATCACCTAACAGCATAAACAGATTAATCCACTGGCAGTGCTGCAAAGATACACAGAATTATTAAACACGAGGGGTGGGGGGGGGGCTTGGGTGGCGGGGGCGATTGAGCCTACAGAAAAATTTCCATGTAATCTGCCCGGTGCTAACAATCTGGAGAGGTGTGTGAAGAACATTCATATTTCAGAGTGGCCGGGGTTTAATGAAACAAGACGGACCGCCCTGCAATGGTGTCTCGTGGTATATTTTGTATAAACACACACACACACACACACACACTCATACTCACAGCAGATTCAAAAGCAGTCGCCCTAACCTCTAGTGGGTAACCAAGTGCCCTTCCTGTGTTCAATTGTAGAAGAACCAGGTGAAGACAGCGAGGAATCCCCACGAGCCTCCTCATTGGCCGCGGCCGAGGACAAAGACTTGAGCAAGAGGGACGCCATAGAAGGCAACACAACAGAGAAGGACTCCAGTAAGACCTTTAGTTTTGGTCTTTTTTTGTTCCCTGGTACCCTCTCTCCAGTGTCGCTTAGTCACCTACCTGTTTTGCACTTCTGTTCTCTTCCAACGCGGCTTTTCCTGCTAATAACAGCTGCATGTGTGGGTTGCATGTGAATGCTATCAGTAGCCTCCCGCTGACCCTTTTTAATCATAGCCATCTGATGGCAGAGATGTGGATAAAGGCAAAGAATATTCCGCAGTGACCACTGAGATTATTTTTTTTAATCAAATCAGTTTGTGTGCTTGTAATTTTTAAGCGCCTTTCATTAATCTTTGCTGTTCTTGCGATTCCTCTGATGACATATTCATTTTGTATAAGCATAGGATTAGGTAGCGCTCAAGTGCATAGTTTTGTAACCTTTTTTTTTTTAATTCAAGCAACGCACCACCTATCAGTGCTCATTGTCCTCGAACTGCGGCTCTGCGTACACATCTGACTGGTAGCACATTAGCAAGGGCAACAATCCTTACAAAACAGCGTTGTGTTTAGATCAGGAAACAGCCCCTGGAGCTAGCATCTGGCATCACTACCTAAGGCTCTGTTATATTTGATTTGCCAAATAAGAATTCATATGTGCTTTTTTATGTATGAGATGGAAATATATGGTCGAAATGAATATTACATTAGGCGTCTTTTCATGCACACCATACCTTGCTACATAATGTTGGGTTCAATGGAGCAGAGGAAATGCTGAAACAGGACAGAGCCTATTAGTTTAGCCAGTCGTTTATCTTTTATCCATATAGCCATGACAGGCTTGTCTGAGGCAGCTCGTACTCAATGCATTTACATGACCTATTACATGCGGCGTCATTTAACGCTGCGGTTGAGATGCAGATCTTAGCGTTCTTAAACCTTAATGTGAATATATGCATGCTAACTTTTGCATCACGATGATTTTTGTTTTTCAAGGCTGCGGTATTTAAAATGAAGTTGGAAAATATCCATCCTCAAATGGGTGTTGTTTGGCTTCTTTTTAGTTTGAGGAGCAGTCAGAATGGGCTTTAAGGGTTGCTCTGTTGAACCCATATGTTAAGTGTGTATTTGGGCCAAAGGAATAAATCCTGAACACTAGACTCGTGCATATTAAAGATTATACGTAGAGATATTCACAACATTCATCTTCACAGGCAGCATCTCTCAAAACAGCCCATTTGCTTTGTCATTTTAATCTAGTGTCACTGTGGATTAATTATAATCCAAATTGCATTTTCCATGCAAATGTCTTAATCTGGATCAACTCCAGATTACTTTGTGCTCTGTTTATATGTAGCACGAAAGCACGTCAGTGTGTTGGCTTCAGGGTAAAGGGATAATTCACGAAACACGAGCAAATATGAAAATTAGCTGTCATTATTGCTAAGAACATTTTCTGCATACCTGCTGCAAATTAGCAGGCAAATTAAATATTGTTTTCAAATCAGCTCCTTATGAAATTTAAAATAATGCGCTGAATTAAATAAAATGCAAGGCAGATCAAATTCTGCATATTTACCATTAGCATTTGCATGTTTCCAGCTGAGGAAATGAGCATTTATTCAATTTCTGTCTTTCTAGATATTTGATTAAAATAAATTAAAAGTATTTGCATATTTCATTGAAGCCCTACAGCTATGATTTCTGTTACTGACTTAATCAATTCAGAGAGCCCTGTAGGATTTGCCAAATATGACATCCGTCGGTTTACGCCTCGTCTGAAGTGCGATGGCAAAGCTGATGGACTCAGATGCCGTATTTTTTTTTCCCAAGAGCGCTGAAAAAGCAGGCCTGCGCTGTGCGAGCTGAGAATTTAGAGTGTGGTATTCAAATGTTATCTGCTGAACTGTAGGTCACACTAATGCGTAACCTTAACCTCTTGTCCTTGTAAATCACTAAAGTTCTCCGAGCGTCCCAGGGTCCTGCTTTATTTATTGCCCTGTCACCTCAGCCAGACTGGCTGGACTGAAGACCAGTAAATTGAATAGTAAATTTAGGATGCCTTTATCAAGCAAGTCCTGTGTAATTGGCATTTGCAGGGGAAGAAATTTCAAAATAAAATAGCTTGTCATATACACTATTTGGTGCTCTGCTTCTATATTTATAAAATTTTAGTCGTGTTAGATTATACTTTGAGACACAAAATGGAAAAAATCTAAATTTAACAGGACTAAAAATGGCCTCTGTCTTAGTGAGGAGCATTAGATGCATTAGCAAGGTTTTGTTGTTTCTTCTTTTAGTTCGAATTATCAGAAGTGTGTTGCATGATTTAAAAAAAAAAACATTGACAGTTGTAAATAAAGATGGGTGGCCAGTCTGCGGCTCTGGTCCCTGTAATGCAAACAGCTTGACTGTCATAAATCACCGTTTGATTTATCTAATCAAGCAAGGTCCTGCTTCTCAAAGACATTTGTCATTCGGATGAGAAGGGGGGCTGTGGTGTCACAATTATTTTCTCTACTGCTTCATTGCACTGTGTGTGTGTCTGTAGACAAAGAAAAAGGGCATTCTCATTTAGTATAAGGTACAGACTACACAAAGAGTCTAGCCATTCAGTCCTGACACAATATTACATGAACATAAAGACTATTGTGTGTAGATATTATATGTATATACTTTATATGCGTATATATGTGTTGTAGTTAGTATTAAATGCTGCAAAGGTGTCATTTTATACATTTTCTTTCCTCGTTTTCGGTCCCTATTTCTTTTCTGGCAGTCTAGTGTGTCCATCTGCAATGCACTTTAAATGTTTATGAAAGCAGAGCGTTGATTAAGAAAATAAATCATATAGATGGATCCTCATGTAGAGCAGATTAGCCCCCAGACCATACATTTACATTCAATATGATGGCAATCAGTGGAAGGGGCCTCATTGCATTGTGAAATGTATTTGCACCCAGTTGTCCGAGTGTCGTCTCCTCACCCGGGAAATAATTTAGTTGCAGATTGACTGGAAGATGGCGAAAATTGAAAGTTAAAATTAGAAATCCTCGTAATAAACAGAGGGGGGAGAAAAAAGGTCAGATGATGCGGTACAGCAATGAGATTGGGGAGCCTCGCAAATGAGGTTTTCTGTTTGTCATGAAATGCATGTGACATCCCCCCCCCTCTCCGCCCCAACGCAGCAGGGATATCAAGGCCAGGAGAGAAAAAAAGATTACCTAGCTATTTGAGACTGCAGACCATACTCTTGATACTCTTGGAAATTTGTATTGTGCCCTTGTGGTTTTTCCCCCCTCTTGTGTCACTTTCTTTGGCAGGCTAATGTGTCAGGCTCCTGATATGTAAGACCACAATAAAATAAGCAGAATGCCTTGTAATGCCAGGAATTAAAATGCACGAACACGCAGCAGATATTGAAATATACTTTAAATAAATACACAGCATACAAAACCCTTTCCATTTTTTTCCCCAACATCTTTTTCGCCATTTTCGATGACTGCTTTGCTAAGCTTTGATTCATAAGAGTAATACACACATTTAGCCTAGAGTGACCAGATTAGAGCGAAGAACAGCGAGCAGGGCTTTCTTTGTGCACTGCATATGCAGCGAAAGGATAAATTGCATTGACTGAGGAGGCTGGGACACTGTCTGTATCTGAGGATACAGGGGTAATGAAAGATTTATCACTCTGTGCAGCATACTCTAAATACAACTGGGGGCTGATTTGCTGAATTGAGCTCAGCTGAAATGGAAATAACATGGCAACCCCCTCTAATACAGAGTGTGAGGCATGGATATTCAGGGGGATACTGGGAATGGTGATTTGGCTGTCTATATCCCCCAAATGAACTGCATAATGGTACCGTGACCTGCAAAGCAATAACAATGAATTCAAACCTCTGTTTATTTGTGAATATCTTCATTCAGTTGCTTTTGTGAATATAGATTTTTTTTTTTTTTTTTGCTGGATCCTCTCGTATTCATGCTCAAAATCGATACACACAATTTGTCTGCGGTGTAATTCAATTTAAATTCTTCTTTAATTTCTGCTTTTTTTGTATTAAATATGATGTCCATTTCATTTGCTACATAATCTAAGTCTCACATAATGTGAGTCGCCCCAATAACCTTTTATCAGATCTACATTCCTAACAATAAGCTTATGTTACCCAAATGTGCCGTCTTACTAAAGTGAGGGTCATTGTACCTCCGTCAGGAGATTTTCAGAATCAGGAGTCCAGAATAAGCTTGTGACAGAAGATATCCTATCTGTTTATTCACAGGAATTAATACACTGGCTAAGGAAACCCTGGGGACTGCTACAGCAGGGAAGCGGTCGCTTCAGCAGGAGAAAGAAAATGACACTCCACCCAAGAGGCCCAAATCAGCTGAAGAGAAGACGCTGTCCAATGAGCAGGTTAGTTAGATCTGTTTTAGCCATCTTTTGTGTATATTAAATTCTTGGATTCGATTGTATTCATTTACTTTTTAATAATTGTATTAAAAAGCACTGTCTGAGTGGTGCATGATTTACTGAACCATTTCTCAAAGGGCTATATTAAAACAGGTAGTGAGAAGTTGCAGTTTAAATGTACCTCATGTAATGAGGACCAGGAGTAGTCTGAAATGGTTCGTGTCAACATCTTTTGTAATTTTCTGATTAGAAATTCCAGACATTCATGGTAGTTAATTTACTTATTTACTTCATTAGGTTTTTAATTAAGTTACATGAAATGAAAACTAAAGTGAATTGGAGGAAATTCGATTTTATAAACATTTGGAAGCTTGTTTTGCATAGAATTTGATTTCCTTAAGGCATCATGTTGCAATGTCACTCGTGTATAGTCATTAATGGCAATGCTATGATGAACTCTGTCTTTTTAGGTGCAGCAGTGCCCGTACTGTAATTACAGTAACAAGGATGCAAACCGTTTACAGCTGCACATCATGTCCCAGCATTCCATGCAGCCGGTCATCAGCTGTCCCTTGTGTCAGGATGTCCTCAGTAACAAGATTCACTTACAACTGCATCTCACCCACCTCCATAGCGTGGCTCCGGACTGTGTGGAGAAGTTGATTATGACAGTATGTGCAGCATTCATTTCCTTAAAATATAAAAAAGCAAGAAATGCCTAAGCTGTCAGCCTTACTAACTAGATCATACTCTTGCAGGGCTGGCAGGGAATAACTTGAATAAGCATTTCCCAGGCCTAGCGTATTCTCCAAAGAATATGTTATAAACTTGAAAGTGCTACTCATATAAAGTTACAAAAGAGCAGTTTTGAAAACGTTCTTTAGAAAGTTCTTATATCTCTACTTGATTTTAAAGCTTAACATTTTGAATAATTCTATTATTTTGGTAAATGTTTGTGTTTGTTGTGTATCTTATTTTTTGTGTTTTTTGTCTTCAGGTTGCAGGCCCAGATGTTACAGTGCCCAATTCCTTGATGTCTGCATCATTACAAGACAAAGTCCCATCTTTGATGGATTCTTCAGCTGTTATCCCTGAGGGATCTGGAAAACCCATGGGTAAGCATATTTATGCAGCCACAGTGTCATCTGAAATGTATGAATGGCATTACAGAGGATTCCTTGGAAAAGTCATAATAATAGTCTTTTATAATGAAATGTTTTTGGAAGAATCCTAAAATATTTTTTCTTTTTCTGAATTTCAACAGGAAACAGCTCTAAGGATTTGAAAACCAGCACAGGCCAAGACAAAAGTGAGGTTGAACTTGCCAATGAGGAACTCAAGCCGCCAAAGGAGGCGGCTGAGGCCCCTGACTGGAAGAAAGCAAGTGGTCAAGACAGGAAGAGCCCAGACTCCCTGCAGGAGCATCTAAGCGATCTGCAGAAGCGACAGCAGCTCTCAGTCTCTGATCGTCATGTCTACAAATACCGCTGCAACCACTGCAGCCTGGCTTTCAAGACTATGCAGAAGCTTGAGATACATTCCCAGTACCATGCCATCCGTGCAGCCACCATGTGCAGTCTGTGCCAGCGCAGCTTCAGGACATTCCTTGCCCTTCGAAAGCATTTGGAGACTGGTCACCCTGAGCTGACTGAAGCCGAAGTACAGCAACTCTGTGGGAACCTGCCCCTAAATGGTGACATTGCTGAAAGTGAGATGCGGGCTCTGGAAGAGGCACAAGCCTTTGAGCACGAGCTAGACAAAGATGAGGAACTTGACCAAGAAGGGAAGGCCAGTCCGACTGGAAGTGACAGCAGCTCCTTGCTTGACGAGATGGGCTCAGAGCCAAAGCGGACCTTGCCATTTAGGAAAGGTCCAAATTTCACCATGGAAAAGTTTTTAGACCCCTCACGTCCATACAAATGCACAGTATGCAAGGAGTCATTCACCCAAAAGAACATTCTCCTTGTTCACTACAATTCTGTCTCACATTTACATAAGCTAAAGAAAGTTATCCAAGAGGCCTCAAGCCCAGTTCCCCAGGAGACCAGCAACAATGTTGACAACAAACCATACAAATGCAATATATGTAACGTTGCTTATAGCCAAAGCTCAACCCTGGAGATTCACATGAGGTCTGTACTTCATCAGACAAAAGCACGAACCGCCAAAATGGAGAGTAGTACTAGTACTGGGGGTGGTAGCAGCGGAAGTACTACATCTAAAAGCCCTGTTCCAGTCAATCAGGGAAATGCAGATTCTGCAAATGCACCAGTATCCTCTAACAAAGAAAACACTGTAGATGCCAAAGAAGTTACCATGAAACAAACTACTGATCACATCTCTGTGCAGCCTGCCCACCCACCAACCCAGTCACCAGCACAGCTTCAGATGCAACTGCAGCACGAGCTCCAGCAGCAAGCTGCATTCTTTCAGCCACAGTTTCTGAACCCGGCTTTCTTCCCACACTTCCCAATGACACCAGAGGCCCTACTGCAATTCCAGCAGCCCCAGTTCCTCTTCCCATTCTACATCCCTGGTGCTGAATTTAACATCAGCCCTGAGCTTGCATTGCATTCAGCTGCATTTGGGATGCCTGGCATGACTGGATCATTTCTAGAAGATCTGAAGCAGCAAATGCAGCAACAACATCAGCTGGGCCAACAGCAACAGCTTCAACTCTCTCAGCAGCAAGCTCAGCAGCAGGCCTCCCAGTCTCTGCATCAGCAGAAAGCACAGCAGCAGAGTCACAAGCCTAAAACTGAGTCCAACCACATTGCTCTGTCAGAGATTCAAATGTCCAGAGATGCGGAAGAGCACCTCGAAAAGCAGGAGAGCAAAGCAAAGCAGGATATAGCTAATGATATTGACAGTGCAAGAGACACTAAAGATTCCAGAAAGCCTAAGTTCTCAGAACCTCTAATTCCTCCACCACGCATCATCTCAGGAGCTAGAGGTAATGCTGCTAAAGCTCTACTAGAGAACTTTGGCTTTGAATTGGTTATTCAGTACAACGAGAATAGACAGAAAACCCAGAAAAAGAATAGAGAGGAAGAGTTGACTGACAAACTGGAGTGTGGGCTGTGTGGAAAGTTCTTCTCCAACATGCTTATTCTCAAAAGCCATCAGGAACATGTGCATGGGCAGTTCTTTCCATATGTGGAGCTGGAGAAGTTTGCACAGCAGTACAGAGAGGCATATGACAAGCTGTATCCCATAAACCCAGCTTCTCCAGAAACACCCCCACCACCTCCACCACCACCACCTCCTCCTCCTCCCGCCCCAGTGACTGCTCTCCCTGCCACTACATCTGTAGGAAAATCGCAGACACCATCTCCTGCACCTCTACAAACTCCTCAGCAAGCACCACCACCGCCACCTCCTCCACCACCTCCGCCACCACCTCCACCGCCCACTGCACCTCCTCAAGTGCAGCTCCCTGTTTCTCTTGACCTGCCAATTTTCCCACCACTGATGATGCAATCAGTGCAGCACCCTGGGCTACCCCCACAGCTTGCGCTGCAGCTTCCAACAATGGACTCTTTATCTTCTGACCTCACACAGTTATGTCAACAACAACTGGGACTGGATCCAAACTTCCTGCGGCAGTCTCAGTTCAAGCGTCCTCGCACCAGAATCACAGACGATCAGCTAAAAATCCTCCGTGCTCATTTCGACATCAATAATTCTCCCAACGAAGAACAGATTCAAGAAATGGCAGACAAATCCGGCCTTCCACAGAAAGTCATAAAGCACTGGTTCCGCAATACACTCTTCAAAGAACGTCAAAGAAGCAAAGATTCCCCTTACAATTTTAACATTCCACCCATGACCACACTGGAAGATATCAGACTTGAATCCCAAATGAACATGCTAGAGTACTACAGAACTGATGCTTCGTCGAACAAAAGGTCATCAAGAACACGTTTCACAGATTATCAACTGCGAGTACTCCAAGATTTCTTTGATACCAATGCTTACCCCAAGGATGATGAAATTGAGCAGCTCTCAACGGTACTCAACCTGCCAACACGAGTGATTGTGGTGTGGTTCCAAAATGCCCGTCAGAAAGCCCGCAAGAGCTACGAGAACCAAACAGATATGAAAGACAGTGAAAAGAAAGAACTAACAAATGAACGATACATTAGGACCAACAACATGCAGTACCAGTGTAAGAAATGCAGTGTCATTTTCCCCCGAATTTTTGACCTCATTACTCACCAGAAGAAGCAGTGCTACAAAGATGAGGACGATGAAGCTGGAGATGAAAACCACTCAGAGGAATTCACAGAGACCAATGAGCAAAGTTCAGCAAAGCCAACAGACCCAGCAAAACACTGTCTTGTAACAGCAAGCAGCTCTGGCTCCAGCTCTCCCTTAATGCCTTCACCTCGACCTGATGTAGGCAAAACCTCACCCAAACCTGAGCTCCTCCATGAAAAACCAAAACTGGGAGAGAATGCCCCTTTACAAACCCCAAAGAACCTAAATGAGTTAAAATCTTCCAAGGCTTCAACCCCACAGCCGCCACCACAGAAAGTACCTCAACCACAAATGTCAAGAGCCCATTCCCAACCCCAGTCTACGACGGTCCCATCAAGTCCCCTTTCAATTGCACTGTCGTCTCTTAACAGTAGCCTACCACCTCAAATGTTACAGTACCACTGCGATCAGTGCAAAATCGCTTTCCCAACAGTAGAGCTGTGGCAGGAGCACCAGCACATGCATTTTCTGGCTGCTCAGAACCAGTTCCTACACTCACAGTTTTTAGAAAGGCCAATGGATATGCCTTACATGATCTTCGATCCAAATAACCCTCTTATGACTGGGCAACTCCTGTCTGGAGCCCTATCCCAGATGCCAACCCCAAGCAACTCTGGCCTTGCTGTGAACTCTAACTCTGTGAAGCGTAAATTAGAAGAAAAAGAGGATGGATCCCATGAAAAAGACGGTGCTAACAGTGCAGAAGATCAGCACAGAGATAAACGTCTTAGGACTACCATTACTCCTGAGCAACTTGAGATCCTGTATGATAAATACTTACTTGATTCAAACCCAACAAGAAAGATGTTAGATCATATTGCTCGTGAAGTTGGCCTGAAGAAAAGAGTTGTCCAAGTATGGTTTCAGAACACCCGAGCCAGAGAGAGGAAGGGGCAATTTAGAGCAGTTGGGCCCTCTCAAACTCACAAAAAGTGTCCCTTCTGCAGAGCACTGTTCAAGGCCAAGTCAGCTCTTGATAGCCACATTCGCTCAAGACACTGGCATGAGGCAAAACAGGCAGGCTTTAGTTTGCCCCCAAGTCCAATGATGCATCAAGATGAAGGAGGTCAAAGTCCCAATAAGTTTAATTTTCCTGACTACCTACAGATGCCCACAAAGACTGAGATAAATGACAGTGAGCTTCCAACTGCATCATCCACTCCAGTTAAACCTCTCGAGATGCCACTGAAAAATGTATTGAACTTATCCGTAAAAGCAGAACATAGTGATGAACTTGAGGGGTTTAACATGAGCTCTGCAGAGGCCTCTTTTGATGCCAACAAAATTGACTTTGATGAGACCTCCTCAATTAACACTGCTCTGAGTGATGCTACAACTGGAGATGAGACCAATAATGAAGTTGAGAATCTCACAGTAAATGGAAGTGAAAAAATGTTTGAGAACAGAATTAACCAAGCACAAATCTCTGACATGAATGAGGATAGAATTCCTTTCAACATGGTTAGCCCAGCATTAAGTTTCTCTGGCAGAGATAGTGACTACTTCAATTGCAGAGATGATGAATTTGATGATAATGCAGACAAGAGCGAGACTTCAAGTTTGGCTGATCCAAGTTCACCCAGTCCATTTGGAGGTACAAATCCCTTCAAGTCTGCAAAAGCCGGTGGAGAGAGACCAGGCCACAAACGTTTTAGAACCCAAATGAGCAACCTACAGCTTAAAGTCCTAAAGGCTTGCTTCAGTGACTACCGCACACCTACTATGCAAGAGTGTGAAATGCTGGGCAATGAAATAGGACTCCCGAAACGTGTTGTGCAAGTCTGGTTCCAGAATGCCCGGGCGAAGGAAAAGAAGTTCAAAATAAACATTGGAAAGCCATTCATGATAAGCCAGGGCTCCCCAGATGGGCCGAGGCCTGAGTGTATGTTATGCGGCGTGAAGTATACAGCCAGACTTTCGATTCGTGATCATATTTTTTCGAAGCAGCACATTGCAAAAGTGCAGGAAACCCTGGGCAACCAGGTCGATCGAGAAAAAGACTATCTTGCACCTACCACTGTCCGCCAGCTTATGGCTCAACAAGAACTTGACCGTTTGAAGAAGGCAACCGATGTACTCAACTTGCCAGCCCAGCAGCAACCTGCAGTGGACAATAATGCACTTCATGGCCTTAGCCTGCCAACTGCCTACCCAGGAATATCTGGTCTCCCACCAGTGCTTCTTCCTGGGGTCAATGGGCCATCCTCCCTTCCAGGTTTTCCACCAAATACACCTGGTGAGTTAGTATGACAAACACAGTGCAGTAGCTTAATGAACAGTTAATGCATTAAATGCTACTGCCCCATTCCTTTGAAGGACTGTGACATTTACTGATTCATAAAGACTTTTAATGCATGCATTCAATGTGGAACACTTCAAGTTTGACTGTGACCCCTAAAGTTCAGTTGATTTCTTGCCTGCTTGTGCTTGTTTTCTTGGTTTCATCTTTCCTTCTTTTTGTTGTACCCTTCTCTTGATAAAGTTTGGATCCGTAACAGAGCGTTAGCCCTAAAATAATGTCTTGTAATAGTTGAGGAGTGATTTTGCAGTCAAATATTTCAATATTATCTATACCACTGTATTTCAGCTTTAGCGTCTCCTGGTGCTGGCATGCTTGGGTTCCCTACTCCAGCCACCCCTTCTCCTGCCATGTCTCTCAGCAGTACCCCAACCAAGACTCTTCTTCAGACACCTCCTCCTCCTCCTCCTCCTCCTGCTCCTCAACCCGCCGCACTTCCTCTTCCTCCCACTCCTTTGGCAGCAAATCAGACTGAGCAGCACATAAAAGAATCCGAGAAAGACAAGAAGTTAGAGAAGCCCAAGGTGAAAGAAAGAGAAGCCGACACTGCCCGTCCCGAGACCCCAATTGTGAAGAAAAGGGAAAAGCCCTCGCCGTCACTTTCGATGCTAGGAAAATTGGGAAGTGAGGCACAGATGGACCCAGCACAACTGCAAGCACTTCAGAATGCCATTGCTGGTGACCCAGGCTCTTTCCTAGGGGGACAGTTCTTGCCTTACTTCATCCCTGGCTTTGCCTCTTGCTTCTCACCCCAGCTTCCTGGCGGAGTGCAGGGGGGATACTTCCCTCCCCTGTGTGGAATGGAGAACCTGTTCCCCTACGGCCCCGCGATGCCGCAGGCTATCGCTGGGCTTTCTCCGACTGCCCTGCTGCAGCAGTACCAACAGTACCAGCAGTCCCTCCAGGATTCCTTACAGAAGCAGCAGCATCAGCAGCAGCAGCAGAAGCAAAGCGAACCGCAGCAGAAAACGCCCCCTATGAAGTCAACGAGCGCACAGAGCAACTCTCTCAAACCAAAAGAGGCCATCGAAACGAAGGATGATAAAGGCTCTTCGACAGAAAGCACAAACGAAGAACCCCAAACAAATACCAAAAGTTCAGGCTTTCCAGATGCGTTTATCGTTCCGTCCATCAAACACGAGTTTATATGCAGAAAGTGCCAGATGATTTTTGCTGATGAAGACTCAGCAGCTCGCCACCAGAAGTCCTTCTGTTACTTTGGTCACCCTTTTATCGATCCGCAAGAGACAGTGCTTCGGAAGGCCGTGAGCAAGTACAATTGCGTAGCCTGCAACGTGTCCGTCAGCGGGAACGAAGCACTCGGCCAACACCTTCAGTCGAGCTTGCACAAAGAGAAAACAATCAAACAAGCAATGAGAAATGCCAAAGAGCATGCTAGATTATTACCTCACTCAGTCTGCTCCCCTTGTCCTAACACCACATCTACCTCGCAGTCTGCAGCTTCTTCTAATAACACCTTGCCTCATCTCTCTCACTTGTCCATGAAGTCCTGGCCAAATATTCTTTTCCAGGCCTCAGCCAGGAAAGCTGCTTCCTGCCCATCTGCTTCTCCTCCTCCCCTTTCCTTGCCTTCAACGGTTACCTCAACTTCGTGCAGCACCTCAGGGGTTCAAACCTCACTACCCACCGAAAGTTGTTCAGACGAGTCTGACAGCGAGTTAAGCCAGAAGCTGGATGACTTAGATAACGCGTTGGAAGTCAAGACTAAGGCGGCGTCCGGCCTAGATGGCAATTTCAGTAGTATCAGAATGGATATGTTCAGTGTGTAGGTGTGACAAACGGATCCCTTGCTTAAACGAAAAAAAGACTTTTAACTGCAGTTCCAAAGTTTCTCTAACCCAAAAAATTACAGTACCAAAAGATTGACTCAGGATTGTTTTTCCCATATTGATATGCTGGCAAGAAAATGATTGATTTTTGTTATGGACAGAACTGTTGCAGATGCTTGACTGAGCTTATATTGTATACAAGAAAAAAAAAACAAAAAACAAAAAACAAAAAAAAAAAAAACATGGAATAGGAAAACTCTCACAAGTTCTTTTGGAGCTTGATTCAAGCCAAAAATTCTCACGATAGCAAATTGCACCTCAGCTGGATTGATTTCCAAATGCTAGCATGTACTGTATGGGATAATGATCCAGAACTTTCAAAGAGAATTTCTCTTAGTTTAGTTAGGTGTAATTCAGTAGCTTTAAATTCTCAGGTCAGAACATAACATTTCTCATTTGTTGAAACAGCAACGGAGCCTGCTTATAAATGGCTTTTACCAAAACATGTCAAGCTTTATTGGAGGCATTTCCTTGATGTGTGTAGTGTACCAAGAGACAATATAACTGTTACAGGACAACGCGCATATCCTTTTAGTTCGCCCTACGAGAGAGTATGCTTTTACCACTGAGGGAATTTAGAATGGTGAAGTCATGTGTATGCCCCTGTGTTTTTGCCAGTTTGTATTGCCACAAGCTGTATTTATATACAACACCCTTTTTTCTTGTAGAATATACTAATAATCTGTGCCAACTCTTACCTTCTTTCTTTTACCTCTCATCACACCCTTTTCTGAAGAGGTAATAATTCTAGTTTTGATAGACTCTTGAAAATTATGTGAATAGGACATTTTTTCATTTGTGAATTGCTATACTGTTACGGTACTTGCTTGTGTCTGGACTATAGTGCACTTATTTGATTTCTTTCTCTCTTTTTTTTAATGATTATTATTATTATTTGAGGTAGGCCATGTCTTAATTTAATAGATATCAGTTTTCAGTGTTTGTTTGTTTGTTCATTTGTTTGAATTATTATTTGTGTGTAGTTCAGCAGCAGATTGGTCCACATTTGTTAACAATCCAGAGACATTTAACAATTGGTGCATCCATGAAAGTAGTACTGTATACTTGAAAAAGTGCAAGTTGGACAAAATGTGTTGAAAAATGGTATGAACATTTGCTTCTTTTAAACAAGAAAGCTGCTTTTTAAAAGGGGGACAAAGCATTTGTTTTATAAAATGATTTTTTTTTCCTGTACTATTCTGTAGGACTGAACACAGTGTTACCCCTATACACTGCCATATAGTGGATAGGCTGTTTCTTCCATTCTACTCTGGGCACTTCTGTTTATGTCATAGACCATTTTCCATCATATTTAGTGATACTTGGATTACAAAGTATTATCTTATGACGTTATGCTGCTACCGTGTAATGTTTTTGTTTAACTTTTTCTTTTTTTTTCCAATCGCTTGCCATACATTTTCAGCTTCCTACTAGACAGAATACTGATTCATCACAAATTGCATTGCTTTACTGTTTTTTTTTTTTTTTTTTTCTTCATTTTCTTTCATTTTTGGCTGTGTAACTTAAAGAATGTGAACGCTGTCAAGGGTGTTTAATTTTTGCGAATCACTTTCTGGTTTGATACAGTTGGACAATGTGATTCATTCCAAAGTAACAGAAGGCTTAATGTATGAAAGTCAAAGGCTCGTGAACAAAGAAAGCTAAGCTGTTGTACATATTCGTAGTTGGCTGTGCATGGTACAAATTTATTAATATGAAGAAATGCAAAAATGTATTGCTTTTGGTATTCCTATTCTGAGATGAACAAGTAGCATGTAATGCAACTGTTTGACAGGTTAAATCAAATCATGCTTAAAAATTGTTTCAAACGATGAAATTAAGTAACATTTCATTTTACTTTCTATTGCTGTACAGGTGTTTTTTCTGTTTAAGGTAAAATGTCACGGTTTTTAATTCTCTTTTTTGTGGACTTTTTAATGTTCTTATTTGGATTTTTAATATTTTAACGCTTATTTTAATCCTGAAGACACTTTTTGATTGTGTTTCACAAGAGACATCTTTGCCTCCTAAGGTGCAATCCTGCCTCTGTCCAAAACATGAGCGACTGTCCTGATTCCAAAGGCTTTTAGAACTCGGCTTTTGCCTTTCCCTGAATGTGGAACAGCATTTAGAGACTGAGCTGTCAGCTAGCACCGTGCGCTAAGGTGTTAGCCTGGACCAGAATGCTTCCCACAGAAAGGACTGGTAAAGCAAAAAAACAAAAAAACAAAACAAAAACAAACAAAAAAAAAAATTTCAAAAAAAAAAAAACAAAAAAAAAAAAACAAAACACAAAAAAACAAAAGGATGGTCCAATAATGTAATTGTACATAAATGTTGCAACTGCACAGCAGCCAAAAAACCTTTCTACGGATGGATAGTGTCAAGCATAGGAGGACAACCTTCTAAAGGTTGATATTAGGATTGTTCTTCTGGATATCAAAGGGATGATCAAGGCGTAATCATATTCTACACAATACGTACTTTCAACGCCTGGGTAACATAGGAAATGCACCCCAAGGTTTTAATAAAAAAAGATGCCCCTATGGCGAAAACTTTAAATAAACTAAACCAAAAATGTTATTGATGTTTTATATATAGAGAGTAGTCTCATTAGTTTTTGTTACTGTAATGTTTGAGGTCTCAGCTGTACCGTATTACGGTAATAACATGGTTTTGAAACTTTTTTATTTTGTCACAGACCTGTTGTCATAGTTGAAATGACGTTTATTGTAGATGGTATTTGAACAACTTCTTCTGGAAATAGTTCATCAAGTATGTTTGTTGCTCATTGTTGTGATACATTAAAAACTGTATCTGCAAACCACTTCTGGGCCTGGCATCACTGTCTGTTTCTTCACGAACATCACAAGTAAAAGACACAAATTCGAGGAGCCCATCCTTACGCTCAGCTCATGCTGCCGATGAGCTAGAGAAGAGGTCACATTATCCCTAAATCCACACTGAGAACATTTTTAATTTCACATGGTATGCCTTTACATGTTATTTGCTTGTAATCTGGCTTTATCCAGATGCAATGGATTATCTGTGGAAGTGTCAATCTTAAGAGCCTTTCTGCAGGTATTTGTCTAAGCTTCTCCCCTGGAAGAGATAATGGATTATTCACCAATCTACCAAGCAGATCATCTAGCTGTGAGTTTGAACTGCTATTCAGCCGAGAAAGAAAAGTACTTTGCGTACTTTACTTCTAATCGCTAGTCGATTTGAACACTCACACACAATAATTCTGTTAAATCGCATGTTAACTTGCTTTTAAAACAAACCAGACGCAACATCCAGCAGTTCCTCTTTATGGTCCAACTGCGGCTAACTTTTCCCATTCCCGTTAGTGACTAGAAAATCATTCTCTGAGGTATTAATCCCAGTTTGGACATCTTTGATCAGTCTCTGGAGTTCGAAAACTTTTAGTCAGCACATTCAAATAGCTTTTTGCATATTTGGCCGTATATCTTTTATTCTACCAGATGTTTCCCACAAATCTGTTTTGCAGCCCACTGTTGAGGACACTTGGATGTCATTCCTATTATTTTTCCTGTATCTTGCTGCTGCGTAGAGTGAGGGTCACACTATTCTGTGATTGGATAGGGTTTGACCTTTGGAAAAACAATAGCAGGAGGCATTTCGCTTCTGCCCTCTCCCCACACCTTCTCTCTATCTTTCCACAGTTGTTTACTGACATTTAAGACTCAGGGACCGATCCCAGTAGCTCTGTACGTATTTTATGCCATGTGATCTTGGTGAATTGTTCTATTGTTTTGTTCTGGAGTGATGTTAATCCACAGATTTGCACTAAGAGTTCATCTGCCTTTGTAAAAGGTATTCGGCGCACATCATTGTCGCTATTTTTAGATATTTGAAGATGACCGAAATGACTTCAAATACTTCGGGATTGATTACTGCATCAAGTAAATCTGTCCATACGGGGTGCTTGTCATTTAATGGCAACACTTATACAGTCAAAGACATGCAGCTGATGTGTCATATGCTAATGTTTATTGACACATTTATGCTTGATATTTTCTCAAGCCATTTGTTGGGACTAGGGACTGTAAACTGAATAAAAAGTGATTGGATCTTTGTCTCTCTTGCCACTCAAATCCCAAGTGTAGAATACTAATTCCTGTATTTGGTCCCTGAACTCAGGTCTTTCATTTTAAACAGATTCAATTATAATCAAATTCTACACGTGGGAATGTATCATTCCTGCACAATCCCTAGTTTAATGTGACAAATATTATATTTCTCCAGGAAAAATGCATCTATGCATATATATTTTAATATTTACACAGAAAAGTAACAGACACATATTTGTCATTAATTACTCACTTTCATGTTGTTCCAAACATGCAAGTCCTTCCTTCATTTTGGAATTCAAATTAAGATATTTTTGATAAAATCCAGGGTTGCCAGGTTTTCATAACAAAACCTGCCCAGTTGCTACTTAAAACTAGCCCAAAAGTATCCCAATGGTGTTAAAAATACATGATTTTTGGCGGGGCTAAATATTACATTATGGGTCACTTCAACTTGCGGACATGAATTCTGCCATCCCATAGTGCAAAATCATATGACTTTTTTGATGTGTATGGAGGAATTTATTAGGCAAATGCGTTTCCATCTCCCTTTATTCACATTAACCCTTTTTTGCACAAGTCAAAAAAAAACCTCAAGGGAGCGTAAAAAACTTTTTTGCGAATTAAGGGATTTTTATTCGAAATGTGGTGCTTCCATCACTCGTTTCTGATGCGATACTTCAAAATGTGCATAAATACGAGGTGATGGAAACACAGCTAGTCTTAAAGTAGCCCAAATGCGTGGGAAAACCGTGGACTTGGCAACACGGAAAACTGAGTTCTCTGAACCTCCATAGATGGCAAACTACCATGGTCATGGCACAGAAAGGTAGAAAGAACATCGTTAAAATAGTCCATGTGACATCAGCTGTTCAACTGTAATTTTATGAAGCTACCAGAATACTTCTTGTGCGCAGAGAAAACAAAAATAAAATCAAAAATCAGTCAGACGCCATTTACAAGAGTACCACAACGCACAAAAAGTATTCTTGTAGCTTTATAAAACTACAGTTGAACCAAAATGCACATAAAAACAGGGTGATGGAAACATAGCTAGTAAAGTAGCCCAAATGCGCGGAAAAACCGCGGATTTGGCAACACTGAAATCCGAGTTCCTCGACCCTTCATACACAGCAAACTACCATGGTCAAGGCACAGAAAGGTAGAAAGAACATCGTTAAAGTAGTCCATGTGACATCAGCTGTTAATTTTATGAAGCTACCAGAATACTTGTGCGCAGAAAAAACAAAGATAAAAATAAAAAAATCAGTATTCTCACAAACAGTATTCTCGTAGCTTCATAAAATTACGGTTGAAGCATGAATGAAGGTCTTACACTGTGTACTAACTACACGCGACAAAAGGTATCTTTTTCACGTTAATTGAAGTTTTTGTCCTAACTAGCCCCGACACGCTAAATTTCTATTTTAGAAACGGTTTATATTTCTACGACGGACGTCGCGGCTGGATCAACAACAAACTATGGCAATTATAATCTCAGGTAGTGATTATGTGCTTTATTAAATGTTAAACATGTATAATTTAAGTTTGAATATCATATTGCGTGACATTTATAGCCATACTGACAGCAACAACAGATAGTTTACCTCAGATCTTGAAAATAAATGTAAGCAAAACATATACGTTACCTGTGAACTAAGTGTGAACCAACAAGTGTTTTCCATGGCAAAGATGGTAGTCACTCAGTATGTAGTTTTAACAATGTTAAAAAGGTATAATATTTATGAACTGGATTATAAACTCGTCCATTTTGTTGGTAGTGCAGTGCGCTTCTAAATGGCTGTGATATTTGAGTGATGCTGTCGCGTCGCATCTGGTGTGGACAGCAAAATTGCTTGTCGCTGGAATCTTGTGGCGTCGCGTGTAATTAGGACACGGTATTACGGGTTTAAAACAACACGAGGGTGAGTAATTAGTGACAGAATTGTCATTTTTGTGTAAACTATCCGTTTAATTTATTTTATATCATATATTGTCCACTATTCATTTTATTTTTTCCACCATAGCTTTCTATTTTATGTCCTTCTTTAATCTTTCCTCTTTTTTAATCTCCTCCTCTCACAGGTGATCACAAGAGCTATTTTAGTTTGTTCTTTGATTCATAAACTTGCTCTGTTCCCCACACCTGTGCTTCATTTACCATGTGCACCTGAGCAGTTCCACCAGATGTGTTCGAGACAAAATTGCTAATAATTTATGCTGGCCTGACTGTAGAGGCCTTGTATTAATAGAACATTTCTGCGTTTGTGACACAGACATAGATCAGTTCTCTAATTCCAATTTGCATTCGTCAGTAGTGCATTTGTGTGCGACTCAAGCAGTTTGGAATTCAAATTACATGTATTTTCTAATAAACTTTTAGCTTTATTAAGTCACAAAGGAGCTAAAAGTTGTATGCTTGCAACAGTTCTCACAAGGTCTGAATCCCGTTTTGCTTCCACTCCTAATGCATTCTTGCCGCTCTATACTGTCCTGTCGCATTAATGCAAAAAAGGCCAGATAAAACAGGATTACAGGTGATAAGAGAGACCTCATCGAGACTTAAACTTAAATACGATACATAATGTTCCCCGCAGCAGACAAATATGGAGGAAAGCTGAAGGGATAAAAGAATTATTCCATTCTGAGAGTGAAATAAGCTCCTAACGTTGCCAATATCCATGTAGTAGGCGATGTGCCCAACAAACACAAATATCTAAGGAATGGGAGAGTAAGGAGACCTGAGAGATATCTAAATAAGCCAGAGAGCTACACCTCTGAAACAAATGCTCGCAAAAAAGATGCTGTTTCGAACCCGCTGGGACTTCCCAGGCAGATTGTTCTGTTATGTTTTCTGATATGCTCAGAAAACCACACCTCCCAGATGGCTTGAGATGAAGGTTGGGAGACACTATTGCTTAAGACAGATAAAACTAGTTGTATGATACCATCCCTCACAGAGAAATGTCTTATTTCCTTCTCCCAAACAAAACAATACTTCTCTGCTGATGTTCAGTGAAATCTAGTTGAGGCCATACATCTAAAGAAACACGGTGAATTGTTGAACACCTGAGGCATTGACAGTGTTTAAAGAACAGCGAGGCGTTTTGTAGATTTGATAATAACACATCAATGTGCTGAATTGTGCATAAAGTTCCAGTTTTTGTTACATAAAATGCCTTCAGACTGCATGTATTTTCTTCCTCAAAGCTGAACTCTTCAGACTGCTGAATAGGAAAGCGGCTTTTATAACTTCCAGCTTTTATGTTCCTTAAATCAACAAACGGTCGTGGATATTTCAGCTGTGTAAGGGAGGGCGGGCTGAAATAGCAGATGCTTTGTCAAACCCGTCAAACATAAAGTCTGTTTGAATTACGCAAAATCTGGTCGGGATACATAGACAGTGAGATGCAAAAACAAATGTACATTTTTATATAATCATAACAATAGCAATGTAAACATCCACTAGAGATGAGCATTTGCTAATCTTATTTTGAGCATTTTGTTTACAAACCTTGCGTGTGACGTTTATGATGTCATAAAGGTCTGGAGGATGACTAAAGCTATATATTACATTCAGATTTTGAGTTTTTTTTTTGGTGCATGGATTGCTCTTTGTTCTGCTTTCATTATTTAGATGGACAGATTAAAGTTTAAAGGAATAGGTCACCCAAAAAAGAAAATTTGCTAAAACGTATGCACCCATAGGTCGTCCAAGATTTAAATGAGTATGTCGAAACAGATTTAGAGAAATTTAGCATTACATCAATTGCTCGCCGATCGATCCTCTGTAGTGAATGGGTGCCGTCGGAATGAGAGTTCAAACAGCTGATAAAAGCATCACAATAATCCACAAGTAGATGACTTCAGTCCATCAAATAACACCTTGAATTGTCCATAATCCATCTTAATGCAGCTTTTTGCTTTAAAAGGTGTTAAAGTCACTTGGGATTACTATGATGTTTTAATCAGCAGTTTGAACTCTCATTCTGACGGCACCCATTCACTACAGAGGATGCATTGGTGAGCAAGTGGTGTAATGCTAAATTTCTCCAGTTCTGTTCTGATGAAGAAACTAATCTTGGATGCATTGAGGGTGAGTAAATTTTCAGAAAGTTTTCATTTTGGGGTGAACTATTTCTTTAAATGCACCACTGTATTTATATATGCAGTTAGTGCTTTAAGCAAATATGCATAAATGTGAAGTTTATTTGAAGTAAACTAAGTGTCAAGTAGTAGTGAGTAGTTCTTAAGACATAATTCATTAAAATGTGACTTCTGCCACTGATTTATTGACTTTTGAAATCTGTCTTTACTTCTAGGGAAGAGCAGGAACTTCTTGAAAGTCTCTTTGGTCAGAAAGTGTCTGCTAAGAGCATTACTGTAAATATTAATGTAAAGCAGTTTGGATTTGCTTTTCTTCACAAGGTCTGCTCGAGGGAAGCAAGGCCAAAACCTAAATCCTTCTCTTAATTTACTTCCAGCGCACGTTCCGCTGGGACCGCCGTGAATTGAGGTTGAGACTCTGCATAATACAATATTCGTATTTAATTGTTTCTTACACTGGAAACAACACTATGGCAACCGCAGTAAACATGTCATGTTTCATAACTCTTTAAATACGTTTTAAAAAGCATTTAAGCAGAGGCCTGAATTTTTACGAGCGCTTGGACGCTTTCAGAAATAGAGCTGACATTATGAGTGAATGATGTAAAGGTGATCAGGGGTCCTGGTTTAACCGTAGCCCTGCTGTCAAATCTGAGGGAGTAGCCTGTATGAAAAGATTTTACTTTTGCTTTGATCTGTAAGACAGAAAATAGGAATAAGAATACATTTTGAGAAAGTAGAAATTAGAAATAGATGGAAGCCCGTTTCTGCCACTGAATAAAAAAAAAGGTATGTCTCATGTTTTTTTTTTTGCTTAGAATTGCGTGATATAAACTCACAATTGTGAGATAAAAACTCAGAATTGGGAGATATAAAAAAATTGAAATATGTGGAATTTTATTTCCGGCACTGAATTTGAAACAAAAAAATTAAAAAGGTAATTGCAGATTTTTATCTTGCAATTTTGGCTTTTTTCTCAGAATTGTGAAATACACTTGCAATAAAAAAATCTGAAGTGTGAGATATAGGAAAGTAGAAATTACTATTTTATTCTGCCACTGAATAAAAATGAAAAAGGTAATCGTGACTTTATCTCGCAATTTAGATTTACTTTTCTCAGAATTGCATGATATAATAAAATAATATTAGAAATATATGGAAGTCTGTTTCCGCCACTGAATAAAAAAAAGGTAATTGTCACTTTTTATCTTACAATTTCGATTTTTTTTTTTCAGAATTGCATGATACAAACTCGTAATTTGACCTTTTTTGCTTAAAATTGCGTGATGTAAACTCAAAATTGTGAGAAAAAAACCCTAAGAATTGCAAGATATAAGAAAAGTATAAATTAGAAATATATGGAATCCCGTTTCTGCCACTGAAAAAACAAAACGTAAAAAAGGTAATTGCGACTTTTTATCTTGCGATTTTGACTTTTTTTTTTCTCAAAATTGCGCAATACAAACTCACAATTCTTACGTTTTCTCTCAGAATTGTGCTATAAACTCGCAATTGCTAAGAAGAAACTCAGAATTGTAAGATATAAGAAAGTAGAAATTAGAAATATATGGAAGCCCATTTCCGCCACTGAATAAAAAATTTAAAAAGTTAATTGCGACTTTTTATTTCACGATTTAGATATTTTTTTCTCCAAATTGCATGATACAAACTTGCAATTTTGACTTTCTTTTAGTTAAAAGTTAAATAACCTACAATAAGAAAGAAAGAGAAATAAAGTAGCAATAAGAAATATATGGAAGCCTGTTTCCATCACTGAATAAAAAATAAGCAAAAAAAGATAATTGCGATTTTTTATTTTATTATTATTATTATTATTATTATTTTTAATCTCAGAATTGCAAGATATAAGGAAGTAGAAATTAGAAGTACTGCATATGAAAGATTGTTTCTGCCACTGAATAAAAGTAAAAATAAAAAAAAGGTAATTGTGACTTTTTATCTCACAATTTTGACTTTTTTTCCCTCAGAATTGCGAGATATAAACTCGCAATTTTGACTTTTTCTCTCAGAATTGTGATATAAACTTGCAATTCTGACTATTTCTCTTAGAATTTATATAAACTTCAAGACAAAAAAAAACCTTACATCCAAGATGTAAGAAAGTAGAACCTAGAAATATGGAAGCTCATTTCCATCACTGAATAAAAAATAAAAAAAAGGTAAATTGCAATTTTTTTCTTTCTACTTGCAATTTTGACTTTTTTCTCAGAATTGCATGATACAAACTTTCAATTTTGAATTTTTGTTCTCAGAATTGTGAAATAAACTCTGTGAGAAAATAAAAAAACCTTAGAATTGCAAGATATGAGAAAGTAGAAACTAGAAATATATGGAATATATGGCAGTTTTTACTTTTTCTCTCAGAATTGTGATATAAACTTGCAATTCTGACTATTTCTCTTAGAATTTATATAAACTTCAAGAAAAAAAAAAAACCCTCAGAATTCCAAGATACAAGAAAGTAGAAATTAGAAATATATGGAAGATCGTTTCCACCACTGAATTTAAAAAATAATAATGATTTTAAAAAAAAGGTAATTGTGATTTTTTTATTGTGCAGTTTTTACTTTTTCTCTCAGAATTGTGATATAAACTTGCAATTGCGAGAAAAAAACAGAATTGTGAGATATAAGTAGAAATTAGACATTTATGGAAGCCCGTTTCCGGGATAATCTTTTAAAGTTCTATAAAATTTTATTTTTCATTGTCATTTTAGTTACATTTTTATTAATTTTACTGTGTTTGTTTCTTTGCCCTATACATCACACATTATGTGATAATACACAGCACACACAGATATAAAATATATATTTCTTTAACAGTATGGTATGTGTCAGTTGATATTCATCAGATTACAATTGTTTGTTTTAACAGTTGAAATGATTTAGTGAAAGATATTTCCAGTATGTAGTCTAAGGCCAACATTCATTGTACAACACCAAACATTTCCATGTTATGCATATTCAGACTCTGAATATCACAGTCCTGCACGCCTGTTACGGACTTCTTCTGGTGCAACATTATTCATTTATTCATTGCAAAGATGTTGAACAAGAGGCCAGCCATTGTATTCTCAGAGAGCGCTTGTGTGTTTTGGCAGTGCCTGTCTTGAGTCCTCCCTGCATATTTACAAAGAGCACAGCCATATGTAAATTACAAAGCAGTGCATCACACACGCCTGTGCTACACAAAAGACCCTCTCATTTCCAAACATGGGACTTGGATTACAAGCATTTTCCCCTCTAACCTGTTTACCACTCAGAGAGGCTTCTCTCATATGTGTGCAATGGGAAAAATCACAGGTCAGAGCTTAAATTATGACGCCTTTTACCACCTTTATTCTAGCATATAGGCAGACAATATTCAGCGTTATTTTAATACATAATATGTTTAAAAAAAAAAACATCTTTGATAACCACAAGTAGTTAGTCATGAATCTGAATCATAAGTTCACTGTGAATTTCATATTGATCTCAGACTGAATGAATGTAAGCCAACAGGAGCACATAAACACAAGGTTAACTCTCGATCTGTGTGCAAGTATGCGAGTCATTATTTTGTCCGCAAGGCAATAGAATAAACTGAGGTTTCATGGTCATTTGTTGACATCTTCCTGTGCGTGTCCATGTCCACTGACATCTCTTTATTTCCTCCATTTTTACTCCTGAATCACATCTTAATCATTATATGGACATTGATTCATGATAAAATAGATGCTTGTCAACACCTCTGCTGGGCTTGCTGTGTTTATTCAGGGAATCGTGGGTAATGCGTACACTCGTTAGTCTGTCTGTGGCCTGACCTGATCATGTAGGCATCAAGCCAACACATTCGCCACTGATCGCCTTAACAACCCTTCGCAAACCCTAAAGTCCTCTCCAGTTTTCATCATCTTCATTTTTTCCTTGTGTGTTTCATTACAACTCCAGATATGACACAACTGCATGTTACATAAACAAACGACATTCCTTGTTTGTTTAATTACATGTCAAACTTGATTTTATATGCATGCAAACTCAAGAAATGTTTAAAACATGGGGCTCAATGTTGAAAATATTGTACAATAAATATTTTTAATATAACTTATAAAATATATTTTTAAGAATAAATATTTTAAATTGTATAATAATATACATTTTCAGTTTTATTTGATGAATAGAAACATTTTGTAACATTATAAATGTCTTTACTGTCATAATAATGTAATAATGGCATTTCATTGTGGATTTAACAAACTATCCAGTAAGTTTTGGTTTGCGCTCTGGAAATCGTTTTTTATTATATGTTTTTGCAGTGTTGATCAGTGTAGCCAATCAGAGACATATCTGTTAATTTCTTGAATGCAACAGCCAGTCAGAGGTGTTTAAGTATGCTCAAATTGCTGAGAGAGTTGTGAGTGAGAGTGTGGGCCTCTGCTGTGTTGCCAGATCAAGGTATTATAAGCGTCTTTGGACTCTTTGGACTTGTCTTTTCCACTTAGTTGGACGCATCAGAAGTTTTATAAAGGGGGAAGTTGCAGTTTAGGGTTAGCGATATTTTTAGCTGATCTTATTTATGAAAGATTTGAACTAATTTAGATTTTTTTTTTTCATTTTTGTTTCTTTCCATAGCAACACTAATGATTGCCAACACTTAAACAGACAGTAATCCTACGGAGGAACCTACAGAAAGGTTATTGCTGACAGGATACCACATTCAGTAAGGCAAACGCAAAAAACATAATAATATAGCTGCAGGCAGCGATTACCAAGGTTCAAACGCTTTAAGGCATTTAAGCATATATGAAAAAAAGCATTATTAGCAAGCCTGTAACCACCTAAATAAATGATTTAAAAAAAAAATTTCTTGCAAATCCAGCATAGAAATGTTATGTGTTTTAACATTTATGACTTTTATAGCACCAGCTGTGGTCCGATCTCCTTAAAACTTTGCATTTTTGTTTAGAATCACCGGTCGCATGTACTTAATAGTTATTGACCAAGAGATTCCAGAAAACTGTATTACAGTAGTTTTTTCAAATATGAGCGAAAAACCTAGGACTAGTTCGCAAAAGTATTTTTTTTTATTTTATTTATTTTTTTTTTTTACATCTTCTCTATCATTTAACAATTTAATTGACAGCGGTGGTTCTAGAGGCAAAGTTGTCTGGAATGACAATTCTTTCATATAATATGAATATTGCATGAAAATATGTGAAAAACCACGCAATGTACAATCATTTATGGCCTTGAAAAATGTGATATAGCCCCCCAGTGGGCCTTTGGAGCCATGAGTCAAACAGGCCCAATGAGTTTCGTTTCGATCAGCCTCCGCTAACCATGTCTAATAGGTGCCATGTTTTTTTTTTGTGTTATGCAAATGTCCTTATAGACATTATAGCAATTTTCATGTTGATAGGACAAATAGATGCATAGTTATAGCCATTTTATATTTTTTCCCCTCTTATAGCGCCACCAAGTGGTCGAGTTCTGAAAATTTTCCCTGTGACCTCAGATTGAGCTCTTACATATGTGTTCTAAAATTGGCAAGGATATCGAATTCCGTTCAAGAGTTATAGGCATTTTACTTAAAGTGGCCCCGCCTCTTTTGAACGTTTTGGTGTCCCTTTGTGACGAAAGTCGAAAGTTACACTTTTTTTGATAATTATTGATATTCACTCTCCAGAGAATCTTTCTGCACTGGTCTGGTTCCGATCGGGTGAAAACCTAAGACTAGTTTACAAAAGTAGTTTTTTCAAACAATCCAAAATATCCGAAAATTTTGCCATGCTCACAATTGAATCTAAGGCGTGCATTTTGTCCGGAGTGAGGCAAGGATTCCAACAGCATCAGACACTTGAGAGTCTGTGACTGGTGGTTTAAGAGTTATGAGCGATTTTGTACTTTTGTTCACTATAGCGCCCCTGTCAGGCCATTTGGGGTGAGCCTTGGTGACGTTGTCGTCAAGTCTCAAGTCTCTGCGACTTACGGTTTGGTCTGCACGATCAATTTTACGTGGAGATTGTTGATCCTTGGCCATTCTAACAATTACAATAGGGATCCAGCGCTACGCGCTTGAACTCATTATCTGTCAAAAACGTTATTAATGCTATCAAAAACAGTAGCATTAGTACTAGTACACAGATCTGTAGAACAAGGTTACAGAATGAAATAAAATAAACACAAGCCATGCCATTTCATTCAGTATTGTAGTTCAGTTTTCACAGTCTAAATTCTAAAAACAATAACAAGAGTACTAGACAAAGTTATGAGACTTCGATTCATTAGCCAGTATAGGGAAATAACAAGAAGAATAACATTGTGCAGTAAACGGTAAAACTGTTTGCATTACAAACCAGTGCGCTCATAATTAAAATAATACATTAAAATTATATGGTAAAACACACCAATTTGCAATATCAAGCAGCAAAACAAGCTGTTTTGTACAGCTAAAAATAGCTGGACGCGGATGAGACCGGAAGCCAGACTCATAAAATGTACAAATGGCCGCACCCACTCAGGCGGGAAGGAAAACATGGGTAGCAATGGTTATTAATGAAAATGACAAGTGTAATATGTATTGCTGCATTAATAATAAACAGCTGGTAATATTATCCACCCCTAAAAAAAAATTATGCAATATCATAAAATTTAACGTTACATTAAACTTTTTAAATTAAAATGACTATATAATTGAAATGATGTGCTTTTTGCTGTACATTTCCAAGTCTATTTATCATTCATGCAGCAACTTGCACATGCAGATAATTCCAAATTAGTATCAAAGTTTTTCCTTTATATTTTGGTCCATCTCAAGGACAGAGTCCAGTCTGTCTCTAAAGAGGTACTTATGAATTCTGGCGACCGAGACTCCATCTGGCGCAGTTGTTCAGTGAAAAACATGCCTGGTTCTTTCCTCGTCCCTGCTTTTGCCATATTCAAATATTCATTGTCAGGACTACCTGGTGTCAACGAGAGGATATCATATAATTGTAGTACTTCGTCTTGCTCAGCTACTTCACCAACACCGCATCACGAGCGAATAGGTGAGAATAACCATTAAAATGCAAAATTACTAGACGTGCAACCTTCTCATGGTGAAGTTGGGTCTTTGTGATGAAGCACCCGACCCCCCATAGCTGAAATTCACAAATGGCCTCTCGCAGGAAAGATGGTGTGGCGTTGTGAGCTTGGCTGGGCGGATGCTTATAAATCACCAATGGGTAAAGGGTTTTTAATGCAGCACTCTGCGCTCACTGCCTCCATTTTCTGTCACAGCACAGTAAAAGATGAGAGGCCCGGGGGGAATACCAGCCCCCAAGATGCTCTGAGCCGAGCTGTAGGTCATGCTGTGTGCCTCTCAATGGATAAATACATAAATACATGCAGCGATGCAACACTAGACATAAACACCGCTGTGAAATAGAAATGCTTGCACAAAAATAGGTTCAGAATGGTTAGATTTTTGAGCTGCCATCAACCCTGTAGGATATCAAAAAAATAATATTCACATTCACATTGCTAACCCTTTCTGATGGAAGATTGAAAAGCTCATTTTATATGTACATATTTATAAATGATAAGCAAATGTTTTATACATCTATATATATATATATATCTATCTTTCTATCTATCTATCTATATATATATATTGTATATAAATTGTAAATTTATAAATTGTCTACTTTTAAGGTGTCAAAATTTGGTTGAAATAATGTTACATTGCCATTCAGTGTAACACAATATTTATGTAAAGATTCAAACAACATGATTATTCTGACTTGTACATATTAAAATATATATAAGAATAAGGGAGCATATTGTGTGTGTGTGTGTGTATGTGTTTTATATATATATATATATATATATATATATGTATATATATATTAATAGTTAGTTTTATATATATATTAATAGTAAGATATTATTTGTTTTACTGTAATTTCGTAAATGGATGCTTTTATATTTTCATCGTTTCAAATTGATCAAAAGTGACAGTAAAGACAATTTGTTACAAAAAATATATTTTAAATAAATTTTGTTCTTTTGAACTTTCTATATTAAAATTAGGAGAAAATGTATGACATTTATTTTTTGCTTAGAAAAACAAAAACAAAAATGCAATTAAACAGAAAATGTTTTAATTTTTTTTTTTTCTTTTGGAAAAACAACCAATTTAAAGCAGTGTTACACTTATTGTTTTTATGCTTAAACAATATGCTTTTATAATTTCCTAATTTCAACTTGATCAAAAGTGACAGTAAAGGCCATTTGTTACAAAAAAATATATATTTTAAATAAATGCTGTTCTTTTGAACTTTCTATATTAAAATAGAAACCAGTGCAGCTGTTTTTCCAATATCAAAAATAATAAATGCACAGTTTTATGTATGCTCTTTTTTTTAATCCTCTAAACAGCCTTACTACACTTTAAATCGATTTTTAAAATCATTTTAATCTTTTTTGTTTTTTGCTTTTATTTTACTTCTTTTGCATTCTACCTTTATTTCTTATGCATTTTTATTATAATTATTTTAATTTATTTTGATGTAAAGCACTTTGAATTATCATTGTGTATAAATAAACCTGCCTTGCCTTAATAATTATATATATGCACTTTAGTAGATAAAAGCATGCAAACATTTGCATAATTTTATATTCAAATATTAATAATTTGTTTATAGTGGTGCAGCTAAGAGATGTTTCTATTGTAAATTAGTGTAAAGAAATTAAATTAAAGTTAGATTTTTGAGCAACCATCAGCCTTTTATAGTATCAAGTAAATAATATTCAGAAGCTTTGTTTTGGACAAATAAAATATTGAATGCATAATTTAATATATTTATACACTGAAAAGCAAATTTTAAATGCTGGTTTACACTCACACACACAGTGAATTTAGGTTAATTGGGAGACTTTTTGCCATTGAAATCAACCTGAATTCACCCCATATATATGCGTGTTTAAAACAACATTTGAAAATCACTATATATATTTTACATAATTCGAAATCTACATATTTGTAATTTGTTCATGATGGTGCAGCTCACAGATGGTCCTGTTGTGAATTTGCGTTTGATGTTTATTCGAACTGAGCAAACACCACACAGATGCCTAAAAATGCTGCATCTGTTTTTAACAAAATAAAATGTGTTTCAGAAGGAATAATTTTGCCTTTTCAAATGTTTGAGGAGAAAAGATAATGCGCGATTCTAAATTGCTACAGAGCCACAGCTGTTGTGAATGCAAAGCAATCAGCTGGGGCGTATAGAGGGCAGCCCGTCCTCATACAAGTGCAGTATCACCAGTCTGTTAAGGACAAGTCGCTGCTTTCAGATTGAAAGATATCTTAGAGTTGACTTTCATTTGGGTGTGTTGACAATGACCTCTGGAAAAAACAGGCTTTGGTTCGGGGAAAAGCAAAGGTATGTCTTTCATTGGTGAATAGAAGTGCCCTGGTCTCCCGCGTGAAAATATGAGGAATTTTCTAATATCAGATCACGCATACAAGCTTTGTTTCACGCAATTTCCTCGTGCCTCTTTCCAAAAAAACTCGTTCAGTAAATAATGGAGGCAAATAGGATAGAGAGACAGCGGGTGAACAGGAGAAAGTTCACGCCGGCTGTAAAAAGAAACGATAACATGCGTGAAAATCAATTTCCCTTCTTCTCCTGCTGATCAGTATTTCCATGTTTGGTGGGGAATTTGCAAACAGAACAAATTCTGTTGCTGAGGTTAATCTTCGCAGACACGTCTAGTTTTGTGATTTCCAGCTGAAGTTCACAGACAGACACCTTTTGCAGTATGGTTTCCATGGAAACGGGAGGAAATGATTTTCTTGGCCAGCTGCATTGAAATGAACATCTGTATGCTGTATGTTGTCATTACCTTTCAGGTGATTTGCACATTAGAGGTTTCAGCTTATTTCCAGCAAGCAGCTTCTATACTATAATTTAACCTTCTTTTTTTGTAACTGCTTTATTCTGTTTTTATGTGTGTGGTCATTTTTTTACAGAAATTAATATTTTTAATCTCTCTCTTTTTTTAAAAAAAAAGATTTTTTATTTTACAATAAATGACTGATATGATATGGCGCCCCGAGTTTGAACTTCCAAAATGCAGTTTTAATGCGGCTTCAAACGATCCCAAATGCGGTTGTAAACGATCCCAGGCAAGGAAGAAGGGTCTTATCTAGCGAAACGTTTGGTTATTTTCATGAAAAAAAAATATCATTTAAATACTTTTTAATCTCAAATGCTCGTCTTGCCTTGCTCTCCCTGAACTCTGTGTATTCTGGCTCAAGACAGTTAGGGTATGTCAAAAAACTCAGATCGTATTTTCTCCCTCAACTTCAAAAATCATTTCAAAATCATCCTACATCACTGCAGAAGTTCTGACCCAGTCTTTGCAAAGTGAACATGCAAAGAAGAACAAAAACCCTTAACAAAAAAGGTAAAACAGCGATATAGGATGATTTTGAAGTTGAGGGAGAACATGAGATGGGAGTTTTTTGACATACCCTAACTGTCATGAACCAGAATAAAACAGAGGTCGGGAAGAGCAAGACAAGACGAGTGTTTGACATTAAAAAGTATATAAATTGTATTATTTTTATGAAAATAACCGATCATTTCGCTAGATAAGACCCTTCTTCCTCAGCTGGGATCATTTACAACCGCATTTGGGATCGTTTGAAACCGCATTTAAACTGCATTTTGGAAGTTCAAACTCGGGGCACCATATGGAGGAAAATCCTGAAATGTTTTCCTCAAAAAACATAATTTCTTTACGACTGAAGAAAGAAGGACATGAACATCTTGGATGGCAAGGGGGTGAGTACATTATCTGTAAATTGTTGTTCTGGAAGTGGACTTCTCCTTGAAGTGGACATTCGAATTAAATGTTGTTTAGTCAATATGGCAGTAAAGTGTAAAAACAATCGTCAGGCCGTTGGCGCCCTCTGCAGGCATTTGTTATAACGCGTAATGTACATGTACAGTACTAATGTAATGTACATTAGCTCTATTGTTTATAATACATCATGTATTTGAACAGTTTTGTTCAATAAAACCATACGATTATTAATAATGAATAATTATTATTGCCTCATTGCTATTATATATTAATTTTAATTCATTTTAAAGGCTATTGTTCACTATTTTTATTACTCTAAAAAAATGTATTATAATTTTCTGATTACTCGATTAATCGTCAGAATAATCGACAGATTACTCGATTACCAGCCCTAAACCAGTGCAACTACTTTCAGCAATCTTTTTTAGTCTTAACAGTTTTAATACATTTCAAATAAAATGTAAAAAATCATTTTAATCTTTTTTTTGTTCTTTGCTTTATTTTTTACGCATGCTACGTTTATTTTTTTTTTCCATGCATTTTTATGATTGTTTTAATTTATTTTAATGTAAAGCACTTTGAATTACCATTGTGTATGAAATGTGACCATGGACCACATGAAAGCTAAATAAAATAAATAAGCTTTCCACTGATGCACGGTTTGTTAGGATAGGACAATATTTGGCTGAAATACAACTATTTGAATATATGGAATCTGAGGGTGCAAAAAAATCAAAATATTGGGAAAATCACCTTTAAAGTTGTCCAAATGAAGTTTTTACTAACGCATATTACTAATCAAAAATTAAAGTTTGATATATTTACAGTAGGAATTTTACAAAATATCTTCATGAAACATGATCTTTAGGTAATTTCCTAATGATTTTTGGCATAAAAGAAAAATCAATAATTTTAACCCATACAATGTATTTTTGGCTATTGCTACAAATATACCCCAGCGACTTAAGACTGGTTTTGTGGTCCAGGGTCACAAATATGCTATATAAATAAACTTGCCTTGCCTTAATGATTAATAATAATAATACATTTTTTGAGCACCATATTAGTATATTGGACTGATTTCTGAATGATGTAATGACTGCTGAAAATTCAGCTTTGCCGTCAGAGGAATATTAAAATAGAAAATGTTATTTTAAATTGAAATAATATGGTATTTACATTAAAAATTTTGCTGCAGTGCAGTCTCTTCATATTACCAGGTGACACGTCTGAGAAGAGAAGGTATCATTTGCTCCTGAATCGCTGTAAAATTCCCTTGAGATGGGATGACAGTCATTAGGGCACAAGTTAAACATCTTTAGATGGCTGCACGCTACATTCTTCCATGTGCAAGGTTTCAATCAAACTTGCTATTTGATTATCAAAACTTTCAAAGCACTTTCGATTTGTCTTAAGCCGCAGGAAATTCAAGGGGACATCTGGAAGGATGTCTGCAGATTATTTGCAATTTTGTGTGTAGTAGACATCAATGAGAGGCCTGCTCAGACTTTGGCTGGAACCCACCTCACCTCGGGCTCATTACAGCGCAGACTGGGCCATAATCCCCCTTAATTCCTCGTTGTCGTTCATTCTCTCTTTAAGCCACTCTAGTCCGGCACAGCCAATGAACGGAGGGCCTGTGGAGGCACACAGGTATTGGCTTTTCCTTCCAGGCATGCAGTCTGTCTTTGTAGTTCTCCACAGGAGTCAGCGAGGCTATCACTTACCGTGCCAAACTCATTCCCTCCACCTCAGACGTTACCAGCAGATAATGTCAGTGCCAGACTTGCATTCATTAGCATCAGCCTGGAATTGAGAGGCCCTGTGAGAAAGAGCAGGAAGACATGGCGTTGAGCTTGTCCATTAAAAGGGGGTTTCTTCAACTATAGGCACTTTCATGTCCCAAGGAATGATTTTTATGAAAAAGTTTTATCTTAGAAACCATGCCATGCTTCATTTATTTTTGCTAGTTTTCAAATGCCTTTTATGTGTAAACTATCGCTCTACCCTTTTCTGGAGTTTCAGAATAAAACATTATAAAATGTATTTAAAAAAATGTATTAAAAAGAGAGGAAGAGAGATTTTATTTAACTTTTTTTAATGAAAATGACCACTAGAAAATCATTAGGAAAAAATAAAATAAGAACATCTCAGCTAACAGAGAATGTTCTCAGAACTTGCTAACATTCTCTCAAAGATATGAACAAACATTCTTACAGTAACGTTAAAGGAGAAATCCACTTCCAAAACAAAAAGATTCACATATAAAGTACTCACCCCCTTGTCATCCAAGATGTTTGTCTTTCTTTCTTCAGTTGTAAAGAAGTTGTTTTTTGAGGAAAACATTTCAGCATTTTTCTCCATATAATGGACTGCTATGGTGCCCCGATTTTGAACCTCCAAAATGCAGTTTAAATGCGGCTTCAAATGATCCCAAATGCGGTTGTAAACGATCCCAGAAAGAAGGTTCTTCTCTAGCGAAACGATCGGTTATTTTCATAAAAATAATACAATTTATATACTTTTTAATGTCAAACGCTCGTCTTGTCTTACTCTGCCTGGACTGTTTTTTTCCGGTTCATGACAGTTAGGGTATGTCGAAAAACTCTTGTGTTCTCTCTCAACTTCAAAAATCATCCTATATCGCTGTTTTACCTTTTTTGTCTTTCTTCAGTCATAAAGTAATTGTTTTTTTGAGGAAAACATTTCTCCATATAGTGGACTTCTATGGTGCCCATGTGTTTGAACTTCCAAAATGCAGTTTAAATGCAGCTTCAAAAGGCTCTAAACGATCCCAGTCGAGGAATGAGGGTCTTATGTAGCAAAACGATCTGTCGTTTTCTAGAAAAAAATAAAAATGTATACACTTTTTAACCCCAAATGCTAGTCTTGTCTAGCTCTGCGATGCGCATGCGTACTGTGTAATCCGGGTCAATACAATTAGGGTATGTTGAAAAACTCCCATCTCATTTTCTCCTCCAACTTCAAAATTGTCCTACATCACTATAGAGCTCTTTGAAGCTGCATTTAAACTGCATTTTGGAAGTTCATACTCTCAGAAGTAGAACAAAAGAACATCTTGGGTGACAACAGGGTGAGTTCATTATCTGTAAATTTTAGCTCTGGAAGTGAAATCCTTCACTCCTTTAATAGAATGTTCATTCAAACCACGTCCTTTCCTTTCCTTTCCTTTCCTTTCCTTTCCAAAGTTTATTTGTCTTTAATAATGCTCTAAAACCTATCTATTTATTAAAGCCAAGTATGAATCCTATCAGGTTAGTGTTTTTAAGCATTTTACGTTTACTCCATTTGTAATTTTTTGGGTCATCAGTTATCAAAGCTCAGTAAATATTGGTCCCAGACACAGAGATTTACTTTAAATTTCACCAAGCTGATTACTTACTAAAAACGTCCACAGATCATGTTTTCATGACATTTTAAGTCTTATTTGACGTAACAAAGTGGTTATATCTAAGTGTGTGAGTTGTTTACTTAGTTTTTTGAGTTAGTCTTCAGCTTCACATTAACACCGTTACAGTACTGTTCATTCAGACTGATTCACGAAAGCGGAACGCACACAAACACAAGAGGCGGGATTTATCAAAGGAACCAATCACAGCCGAGCAAAACCAGTTTCATCCAATCATATCGCGATGGAGGCATTGCCTACTCTCATGTGATTTTCCCCCCGTCTTGCTGTAACTTTACCGGCAGGTGTGGCGGTAGGAGAAAAGTTTCTTTAGAAAAACGAGTGATTTATACACTTTTTAATGTTATATTTTGTAATATTGGCGTTGTTTTATTTTTGTACTACTAATATTTTCCTCATCCAATATTCTGCCTCCAATGCCTCATCGGAAGAATCGCTGCTGGAGTATTATTTGTTTAAAAATATGTTTTAAGGGAGTTTTCATAGTGCATAAGGGCAAAAGTGGCAATAGCTGAAGAAAACAATTTCAGTATGTGCAGGCTTTATGCTAATAAATCAGTGCAATTATGCAATTTTACAATACATCAATGCAATTATGTATTTTAAAGATACAATATGTTTGGAAGTTTGACTGAAATAAGAAACTGGGTCAATTATGGCAAGAGATACAGATGGCTGTTTGTTCGGCTGGTCCGAAGTGAACCATTTATGTTGAGAAATCAGCGGGTGTCAGGAAATGTATCTTTTTTTGTCTCATTGATTCCCCACATTCCCGGTTTAGAGTGCAAATGCCCTTCCAGCAGTGAAGAAACACAGATAATTGGCCACTGTTGACAAGTTGGTCCAGTAGCTGTGCTGGATTTGCTTTTTAACCATTAACTTTAGGTGATCACGTTTAGTTAGGAGTCTGGAGCAACACATGGCAATGAACTGCTTGAAGTATTTTATCTTAGATGTTTTATTTGTTTTTAATGACTTTTGCCTTGCCCTGACAAGCACACACGAAAAGTATGAAATAGAGTGTGTTTTTCAGTACGCTATAAGCTACTATTTAATTAAGGAAAGAATAGCCTCAAAGGGTAAGTACTAGTATTATGCAGACTAAGATAGAGCTCTTTAATTCCAAACCTGTTAATCAGAGAACTCAACGCCTGACATCAAAGGATCAAGAATGTGTCGATTGTAATGAGCAGGATCACTCATCAAAGTGTGAATCTGGCCTTGTCCACTAACACCCATGTATGTAAAAAGCATGTGGGCAATTGGCAAAGTGAATGGTGTCAAAGTCTGAAGATTTTATTGCTGATTGGAGACAGTGCAGCCCTGAGTGTAAATGAGATTTGGAAAAGATGAAGTGCGAAACGAGAGCAGAAAAATGGTAAAATTCTTTGCGTGTAATTCACAATGTGTTTGAAAAGCTTTGTTATAATACACATTATATACCAAAAATATATAGGTATCTGTATCTTCTTTTATTTTAAAACTTTAATGCTTTAAACAAGTAACTATCAATAAATTAGTAGGGGAAGAATAATAAACAAATGAATGCTTATAATATATTCAGAAAAGATTTAAACTTAGGTTTAACAGAAAGCAAATGTCAAAAACAACATAAATATGCAATTCAATAGTCTATTGTGTCTGGTATAGTGTTTTACAAGATTATATTTGGATGCTTTTGAAGTCATTAAACAAACGTATTTTGAAGGACAGATGTTCCCTGGACCTGATCAATGTGAAAAACACCAGAACCATATGTTGTGTATATTGTAAATTGGCATCCATTACTGAACATTTCCAGAACAGTGGTGGCAAATTCCTTTAATCCTATGAAACAAAACAAAGGGTATAAACAAATGCTGTTGCACATTAAATATCTTTTGAACATTGTACATACGTAAACTTAGACAGTTCTGGATAGAGTGAGAGCTACACTTCTTGGTGGTCCCGTTTATTTGACCATATGCATAATAACGTCAATGAACCCACATGAGGGCAGACCGGTGTGCCATGTTACCAATTTTCAATTCTTTGTCATGGTGAACTTGAGAGCAGCGATTACAAAAAAATGACAAAATCTTGCAAACCACTAGACCCCTCGTGCCCAGAGAAGTGACTGATTGCCTTCACAATGGGCAATTAAAGCAATGTGGTCTGGGGGAAAGAAAAAAAAAAACCCTGAAGTGTGAGTTTCCAGCAGGTCTGAGTCCATTCAGATGTGTTTGGCCTGAGGCATGGCTCACTGGAGAGAGTTAACAGCAGAATAAATACCCATCTTTGCAGTCATTATTAGGCTTAGAGCATAATTTGCCCGAAACTTGCATCGGTCCTACTCTGGTTTGTTACAGTTTACTGGCGTATTAAGAAAGGCCATGGAGATTATGACGGGATGTCTGTCAATCTGCATCCAACCCAACTACCCCCTGGTGCTATCATGGCCTCTCCTTGATCTTGTGCAAATTTCTCCCTTCATAGGGGATGAGGGGAATTGGATCGTGCAGGCAGTTGAGCAAAGGCTTGTTTTGATGTTTATTCATTTGCTCAGCACTCAATCCGAGAATGCAGAAAAGTGGACCTCTGATACACAGTTTCTATCAAACTTTAATGAGGCGGAATAAATTAGCGACACAAATGATGTTGTTTTAGAATTTTACATCATTAAGTTTGTCTCTTTGTACAAAATTCTGCATATTTCATGGCAACAAATGCTTTCATCAACCAATCTCTGTGATAAACTCAAGTGTTCAACTTGGTCTCAAGTTCTTCTGCTGTATCCCAAGCCGGGGTTTGAGGCACAGTCTCAACTCCTACATGAAGCCTGACTGGCTCAATCGTTCCAGTCTCTGCGCCACATTTGGGACAGGTAAAGCAGATGTCAGCGATCGTGTGGCTCTTGAGGCAGTAGTAGCAGAACACGTGCTTGCAGCCGGCCGAATGGGGCATCGTGGGCCACTCTCCGCAGACGGCGCACTCGGTGCAGTGTGTCTCCTCTGAACCTTCCGTTCCTCTCAGTTCCTTCAGTGGGGAAAACAGAGCGGTGACGCTGGTCTTCAGCTTCCACACATTTACGAGAGGCAGCAGGAAGATGAGGAACTCAGCAAAGCCGTGCCACAACAGCTCCCGGTTCAAGAACTGAAAGTTGATGTCTCGTGGTCCCTGGGGTCGACTGAAGACGGGCTGCACTCCCAGCAACCTTTCGGTAAGTGTCGGATAGGTTCCTCTTTGGAGGAACAGTACGAAGTTGACCAGGCTGGCCACTTTGGCAAGGCCCGTCAAGATGCCGAGTACCTTGCGGGCCTTGCGTGCGTTGGATTCTGCAGGGTGGTTGAGGAACAAGGTATGGGAGCGTTCTCTCAGCCACTTTTCGCCGACTGTCAGCAGAGCGAACCAGAACTTCTGTGGCCGGCTCATGGGCCGGTACTTCTGCCCCGGGATCAGAGCGTTCTTGTACCGGATGTTGAGCAGAGATTGGCCCACGGTGGCACTGTTAGAGTAGACGGTGAACCTCCAAAGGAGGAGCTGCAGAAGGGCCTTGAGTTCTGGTTCCACAGGGGTTAAGAGTCCAGGCTTGAAATGCTGGAAACATTGGGTGAACTGTGACCAAACAAGCTGTTCCAGTGCACCATCCAGTTCAAAAGCATCCAGCTGAGTGATTCTCAAAACCCGAGATAAAGGGCTTGGGCCGGCCTTGGCGAAAGGCTTGTCACCTCCAGCTCCAGCTACAAGCAGAAGAAGCAAATAGTTATGCATTTTTGCATTTGAGTTGAAATCACTTTTCACATGTAAAACCCGTCCTAAATTCCCTTTTAGCTGCGCAGGGCAGAGGCACAGGAGGTCTTACGCTGTTCCCTCTCGAGATTCAGTCTGAGGACAAATCACATCACAGGAGATTATCCCAACAGCACAGGCTTGGAAAGGCAGTAAACATCCGCTATGTGGAACTACTTTACTTTGACGGCTTTTTATAAGGGATCTAAGAACTGTGACGTTTGGCAATTTTTCATGGAATGCGTTTGTATCGGACTGAGTTTATCTCTTTAAACGTGATGGTTAAAAAATGAGAGCCAGGGGCTGTGGTGACCACCTCTTAGCTTAGGACTGGATTTGGACAATATCTGAAATAAATTGGCTTATGAAAATTGCAGGAAGCATCTCCAAATCTTTAAGGAAAATCTTTTTTCAATACTTCAGGTTCATCTGTGCCTAAAACCTTCGCCCATTTACGAAAGGAAACCGAAATGGACAATAAAAAAAGGATGCAGGGTGTTCATGAATCAGTTGAAAAATTATCTGCTTTAAACAGATGTTGGAAACTGTAGTTACGCTCATTGTATAATCAGTCAAAACGTCCCCTTTTAGGCCGCGGATTATGTTTCATACGTGTCGAGGCTTACCGAGCAGTTCAATAGTTTCTCAGCTAAGGAAAAAATCCTTCACTGCACGGCGGCACTCGGCCAGGTGAGACAAATCATTGCGGCAGGCCACTCTGGGGATACGGCTTTTCCACGTTCTCGTCATAGGCTTTTATTGAGCAGTTTACAAGTTATGAATGAATATGTTTTATTTGAGAACATAATATTGACAGCAACCTATCAATAGTAATGTGACTATTGTCAAGGGCCTGTCAATAGTAATGTAATTATGATTTAGAGGATCACATAGATGTTAGCTCGGGCAAGTAACATCTCTTATAGGACTGCTATCAATATCAGGATTACTATTGACATGTTCTCTCAGACTCAAAGTACTTGCCAAATATATAACAACTAGACACTTTTGTCAATGTGCGCTGCCTATAAAAATTAAGCATTTGAATGTACAGGGCTTTAACCGGAAAGCTGAAAATCTATGCTTCTTATGTAATCGGCCAAATTCGTAATCAATGCCTGTGTTTACCTCTATTGTAATCAGAAGACCTGGACTACATGGAGCGCAGTGATTCATACCCGTTTACAGTGCCACTACAGTGCACTTGAAAAAAAAAAAATCAGTGACAAATGATGGCCTAGCTAAAACAATAGTAGTCTGAATAAACTATTGGACACAATACGTATATTTGTAAACTGATTTTTTCATTAGCTGTATATTTCAACAATATGCCCGCTCTGTTATTTATAACCCTGCTGCAATTTACAGTTGAATTTTCTAGGAAATGGAGCCCATCTTCAGGCTGCAAAATGGATGGGGAACACGCATATAAGGTTATATCAGCCAAGTCAAGGTCCTGACAAGCAGCCTTAAATGACAAATGCCTGACACCGGCACGGGCTATAAAACATGTTCTCCTGAGGCAGCCCACTGGAGGCTCAGGCCTGCAGTTCTGCAACTGATAAGCTGGGTCACAGAGTCACCTTGGGCTGAGCATTACAAGGCAGTAGGCCATGATATTCCTGCAGCGACTGGACAATTTGGAATCTGGAGATTTTTAGGAAGCCTGTGGTTACGCGACCTTGCTTTTGACATTCTGTAAGCCTTTGCATCTTTGGGGCAAGACTTTATATCTGTTTATTTAAACAGCAACTGATTTTTACATTGCTATAGTTTTTGCTATGTATTATATTATAATATAGTATAGTATATTACACTACCAGTCAAAAGGTTTTGAACAGTATGATTTGTATTGTTTTTTTAAGAATTTTCTTCTGCTCACCAAGCCTGCATTTATTTGATCCAAGATAGAGCAAAAGCAGTAATATTGTAAAATATTTTTACTATTTAAAATAACTGCTTTCTATTTGAATATATTTTTTAAAATGTAATTTATTCCTGTGATCAAAGCTACATTTTCAGCATGTCTTCAGTGTCACATGATCTGTCAGAAATCATTCTAATATGCTGATTTACGGTTCAAAAAAACTTAAAACTTAATAATAGTTTTATCAAAAGTGATGATAAAGATTTATAATGTCAGAAAAGATTTCGATTTCAGATAAATGCTGTTCTTCTGAACTATTCATCAAAGAAACCTGAATAAATTGTACCCAGCTGTTTTCAACATAATAATAATAATAATAATAATAATAATACATGTTTTTGAGCAGCTAATCAGAATATTAGAATGATTTCTAAAGGATAGAAACTAATGATGTTTAAAAAAATCAGCTTTGAAATCACAGAATAACCATTTTCTATTTGAATATATGTTAAAATATAATTTATATTTTAAAATGTATTCTAATAGAAAATGGTTATTTTATACAGTAAAAATATTTCAAACTTTTACTGTTTTTGCTGTACTTTGGATCAAATAAATGCAGGCTTGGTAAGAAGAAGAGACTTCTTTAAAAAAAACTAGTCTTATTACACTATATTATATTTTATTCTTTAAAAGTTTAGGGTCAGTAAGAATTTTTAAAATGTTTCGAAGTAAGTCAAAATACAGTAAAATGTAATATTAAGAAATATTATTCAAATTTACAATAACTGTTTTTCTATTCTAATACATTTATTCATTGAATTTTAAGCAGCCATTGCTTTAGTCTTCAGTGTCAGTGTTCAATTTTGATCAATTTAATGCATCCATGCTCAATAAAAAATTTAATTTATTAAAAAAAAAAAAAAACTGACATTTGCACAGTATTAAAAATATTTTTTAAAAAATGGTAACACTTTACAATAAGGTCTCATTTGTTAACATTAATTAACGCATTAACTAACATGAACTAACAATGAACAAATCTATTTTTTTACAGCATTTATTAATCTTTTTTAAGTTAGTTAATAAAAATGTTCATTCACAGTACATTAGCTAATGTTAATAACAGAGATACAACTTTAAATTTTAATAATGTATTAGTTTTGAACTTAACAGCAACTGACATTAATAAATACTATATAATTATTGTTCATGTTAACAAATGAAACCTCACTGTAAAGTGTTACCATAAAAATATATGCATTTGTCCAATTTTTCAGCGCCTTTTCTAAAACTGAAATCACATGTCAGAGGGGTTTTATGCTTCTTTCCTTAAACTTGCCACTTTGTATTTCCAGAGGCAGATGAGGTGTCACTCATTCAAAAAAAACCCTGTCTTAAACCTTCACTGCCTTTAATCATCTGAGTGATTAAGGTTACAGAGCTCCGGCGCCATTTTCAGCTGGCAGAAGAATTAGTCAGTCTCCTTGTTTTGCATTCAACTTTTAACTCTGTCCCAGAAGTATCTGTTTTATTATGAACACTGATGGCTGTGTCAGTTTCAGAATTTTAAAGGTGATGTCATCCTGAAATGGGATTACAGGACTGCTAAAATACCCGTCCTGTGACCGTTCTAATTGTTCTACGTCTGTATCATAAAATATGAATGTCTGCAAAAGCACTTGGGGTTCAAGGTCTGGTCCTAATGTCTCATCAGACTGCCCCATTTCTCTAATTACCAACGAATCGCGAGAGCCCCGGTCTAACAAATCTTAACGTCTAAGAAACAGCAGCTAGCTCTGACACAAAAGAAATGCTTTGCTAAATCTTGTTTGCACAAAATGTAAATTATTTAAAAGAATTAATTGATTTTGTAAGTATGAAGGTGGAAGATTTAAAGCCTTAAGTACAGAGTTAGGCAGAAAAAAAAAAAAAAAAACAGCTTAAAAACTCATGAAACATTTAAAGGCTGAGGCAGCAGGAACGACCGAGGAGAACAGTTAATAAATGAGAAAATTGTGAAGATGCATATTATGGTGTACAGAGGGCAGTCAGGCTTTGCTGTGTCCACATAAAGGATCTCCGCTTCAATACATTTGTCTTGTAATTTTTCATCACCTTTATGAGATGATGTATTTGCCTAAAAAAAGCATTTCACCTTTACACGATAATCATTTTCTTCTATTTAAAAAAAAGATTAGAAGCAGCTACAGCAAACTCACTATCCTTATTCCATGACACAAACCACTGCCCTTAAAATCACGTTTATGTACGAGAATTGTTTTTCTTCTCACCCTCGTCCAGATTTGGCTTAGGAAGGCCATGTAATGTAATAACGAAAGGCTCCCTGTTTATATAAAAGCAGCAACTTTGTAAACATTTTGCCCACAGATGGAAGAAAGACTTAAGCTCAGTTTCAAACACATCTGCAAAACAACTCAACAATATAGTCTGCTTTTAAATTTTAATCCATTTAAATGCAACACTGGCACAAATCTATAGGCAACCTTTTGACCTGGGCTGAGATCATACTGCAGTCTGACTTTACCTCCATTCATTATGTTAAGTGTGCTATGGTCCACTTAGAGCTCAATCAAATCCACAGCAATCAGCTGTCCTAATTTTGTACGATGACGGCATTTCTGATCACTCTAAAATTTCATACAAAAATTTACACTCTAAAGTCAGTAAACATGCATCCTGTAACGTACTGTGTTAATATGAATTAATTTTCCGTATTGATTTTTCACAGCTGTTTTGCATACTGGTGTGTTTTAGGGTTGAAGGAAATGCCTATAAACTTAATGAAAATTGAACCAGTAATTTTCTGCTAGGACATTATCCATTTTTCTACAGATTGTTTTTTTTGTTACAGTGCTATAACGGTTCCACTTTGTTTTACAGTGCATGTATTTACAGTGTACTTACCGAAGCACTGGGTAATATAAGGTAACCACTTGCGTTAAAGAGACAGTTCACCCAAAAATTCTGTCATTAATTACTCATCCTCACGTCGTTCCAAACCTGTAAGACCTTTGTTCACCTTCAGAACACAATTTTCAAAATTAAGATATTTTGGATGAAATCCAAGAGCTTTCTTACATAGAGAGCAATGCAACTACCACTTGTTCACAATGCAAATTAAAATCTGTTCAAAGATAGTAGGACAGCCTCTTGAAAAGTTATATGAACTTTCTTATCGTAAGAACCTCTTAAGGCTGGCTAAGAATATTGTTTCTAATCCTAGTCATGTATTGCATCATGAATTTGTGCTTTTACCATCTAATCGTCGATTTAAAGTCCCAAGATTTAATCGAGTGAAATTAAAACATTAATTTGTACATCAGGCTGTCCTAGAGTTGAACAAGACCCATATGAAATGAAAACAGCAGGATTTTTTTTTGTATTATATTGTATTTGTTGTGTTTATGTATGTGAATTGTTTGTAAAGAGTGTGTAGAGTGTAAACATACTGTCATGCAAGATAAATTTCAGACTTAAATAGTTTGACAATAAAGTTCTATCTATCTATCTATCTATCTGTCTATCTGTCTATCTATCTACCATGTTCAAGGCCCAGAAAGTTAGGAAGAATATTGTTAAAATAGTCCATGTGACTTCAGCGGTTCAACCTTAATTTTATGAAGCTACAAGAATACTTTTTGTTAGCAAAAAATACAGAAATAACGACTTCATTCAATTTCTTCTCTTCCGTGACAGTCTTCGACATATGTTCACAACAGTACCATGTCGCACTGTAAACAAGCCATAGTGCATCTGGGTTTGACGTCAGAACAGCAGCACCGCACACATGCGTTGTGTTGCGTCGAAGAACTGGTTTCACGTGGACTATTTTAACAATGTCTTTACTACCTTTCTGGGCCTTGGAAGTGTCCGTTGCATTGCTGTCTATGCAGGGTCAGAAAGCTTTCGGATTTCATCAAAAATATTTTAATTTGCGTTCCGAAGATGAACGAAGGTCTTACAGGTTTGGAACGACAGTGAGTAATAACAGAATTTTCATTTTTGGGTAAACTATCCCTTTAAGGTTAGATTCAGGGTACATCAGGAACAGGACTGTAAAATAAAATGCTACTGCTATAATTTTTAATTGTATGGGCCATTCAGTCCAAAATCAAAGTTTGAGAAAAAAAAAAAAAAAAAATCCAAAAATTTTGCATGTATGCAAATTGTGTAACAACATGTGTACACATTTCTAGTAATTGTGCAGTTAATTCTCATATGTTCAGAAAGTTTTGGAATATTTGCCCTCTCCCCAAATTTGTCACTACTGAAACATAGTAATAATAACAATTCTTGATCATACTGATTTCAAAGTTAAGGATTCATTAGTTTGAACGTACATTAAACCAAAAACTATCATATCATCTTAGTTGATAATTACTTCAGTATACTTTATTTTTAACAAAACATCTCATGTTTTGTTAGTGACAGCACATTTTCGGTAGTGACAGTAATGCTTTTGTAGCAACCACATCACATTACAGAATTTTAACTTGCATACTGAAAAAAAAGCATAACTGCACTAAAATTTTATTTATTTCCACCAAATATGAGGATTATTTGTTCCCTTTTGTCACTACCGAAACCATGATGACATGTTTCGGTAGTGACAACTCTATGGGATAACACCAAAAATCAAAAAATAAATGTTTCTTTACTGACAATTTTACATACTTTTGAACCTAGCTCAAAGTTGTTAATCAGCACATGGTTAGCTAGCACAGTTCTGAACAATGGTATACATATAAAAACTAAATGTTATAGAATAACTCCCAAAAAAAGTGTGATCAATTGCTGAAAAAAGGTGTTAGGTAGTGATGTTCCTTAAAGTTACCCACCGATTTTTCTGACTTTTGGCTACATTTACCTCAAAACGGTGAGACCTATCTACTCACACCTTGTAGCTATGAGGGAGCTAATGCTAAGTAACCAGTTTAATCTGTTACCTTGATAATTTCTGGGGGGAAAAAAAGTAACAAAGCACAGATACAGACAAAAAGTCATGTTAGTGGAGGCAATGCCTTTATGCTTTGATTGGCTGATCATGCTGTTGACAAGGTAATGCCCATCTATTATGGTTCTAACAGGTGTGCAAATAGACCTGAATGGGACGAAAGTGGTGAAAATGAACACACTAATTACAAAGTAAACAACTACCCCACTCTGGCACCATCACATCTGGTCAAGCCCAAATATAAATGAACTGGGAATGACCGGAAACACCAAATGATCTGTAAGCTTGTGGTTTGAGGATTTGATAAATAATGATCTGAAAAGGTGACCATTAATTATAATGCCATAATCACAGTTGGTAATAAATAAACTAAAAAAAGAAATATGCTTAATAGTGTTGTTACTGTATTACTATTATTATAAATCCTGATATTATTATTTAAGCAATGTAAATGCTTAAACCATAAACGTGATGACATCTAATGCAGCGTGGTTTTAATAACAAGAATGCTAATGTTAATACAAACAATAAACATATACAACAGAAATGTTTCAAATATTAATTTTTGTCAACGATGTACATCGAATTCGTGTATTATGCTTTGATAACACGCACGAATCTAATATTAGGTTGGTTGGGGAGGAAACAACGCTCTGTCCTGCACAAAACTAAATGCACCTTGATACGGAATGTTTAATCAAATGTCTTTTTAACTGAGATTTGACAAGAGCAAATGAATGTAGTATAATTACCCATGATAAGACTGACAGTCCACGATCGGACTCGGAACTAAGGCGCTATTCTTCCTCCTTTTCCGGGTTTTTCTCGGTTAACCCCTCCTTGAAGCAGATGAGCCAATTGCAAATTGCATTTTCTCTGCACCCTTGATCACATGCATCCAATCGCAATATCTGATTGAGCGAGGCAAACATGAATCGCGTCGCGCTATGCATGTGGGAGAGGCGTTGCTTCACGCAAGTCTTCATGCTTTGGCGTATGACAATAAACCGCCCAATCAAAATCGATAGCGTTGTTCCACAGCATGTTTTAACCAATCGCTATCAAGCAGGGGCGGGCTCTAATGAGCAGCAAGCGTTCAGGGCCAGGCAAAGATTGGGGGAAGGTTAAGGAGGAAAACAAGTGAAATGCTCATATAGATGAGCATTTAGACGCCATAATAACACGGTTTATTAAATGTTAAGCAGCAAAGCATTTGCTATAGTTTTACATTTAGTTTTCCCTAGAAAACGTCGTGTCGAATGGGCAACTGTTTTGTTAAATGCTCCCCACACCTGCATACTACGTAATATATCTGTATATATGTCACATACAGCAAGGTTTTTTTTTTGGCAGATTATAGAAATTTGAAGCCCCGTACTTAGAATTCAGACGGTTAAAGGGAGTGTTCACCCGCAAATAAACCCTCATGTTATTGGTATTCCCAACTTTTAGTATTTTTTTGTGAAACAGATGGGAAGCACTGACAGACCTTAGTCACCCTTCACATTCATAGTTTCTTTTTGTGTGTGTTTCTTAATACTTCTTGTGTTTCACAGAAGAAAGAAAGTCAGACTAGTTTGGAACAACATGATGGTGAGTAAAAGATGACAGACTTTCACTTTTAGGTGAACTATCCCTTAAATGTTAGAGTTTTTTCAATCCCTCATTGTATTGTATAACCTTGTTAACAAAACTGGGGTTTACAAGAGAGGAACTTGAACTAAAATAGTCTGGCACACAAAGAGACCATACGTTTTAGAAATGTGTAGAATCTGTTCATCTGGAAGTGTATAGTCTGTTGATCAGGTTGCCCTTTTTTTTGTTTTGTTTTTTTTCGTTTGTTTTTTGTATGCAAGGTTTTTTACTATTGTGTATAGGACAGTATACCTGTATATTTTTATTAAGTAAAATTTCTGTTTTCTATTTGAATATATTTTAAAAATGTAATTTATTCATTTCAAAGCTAATTTTTTGCATCTTTCCTCCAGTCACATGATCCTCTAGAAATCATTCTAATATTCTGATTTGCTGAAAAACATTTCTTATTATTATTATTATGTTGAAAACCTCTGAGTAGATTTTTTTTAGGTTTCTTTGATTAAGAAAATGTTCAGAAGAACAGCATTTATCTGAAATAGAAGTCTTTTGTAACATTATACATGTCTTTATCATCACTTTTGATAAATTAAAAGCATCCTTGCTAAATAAAAGAACTAAATTCTAATTTCCCCCAAAAAATACCGGCTTCAAGCTTTTGTTTAGTATAGTGTATAATGTTACAAAAGCTAATTTCAGACTCAACTGTATTAAATATTGATAACAATAAGTATAAAAAATATTCATATAGAGAGCAGTTATTTTAAATAGTAAAAATATTTCACAATATTTACTGATTTTGCTGTATTTTGGTTCAATAAATGCAGGCTTGTTGAGCAAAAGAGATTTCTTTAAAAACAAAAAATCTTACTGTTCTTCAGTGATGGCAAACAACAGTGGCATTATCTCTAGTCACTTACAGCAAGATTTTTGTTTTGTTTTTTGGCCAATTTGAAGCCCCATACTTACAATTTAGACAGTTAAAGGGATTGTTCACCCCAAAATAAACTCTCATGTTATTGCTATTCCCAGCCTGCCTTATTTTTGTGAAACACAAATGTTAGGCACTGAAAGCCCTTAGTCACCTTTCATACTCATAGTTTCTTTTTGAGTGTTATTAATGTTTCTTTTTATGTTTCACAAAAGAAAGTTTGTAACAACATATTGATGAGTAAAACATGACAGACTTTCACTTTTAGGTGAACTATCTCTTATATGTTAGTGAGATTGTATAATGTCTTTGTTAACAAAGCTAGGGTTTACAAGAAAGGAACTTGAACTAAAATAGTCTGGCACACATAGAGACCAGAAGTTTTAGAGATGTATAGAATCTGTTCATCTGGAAGTGTACACACTGTATTGACTGTTGATCAGGTTTTCAAAAGGTTTTTTATGACACAAGATTGTTTACTATTGTGTATAGGACAGTATTCACACTCATATGGCCTTTTCAAAGTCCTCAAGGTTTATGTTTCGTAAGGATAATCATTTGAAACCTCTTGTTGATTTTTCACCATTTACTGTATTGATTCATATATTGTGTTTATTGTTGAAAGAATGATAAAGAGTACAAATTCAACAATTCATCACTGTGCACGTTATACTTGTATACGTAGCAAATAAAGACAGCTGGCCTTTTCCCAGAAGAGACACATTAAGTTCACATTAAGATTACTAATAATTTCTGCAATAATAGGGACAGCATGATCTGTAACTCTCTAGGTGAACATTCACATTACCTTCCTCAATATGCACTAACTGCTATTTAGTATGTGTGCCGCTAATAGATATTTTAATAATTCATCAGTATGTATTGTAAATTATTCACCTCCCTGTATGGTCATTGGTGCCGTTGAACCTAACCTAGTTTAAAGCCGTTCTTCCTGACAGAAGTAAGATTGATAATTTAGGTTAAACGCATGTGGGTTATAAGTCTGTGTGTCATGCAACAAATAATGTGCATTTGGCTAATATTTAGACTAAAGTCAACACTGCAGATGACCTCTAAAATGCGGAGAAAGTACACACTACTCGGTTTACAGAGGAGTTCATTAGCTAGACCACACAATATTGATGCCGGGGTAGCATATGAACTCCATTTCTATTCGTCTGTGTTTTCAAGAATCAGCAGAATTAGATTGAAGACTGCATCTCTGCTGTCCCAGAGGCATATTATGCTGTTGTCCCTTGACTGCAGTAACCATTGTTCTAATGTACATAATTGGCAATTGAATAGATTCAGAGCATTAAAAGCTGCTTATTTGCCTCTTGCAATGTAAAGAATGCTTCGAACCTGGTAATGTGAACTCCACATGCTCTGATTGAATGGTTGCAATATATAACCAGATTTATTACCCATTTTGTAGGTTTGTAATTGTTTTAAAGCAATGGGCTTTTCAAAGAACGGCTGCTTATTGCTATCACTTTATGCGTAGACATGATTAAAGGGAATCCTCCAAACATTCGCACATATGGTTTCAAATAGGGATGCACAGATGTATCGGCCATTTTTTGATTAATTTAAAGTCATCGGCATATCAGAAATAGCATGCAAAGGGCCGATACCGATGTTTTATTATTTACTTGCCAAATTAAATACTTGCCAAAACAAAATAAAATCTGTACAAAATATAGTTTGCCAAGTCCGCAGTTTTCCCACGGAATTGGGCTATTTTAAAGGGGTCATTGGATGCCCATTTTCCACAAGTTGATATGATTCTTTAGGGTCTTAATGAAAAGTTTATAATATACTTTGGTTAAAAATTTTCAATGGTTCATTAAAACAACACCTTTTTACCTTGTTAAAATGAGCTCTGCAACAATCATCCCATTCTGAGGGATTGTTCCTTTTAAAAGCAAATGAGCTCTGCTCGCCCCGCCCCTCTCTCTCTTCTCTCTGTGGAGTGACAAGCCTGTTTACTTTAGCCGCATTTAGCGTGTTTAGCTGCTAAACTTGCTAACTAGCACGTGATTGCAGAGATTCATAAAAAAAAAACCTTTATACTCACTTAAGCTGTAAGTGAAGCTGGATCACGAATGATTTGAGTGAACATAGACGCATTTATGTAGATTGGGAGACGCATTCCCTTCACAAACAAACGTAATCCACTGCATCTTCAGCAGCTCAGATGTTGGGAGTAAATGACAACCACTGTGTTCATTATGTCATCCAGCAACACAACACCTCAATCGCTCAATCGGAGATATTCTTGTCTAATTTGCTTCCCTACTCCAGCATGGAAACAATGGAGGTCGGACTGTTACAGCTGATCTGAGATAAGACCCTCATGTCAATCAATTGTGGGAGCGGACTCTGTCGGTGTGACGCCACAGGATAGGCAGAATGGCTCGATTTAAAAAAGGGGATATTATTTTTACAGATTAATTAAAAACCACTGCATGGATTTTTATCATTATAAGGTAGATTTGTACATACACTGCCAACACACATTAATGTTCAAACAACATGTAAAAGTGAAGTTTGCATCCGATGATCCCTTTAACACCGTTGCCGCGGGTTGTTTTTGATGTCCGCGAGTTGAAGCGACCCCAATACCGTCATATTTTAGCCGATGAAATGCGAATTTACCAGGGGAACCCCGCCAAAAAAAACGTATATTTTATCCTTTAGTGATTTTAACGGGGACCCCCTTCGAAACGCGATTGAGTTCGTTTTGAGCTAATTTTGAGTAGCAATTGGGCGGGTTTTATTTTGAAAACCTGGCAACCCTGCATCATAGGTAAGTTGCAGTGCCTGCGTTAGTTTACCCAAGTATATGTCAAGAACCGCCAAGCATTATGTTTACAGTACATTTAAGCTAAAATGAATGGCAGGTAATTTGCATCTTTTTGTAAACCAGAAAAAGCACCTGCAGCCCTTCTGTGAACTGAGAAAACAGAATACAATATAGGCTCACACGAAATATATTTCACTTAAATCATTAACAGATTAACAAAACGAAAAAATAAATTGTGCTGAGTTTTGGATCATTGCAACGCGCTCCGAAGTTCACGGAAAGGAAAGAAGCCGTTTTCTTTATTTTTCATGTAAAACTCAATTGTTGCGATAATAACAGTTGCAGTGATCGCGTCGGCGCCTGACGCGCACACACAATATATTTTTGCCAACTTGACATTGCGGCCTGTTCATAATCAAAATAAAATACCGTTAAAGAAACATAAAAAGTTACACTGCTCAGTTTAAATAGTCCGTATACAGTCTGTGCCATTCAGCGTGACCCTTACTGCTGTTATAGCCTATGTGAAGGATGATGGTTTATGTCGATAAAACGAGTGAAGAACAAAGTCTATAGTTTACATAAATAATATTTTAGCATCCAGATACCTCGCGAATATGGAAACGTTTGGATTCGGACAGCATAAGAGAGGTAGGTTTCAGTTTCGCTTTTCGTTATTTAGCCTAAATACAACTTTAGAGGATTTGTTGTGGAGAGAAGGGAACTTAAAATAGCCTAATTGTGTTTGTTTGTAATTTTTTTTTGCATTATTTACTGGTATTTTAACCTATATTAGCTCTTAATGTAATAATAAAATGCAACGTTTTTTCTCTCCATGCAGCAAACATTTTTAAATATAAAGTAAAAAAAATACTTTAAGGTCTCTAAAGCGTTGACAGTTTTTCTTTCGTTTAATACATTTGGTCAAAATCTAGAAAAGATGAAGCCGTAGTAGCTATGACTTAGAGCAAGGCTACCAGGTCAAGACCCTCTTCATGTTTTTTTTTTTTCTTTTTGAGTAAACATTAACATTAACTGGTGGTTTTTCTAGGAAAGCAGAAACAGAAAGGTATAAATACCGAAGGAGTGAACCGATCGTTTTTTCTCTCTTATTTTTTAAGACCAGTTGACCAATGTCGTTATCGGAATTGGCCAATAGTTTTTTGTTAAAATGGGTATCGGCCAGAAAAAATCATATCGGTGCATCCCTAGTTTCACATATATCCACATGAGCTCTTGTAATGACTTGAACTTATTGCAATGTTGTTGTGTTTTATCAGCATGCAACATAAGCCTAATCAACCCCAGCAACCTTGTGATAAGCTTAGCTTATGGCCAAAAGGTCTCCAACCTGGAGCAGATGTTCCAAAGCTTATATCAAAGCTCAAGCTAAAGTGTTCGTTTAGACAGATTGGATTTGCAGCAGTGTGGAGGGGTTGGAGATGTTGGCTTTGTGATTTCGGCAGGATTTGGACCGTCAGCGGACATGCCTGGAGGAGGACAGTAGCTGTCTGCGAGCTGAGATCCAGGAGCTGAAAACCCGACACATAAGTGATCCATCGCGCTCAACACATGCTCGGCCTGGATGTGAGTCACATGCCTATATTCCCCTGCCTCGTTCTCTCGCTCGCTCTCTCTCTATATTTTCTCCCTCACCCCAAAGTCATGGGACGGTCCCTCATTCATTTTTCAAAACTCATTTTCCGCCCTTGAGCTCAGGATTTTTAATTCTGGCTTCACCTTGACTGGTGGCCTTTGGGCATGAGGGATCAGCGGAGCCGGGCTTTGATCCAGCACGCCGGCATGGGACTCATTTCCAGCTCTGCCACACTGATGCGACTCAGTGGGTTCGACTTGACCTCGTGGCTCCTCTGGGCCCCTCCGGCCGCAGTCGACGAGACCCGGCTCCCTCCTCCTCTCCATCCTGAACACCTCCAGTACCTCGTTCTAATCAAACCGCTCTGCTCTCTGCAGCCCTGCCTTTGATCTGCATAATATGCCTCCTCCTCCTCCTCTTCATCTCCCTTCTCCATTTATCACATCATGTGTGAACGCAAAACATCAGTGAGATGTTGTAGAAGGTTAGTATAAATGTTCACGTGCAGCAGGTCTAGGTCCGTAAGTCTGTTCTGATTGCAGACACCGGGAAAAACAAAATGCAAATAGCAAAATGCAACTAACCAGATGCTTGTACATATTTAGGATATTAAAACTGCTTTATATTCATATTTTATTTGTAATGTTTTATCATTTTTAAGGCTGTGTGTCCAATGATACTTGACAGACAGCTTGCAGGTCTTGGTAATGTTAGTACAGTATTAAAAAAAGAATTGCAATATAATCATAATATAATTTATTCATTCATATATTAATAATAATAATAATAATTTAGATAAATTATTATTAATAGAAAAATGAAACAAAATTTCATTAATTTATCTCAGTGTATATATTTTTTTTAAATTAATGATTTATTATTATTTAAATGCCACAAATTAAGAAATGTATTATTGTATTATTATTATGGTTATTTAAGTTTAAGTGTAATTTTATTCATTTTTAAGTGTTTAATTTTCATTGTTTATTGTGTATTATTATTTAAATGTAACATTTTAAAATGTATTTAAATTAATTAAAATGTATTATTTACATTTAAGGCCATATAAACATTTCATATCTTTTTATTCATTTACTATACATTTTACTGTATTAATTTTAATTTAGATTTATTTAATGTGTTATTATTTAAGTGAATTTAAGTGTAATTGTATTATTTAAATGTATCTAAACTATATTAATTATATTTTGAAAACTATTTTTATTTTTACTTAATTTATTATTCAAATGTAACGTTTTATTTATTTTAAATATATTATTTTTAAATAATATATTTTAAATGATTATTATTATTTAAATTTTAATTTATAATTCAAATATTTAAATTGTTAATTATTTATATTTTCATTGTTTATCTATTTATTTTCATTTATTTAATTTTTATTTAAATTAAACATATTTTATTTAATTTCATTGCTTATTTTGTATTATTTAAATGTAACATTTTACATTTATTTACCTAATTTAAAATGTATTAATATTTACGACATTTTTAATGTCGTTTCATATATTTATTTATTTTCTAAACATTTAATTAATTTAAAATTATTATTTAACTTATATTTATCTGATAATAATAATAATAATAATAATCGTTATTAATATTATAATTATGTTATTTGAATTTAAGTGTAATTTGACTTCTATTTAAACTATATTAAATATTTATATTTTCAATATTTATGTTTTAATTTATTTTTATTTAGTTTATTATTATTTAAATTTAATTTTATTTTCATTGTTTATTTTTGTATTATTTAAATGTAACATTTTTTCATTCATTTTCATTTTTTATGTTTATTGATATTTGCATTTAAGGTTATTGTTTGTTTATTTACTGTATATTTTAATTAATTTTAATTTATGTATTAAGTTATATTTGTTTATTATTTATTATTGTTGAATCTGAGTGTAATTTTATAATTTAAATGTATTTAAACTGTTAATTATGTAATTTATTTAAATGTATATATTTTTATTTATATTCATTTATATGTATTAAATTATTAAAATTGGTGTACATTTTTAAATTGTTTTTTTTTTTAATTTCATAATTTTTGTGTGTGTCTCGATGTCCAATGTAAATTCTGCTACCTGACACAAAAAACAAACAAAAAAAAAAAAAAACTTGAGAACTGCTGATCTAAAATGCCTTTGCTGTGTGGGGTTTGTTCTTGACAGGTTCGCCATAGTCTCCTGTGTACAGCGTGCCCATGCCAAGATCCTGCTGTTGTACCTTTACCTGTGACAAGTCGGCCTCAGCGCCAGCTGTGCCCATGGGGCGTCATCGGTCGTAACAAGAGCCGGTGTGCCCGCTTCGGCGCAACCCCATTGTGGTGTTAGAGGATAATAACACTCTGCTTCCTTTTGTCAGTGTGTTTTGCTGGGTGATAAACACAGGGGAGGAAGGACCGACAGAGGAGCTCAGGCTCGAAGAGGTGAGTTTGTGAAATCACAGCACAGAAGAAGGTGCAGTTGCCTGGTGTGTGCACTAATTGAAGCTCCTCCAGGCAACAGCCGCAGTAAAAACCCGAGCCCGCCGAGCAGCGAGTGATGACTGGCTGCACGGGAAAGGGTCTCCCAGGTCACTATCGGAGGTTATGTTAATTCGGTTGTTAATGACTTACCTTTGAGTGATAATTGATCAGCTTCATTACCATATTCGTCTGTAATGCTGTGTCACTGGAGTAAAGCTCTGCCTAATGAATGCTCCGTTTGATTTCTGAAATAATGAACTAATTAGACTAATTAAAATCAATAGAGGTGCCAATACAAGGTTAGGCATTAGACGGCGGTCTCTATCTGCGCTCTGCCCGAGTCACCGGCTCGGTTTAAAGGAACCTAATGCTGATTTATGGGCTCTTGATGGTCATTAGTTGGAATAAATTGCGCCGAGGAGCCAAGACAGCATTATTCAAGTACAGGATACTAAGTGCATTGTAAGGTCAGCAATAAGGGCAAACCTACATATGTAGTTGAATGCCCTTGTAAACCTTTGTTAATATATCAGATCGGACTGCATCGCCTATCTATGTTGAATGAGATTCAGATAACGGCATATTATAAAGGCGTTCTTTGATTTTTATCGAGACGGCCGTGTCGGCAATTATTAAAGAACTTCTTGAAGCAAGGTCGCAAACAATATGTCGTGATTATTATTGAAGTGTAATTTTATCATTTAAATGATATTGTTTATATTTTCAATTTATTTTAATTTATTTAATTTATTAGGTATTGTTATTTTAATTTAGCATTTATTAACTTTCATTATTTATTTTGTATTATTTTAATCTAATATATTTGTATTTATTTTCGTTATTTAAAATGTATTAATATTTACATTTAATGTAATTTGTATTGTACATTTAATTAATTTAAATATTTATTTTATGTAATTTATGTAAATATTTATTATTTATGTAATGTATTATTATTATTTGAATTTAAGTGTAATTTTATCATTTAAATTTATTTAAACTATATTAGATATTAATATGTTCAATGTTTGTAATTTTATTTATTTATTATTTATTGATAATTAAATTAAACAGATTTATTTTCATTGTTTATTTTGTATTATTATTTAAATTGAACATGTTTTCTTTTTTCATTATTTGAAAATTAATTTATATTTACATTTAAGGTCATTTTGTATTTACCGTACATTGAATTAATTTTTATTTATTTATTTATTTAAATTTATTTTTTATATTAGACGGCTGTGTCTGCAATTATTAAAGGCCTTTTTGAAGCAAGATCGCAAACAATATTTTGTGATTATTATTAAAGTCTAATTTTATCATTTAAATATATTTAAATTATATTATTCATATTTATATTTCATTTATTTTCATTGAATTTATTAGTTATTATTTAAATGTATTTATTTATTTTCATTGTTTATATTTATGGTCATTTTTTATTTATTGTACATTGAATTAATTTTCATTTATTTCTTTATTTTAATTTATATTTATATTAACCTTTGTTAATATATCAGGTCGGAGTGCATCTATCAGGCCTATCTATGTTGGATGAGATTCAAATAGCACCATATTATAAAGGAGTTCTTTGATTTTTATTAAGATGGCTGTGCCAGCAATTATTAAAGACCTTGGTCACAAACAATATGTTGTGATTATTATTAAAGTGTAATTTTATCATTTAAATATATTTAAATTGTATTATTCAAATTTTCAGTTTTTATATTTTCATTTATTTTCATTTATTAGTTATTATTATTTAAAATGTATTTATTTATTTTCATTGTTTATTTTGTATTATTCTTTTATATTTGTATTTATTTTCATTTTTTTAACATTTATTAGTTATTATTTTTATTTATTTTGTATTATTATTTAGATCTAGTATATTTTATTTATTTTCTTTATTTAAAATGTATTAATATTTACATTTAATGTAATTTGTATTGTACATTCAGTTAATTTTAATTTATTTTACTTTATATTTATGTAATATATTATTATTATTATTATTATTATTATTTGAATTTAAGTGTAATTGTATCATTTAAATTTATTTAAACAATAATAAATATTTATATTTTCAATGTTTGTAATTTTATTTAATTGATTATTTATTAATACTTATATGTAACATATTTTATTTATTTTCCGTGTTTACTTTGTATTATTATTTGAATCTAATATATTTTAATTTATTTTTATTATTTAAATAATGTATGCAATGTATTATTATCATTTGAATTTAAGTGTAATTTACATTTATTTAAACTATATTAAATATTACTATTTTCAATGTTTGTGATTTTATTTATTTAATTTATTATTTATTGATAATTAAATGTAACATTTGATTGAATTTCATTGTTTATTCTGTATTATTATTTAAATTTAACATGTTTTCTTTTTTCATTATTTGAAAATGAAAATATATTTACATTTAAGATCATTTTGTATTTACGGTACATTGAATTAATTTTAATTTATTTATTTCTTAAAATTTTTTACATTTATATTAACCTTTGTTAAAATATAAGGTCGGAGTACATGGCCTATCTATGTTGAATGAGATTCAAATAGCAGCATATTATAAAGGTGTTCTTTGATTTTTATCGAGACGGCCGTGTCGGCAATTATTAAAGACCTTCTTGAAGCAAGGTCGCAAACAATATGTTGTGATTGCATCAGACTGAGCAACGGCTTATTGCTCTTTCATTAGTTATCTGTTTTCCTCCGCGATCGCCATGGGATTTTACTTTTTATTGGCTCTTGGAAGCCACATTTAGGGCAGATGCATCCCCCTCCACCCTGCGACAGTCTGAAAACCCTAATAAGGAGGTAGAGAATTATGTAAAATCCTGACTATTTCTGACAGAGGCAGGCCAAGCCAATGTATATTGGAAGGGCCACCGCTGACCTAAATTCATGCATTAATCTAAGATGTCAGTGGTGCAACCTTGATGGTCCATTTTCAGCCAGTCAGCCTGGTTATTTTTCTTTCCGTCGCCGCTTTGGGCGTTGGTCTGGGATCTGACGCCTTTTCCCGCTCCTTTCTGCCCTTATTTCAGCTGTATTAATGTTCAAAATGGTCCTGAGAAGTAATTTGTGTGATGCGACATCCATGTTTCGCCCTGTTATATATCAGTACGGACTTACTGGGCTTGTGTTGTGCACTTTTTTTCTGTCTCTGCAGGGTAGTTGACCATTACTTTAATAGTTTTTTTTTGTTTTTTTTTTCCCACACAGGCTTTAATGATTGAGTAGTGTTTGTGCCAGCTTTTGCCATTCCTCTAACAAATTAGTTTACTGTGGTCATAACCTTCAAAAAGCTCATTACCATAAATTGCATGGCTTTTCATAAAGGCTGAGAGCTGCATTGACGAATCGCAAACAGGACCTTTCTCAGGACACTCAGTCCTGCTACTAAATTAGACCCACCGCTTCCCCCCCAGCGTTTTCTTAATCAGCTAATGTTTTTGATTCTCTTAATTTCAGCCTCTTCTGATTTATCTGAATAACTAAAACAGACATTTATATTTAGCTTTTTTTGTCATGTCTAGGAAATGTGGGTGCGTATGTTGCTTGTTCAGGAAATGACATCTGTGACGGGCCGCCTTTCTAAATCCTTTTGATTTTTACTGTCCATTTGTGCTGGAGTGTTTATTCACAGTATTTTTTATTTACGGTTAAAAGACCTTGGTTGTAATTACGATGCTTTTTATTATTTGTAGTATTCACGAAAAGAGCACAGATTCTTTCGCACCTGTGGATGATATTGATATGACTTATGAGAGAAATAGTATTTGCTGTTTAAAGCTGTAAAGATATTAATTCTGAAAGAAACTGCCTTGCATCTTTTGTCCTGGGTCAAAGGGAAATTAATAATTGCAATCATTCTCCAAATATCTATTTTGACAACATTTATTGTATTGCTGTCTGGAAGAACAATGACAGGAAAAACAATAATGCCAAATAAAAAAAAGGCTTGATAAGCACCTTCTTAGTAATAATAATAATAATAATAATAATAATAATAGTAATAATAATAATAATAATAATAATAATAATAATAGTAATAATAATAATAATAACATAGATAAATTAATATTAGTAAAAAAAAATAAACGTCGTATTTAAATGTAAGAAATTAATAATTTTATTGTATTATTATTATTGTTGTTGTTGTTATTATTACTGTGTAATTTTAGCATTTAAATGTACTCATATATTCATTTTTTCAATTTATTATTATTTAAATGTAACAAATTAATACATGTATTATTATTATTATTATTATTATTATTGTGTAATTTAGCAATTAAGTTTACTTTAAATTAGGTTAATTATTTATTTTTTAATGTTTATATTTTCATTTTCATTTATTTAACTTCTTATTTATTATTATTTAAATGTAACATTTGTTATTTATTTTAATGTTTTGTTATTTAAGTGTAACAAATTAATACATGTATTTATTGTTAAGTGTAATTTTATAATTTAAATTTATTTAAAAATATACCGATTATTTATTTTCTTTTCTTTATTTAATTTATTATTTATTATTATTTAAATGAAATGTACATTTAATTTATTTAATCATTGTTTATTTTGTATTATTATTGAAATGTAAAAATTTTACATTTATTTTTAATATTTAGTTTATTAATATTTACATTTAAGCTCATTTATTAAATCTAATTTCATATTTTTATTTAATGTACATTTATTTAGATTTATATTTATTTAATGTATTATTTATTAATGTTTCAATTTAAGTGTAAAGTGTAGTATATTTTGTAAACAAAAACTTTTTTAAATTGATTAATCGCGACTAATCGTTTTGCAGCTCTAAATTATTTACATTTAATTAAACAATTAAATATTTATTTAAATGTATATTATTTTATTTATATTACCTTATATGTGTTAAATTGATTATTTTAATTAATTTACAATTTTTAATTTTTTTGGTATTTTTTTATTCATCTAATTTTATTAAATTTTTATTGAATGTTTTTAAAATAATTTTCATGTTTGTCTTGATGTCCAATGTAAATTCTGCTACCTGATGTGCAAAAAAACAAAACAAAACAAAACAAAAAATAAAAGTAAAATATTTATATTTATACATATTATAAATTAGAAGTGTTTTTTATAGTGTTATGTGTTAATTTTTTAAAAATATATACATATATGTGTGTGCATATATATATATATATATATATATATATATATACATAATAAATATACACAGTACACACATATATAGTATGTAAACATAAACTTTTTTATTGATTAATCGTGACTAATTGTTTTGAAGCTCTAAATTATTTACATTAATTAAAATTACATTTATTACAAATTTATGTATATTATTTTATTTATATTAACATATGTATTAAATTATTTAAATTAATTTACATTTTTAAACTTTTTTAATTGTATTTTTTTATTTCATGATTTTCATGTTTGTCTTGATGTCCAATGTAAATTCTGATACCTGATGTGCAAAAAAACAAAACAAAACAAAACAAAAAAAAACACACACACACACACACACACATACATACACTTGAGAACTGCTTCTACATAGTCTCTGTGTACAACGTGCCCATGCCAAGATCCTGCTGTTGAACCTTAGTCTTAAAAGAAGAGCTTAGTTGTAATTAAAATGCTTTTAATTATTTGTAGTATTCATGAAAAGAGCACAGATCTTTCATGTTTATTTACCTACTGATGCTATCGATATGACTTATTAGAATAATAGTATTTGCTGTTTGAAGCTGTAAAGATGTTAATCCTAAAAAAACTGCCATGCCTCTTGTGTCCTGGGTCAAAGGGAAATTAATAATTGCAATCGATCTCCAAACATCTCTGTTTTGACTGCATTTATTGTATTGCTGTCTGGAAGAACAATGACAGGAAGAACAATAATCCCAAATAAAAAAGGCTTGATAAGCACCTCCTTAGTCAGATCGCCCAGTTAAACGTAATTAAACAAGAGCGCTTGTGAAAAGCAGCTCCGGCTTTTCAGAGCAACCGAGCAACCGATATAGCTGCGATTTCTCCTGGGGCTCAAAGAGAGAGGCTGTATGGAATTTAATTTCAGTTATTGTCTCTTCACGGTGGCCAGTAAGATTTTCTGTCTGAGTCGTAGCACATAATGGGAGGCTCTTGAGCTTCCTGATCACCCTTCCGTTTAGTCTTTTAAACAAGTGCTCCATGCCTCGCTCCTCCAGCTTGCTTTTTTCTGTTTCTCTCTCGCAGTTTAATTCCCCTCAATGCATGCCGGCGTGGACGCCCCATCCTGCTTTACTCAACAATAATATCAGGCGTGCACCTTCAATGAGCGAGCTGTCCCGCGGCTCAGTCTCTCTGCTTAATTAGCCTCACGCACAGCCACACACACATTCGGTGATACAAAAAAATATGATGACACACACAGAGCTCACCTAATTTTCCCCTCAGTTTCCATTTTGTTGTTAGCATTAATCTACTTAGAATTGCAAGGTGCACTGAGCAAAGCTAGTTTCACCTTAATCTTTTTCCCTTATGAAATTGAATAGTGGAGAAATCCTTAACATGGTTGTTTGCGGAGGTAAATTTGTTGCTCGTGCAGCAATGCTGCATAATTGGTAATACCTCCTGTGTGTGTGTGTGTGTGTGTGTGTGTTTTAAGTGCACAAGATCCATCAGTGTTCCTTCTTGTTTGTTGACTGCATTAAAGGAGTCTTGGCTGACCTAAAAAGCCAAGCATTAGAGCAAAATAATAGCAAAGAGTTTCATCTCTGGATCATGCATAAAATATTACCCTGCTTTTAATGGCTGTATCTTGACCCTTGTCTCTGAGTATTGTGCCCCAAAAAAACAAGCGTGTCCATGTTTGCTCCTCTAATGCACTTGATGGTAAAAGTGGCCAAGTTATCTGGAAGTCATTGAAAAGTGACAGCTCGTGTAGCTGTGCTTTTAAGAGAGATTAAAGGGTAGTTCACCCAAAAATGTAAGTTTGTTTTTATTTGCTTACGTTCTTTCATAAAACATGTACATGTTTAGAGAATATCCTTGTCACTCTGGGCCAGCTCTAAAATGACAAAAGTGGTCAATTTGGCTTGTATTTTACATTCCATGTCTGTGGAAGCTACACTGCTCTCCAAAAGTTTGGAAACTCACCTTCTAAATTGTGGTTTTGGATGATATCAGCATAAATCCTTATCCTTTTTTGGTGCAAATACATTAAGTAAGTTGACATTATCATTGAAGACCAGCAATAATAATTTTCAATATATACATGTCAAAGTCAGACATGCCCCTTTGCCAGCTGTGATGCCTGGTTACTGGTTTAAACTTGGCCCAGGTTTTTAAAAGATTTTTGGGTCAGCACACCTTAATAGCTTCAACAACTGATTGCCAGTTAAGTTTAGAATACAATGAATTTAGGCCCAGATTATGCAGAGCTGTAATAGCTGCTAATGGTGGATATTTTGATTAATCAAAAATTTAAGTTTTGTCTATGTATAAACTGTTTATGTAATAAAATATGTTTTCGTAGTTTGTGTTGTCCCTTATCAGTGCAAAATTATCACAATTTAAAAAGGATTCATGCCAATATTGTCCAAAACCCCACTTTTCTAGGGCGTTTCCAAACTTTTGGAGGGCATAATGAAAATCAAACCAAAATGTATCTAGTTGATCTGAGTTGATCTTGAGAACTAGATAAGTCTGGTTTGGGAGCAGATCATTCAGTCTGGTTTGTGAATTGGGTCAACTGATTCGTTGAACGTTGATCCAACTGAAAATAATGATTCTTTTGTGAATCAGACGTCACAATGCCTATATATATGGATGCCTGTTTCCACCATTGAATAAAAAAAAGGTAATTGCGACGTTTTATTTCACAATTTTGACTTTTTTCTTGCAATTGCAGGTTTACTTTCTCAATTCTGACTGTTTTTGAATTCTGAATTTTCTCAGATCTGAATTTACATCTTGCAATTCTGACTTTTTTCTCAAAGTTATGATTATGACAGAATTGCATGATATATCTAGCAATTTTGAGAAATAAAGTCAGAATTGCTACATATAAACTCAGAATTCTGACTTTTTTTTCTTAGAATTTTAAGATATAAACTCACAATTGCGAGTTATAGTCAGAAGTGTAAGGTAGAAACTCAGAATTCTGAAAAATTTTCTCAGAATTGCAACAAACAAACTCAGTATTCTGACTTTTTTCCTCTCAGAATTGCACATTTATATCTCGCAACTCTCGCGACTTTTCTCAGAAATGTAATAGAAGCTTGTAATTCTGACTTTTTTTCTCTTAATTACATGATATAAACTATCAGAATTGCAACATAAACTCAGAATTCTGGCAATTGCAAGTTATAAAGTTAGAATTGCGAGATATAAACTTGCAATTCTGAGTAAAAAAGTCTGAATTTTGAGGTTATATCACACAGTTCTGGCTTTATGTCTCAACATTGTGACTATTTCTCGCAGTTGCGAGTTTATATCACAATTCTAAGAAAAAAGTCAGAATTGCTAGTTTATATCATGCAATTCTGAGAAAAAAGTCAGAATTGCTAGTTTATGTCACAATTCTCAGAAAAAAAGTCAGAATTACTAGTTTATATCATGCAATTTTGAGAAAAAATCAGAATTGCATGTTTACATTGTGCAATTTTGAGAAAAAGATTAAAATTGCTAGTTTATATCACGTAATTAAAAAAAACGTCAGAATTGCTAGTTTATATTATGCAATTTCAGAAAAAAAGTCAGAACTGCTAGTTTATGTCACAATTCTGAGAAAAAGATTAAAATTGCTAGTTTATATCATGTAATTTAAAAAAATGTCAGAATTGCTAGTTTATATTATGCAGTTTGAGAAAAAAGTCAGAACTGCTAATTTACATCACAATTCTGAGAAAGAAGTCACAGTTGCAAGATAGAAATTTAGAATTCTGACTTTTTTTCTTAAAATTGTGAGATATAAACTCACAGTTGTGAGTTATAAAGTCAGAATTGCAAGATATAAACTTACAATCCTGAGCAAAGGAAAAAAAATCAGAATTGTGAGATAAAAAGTCGCAATTTCCTTTTTTAATTTTTTATTCAGTGGCAGAAATGGACTTCAATATGACAAAACTGTCATATTACTTCAGAGCTGCTTGAATCTTTTTTTATGATACATTTATGGTGCCCCCCCCCGAAGCCCTGTTCACATTCATTAAATGAAAAAGTGTGGCCAGGAAATTCCTCCAAAAATCACCTTGAGGTTGTGTTAGATGGTTGAAGGAAATCCATACAGATTTGGAACTACACGACTGCGAGTAAATGACAGAATTTTCATTTTTGGGTGAACTATCCCTTTAAGCTCAGAGTGAGGGGGCAGGTCTGTTGGTGTTGGAGCGAAAGCTAAAACGGGTCAGAGAGAGAAAGAGCCATGTGGTTTGGGGACTTGACCTGTGAGTAATTAACATCAGCATTGATTTCCTTTTCCCAAGAGTGACGCCTGTCACTGCACCCTTCACCCGCACACACAAATACACGCCGCTATATTTCACCTACACGGCCAATGTCAAACCCCCAGCTTTCCAAAACAACACCAAGAATGGTGTGGAGAGACTAATTAGATGTAGTGTTTGTCTTCCATGTTAGGCTGGTGCTTTTGTACTGTCACCCGCATCTGGAGGTGATTATCCCCTCGCACCGTTATTGCCCAGAAATTTAAGTCTTAAGATATCTTTGAATATTTCTTTACCTTATTATGTCTTCATTTTGATGCATACTTTGCCTATTTGTTAGTTGTTAGTGATTATATACACCATAGGCCACCAGTTGAAATATGAAAAATAAAAAAAAATCAATTTCCATAAATAAATAAATAAATTAAAATGATGAAAAAAGTAATAATTGATATAAGATTATTCCATGCAGTAAATACACCATAAAAACAATATGATTTTGATCACAGCGCCCAGCTACTATAAGGAATGTGCTGTAAAAGGACTGATTGGATTTGCTCTGAACTGATGATATTTGTTCCTAGGGTTTTATTTTCTTCTGTCCTATTAAAGCGGAGAGTATGCTGGGTACATGTTGGGTGAGCGGCCGAAATCAAAGAGCTATTCTTTGGTAAATCACAAATCAAAGACTGACATGTACTCTAGATTTAGAGAAAGAGACACAGATTTGGACGTCTGCATCAAAAGGCATCATTCAGAGCCGGCCTGTGTCTTCATGGCAGCAGTTACGTCAATGTTTTGATCAAAATCCCATGGAGGAAAATGTTGTATGATCAAATATTATTATCCTAATTACATTTCATAAAATCTTTCTTTTTATCTTGCAGTTTCAATTTGGAGAACAGTAATTTAAGTCTGATGATCAGAGTTTGTCTGTGGGGTTATGACTGTTGGAATTGTTATTTGTTGAAGACTATAGTAATTGTTATAGGAGCATGAAACTTTCTTTCGTCACAGGGTCAGCGTTTGGACAGCATCTGTAGATGTTTGCTCCTGAACGTTCATTACCCACCTGTAAGTAATTCCTTTGCTTTGTCATGTCTGTTTAATTTGGCTTTTTTAAGTTATTGCAACATTATTAAATTCATGTTGCATTGCATATGTAGTTTTCCTCATGAAAATATCTTTTGACAAAGCACTTTGCTGGTTAAAAGTTTGAGGTCGTTTGTTTTTTTTTTTTTCATTTGTTTTTATATTGCTCTTAAAGTTTTATTGTAGTATAATTGATATACTATTATAAGTTTTTATGTTTTAAATCAGTTTTTGTTTTAATTTTATAGTTTTAGTCATTTTGTTTTATATTTATTTGTTAGAAAATTGTTTTTTGTGGTTTTAGTTAATAGGATTTTTGGAAAATATTACAGTAAAAAAAAGTATTTTTTTAAAGTGCAATTTATTTCTGTGATGGCAAAGCTGAATTTTCAGCAGCCATTACTCCTTTTTTTCAGTGTCACATGATCCTTCAGCAGGGCTCTACAGTGTGACCATTTAAGTCTCATTTGCGACTTAATGAAAACTACTGCGTGCGACTGTGAAAAAATATTTAGGAGCACCAGTGCGACTGACCCGATCAGCATATTTGTGTTTGCGCTGAGGGGAACTTCAAAGGTTTTCTACATGTTTTTGCAACGTTGAGTAATGTATCACATACATATCTCACAAATCCTTTCATAAACAAAGTTGACAGCTTTTAATGTTTTTAAGGGAGTTTGTAAATGAGATATTGATTTAATACAACAGTTAAATAAACAAGATGTTAATGTTAAGTGACTTACATTGTCTGACTATAACACTATCGCCTGATTTTACTATTTCGTCATCAAAAATAGTTTGAAACAAGTCACAACTGAGCCGCTGCGCATCTCCATTCAAATACAGTGGTGTTTAGTTTATGAATGAATGTGCGTTTTTAAACGAATCTAGTGAGTCAATGATTCAATTTCCCATTCATAAAGACAGTCACTTGCTTTATTCCAGAATGAATCAGCCGTTCGAATGAATCAAATGAATGAATGATTCAATAATTAAATCATTGACTTGCCGCCACCTACTGGCATTTTTATTTTCATTTATAAAGTATCTTTTCAGTTATTTAAACCATTTAATATTTCTATATTCAAAGTTTTATATTTAAAACATTAATCTCAATGCCACCCATATGATCATATGAAAATAAACCACTTGTGTTTTTTCTGTGCAAATTAATTTTGCTAATACTGATTTCATTTGATCAGTTACTTATTGTTATTCTGCTTGTTCTTTTTTGTTGTTGTTTTAAATAGATATATATATATTTAAAATTTGACATAAAAGATGACATACTTTTAATAATGTTAGAAAAATGCCATTACAAAGGTAAAAACAAAATTCCCCTTTAATTCACTTTAAGGAGTCAAATATCACCTTGTAATGGTAATTTTTTATCAGATTTTTTTGCTCCTAAATTTTTTAAGTGTGCTCCTAAAAAGAAAAATTAAGCATAGAGCTCTGTTCAGAAATCATTTTAATATGGTAAATAGGTGCTCAAATATAATTTCAGAAACACTTTAGATTAGTAAACACATATTCACTGTTACTCTTATACCTCTTATACCTCAATAAACTCCTAATTTGCTGTTTATTGATAGTAAGTAAGGTAGTTCTTGTAATAGTTATGTTTAGGAATCTAGACTTTGTGTTAGCTTTTTGTTGCTATTATGATTTTAAAGAAAAGTTTCCATAACTTTTTACAAGTATTTCTTCAGAAGGCTCATGGGTAAATAAGTGATTTCAGGCAGGAAGGTGTCGCTAGTGGCTGAATGGGCAGCTGCTTTCTGCATTGTGTAGTTATTCACTCACAGCTGGCTTTGGAAAGAGAAATTAGATACAAAATATATATCTTTTTGTAACTCTATAATGCTGGTATTAGCTCTTGTAACAGTAAAATGAAGGAAGCAACCTGCTACCAGCTTTAAAGGGAACAGACTGAAATGATCCTCAAGGGTAGTATCACTGAGGGTGACGCATTTTCTTCCCCTATTTGCTTTATCTGTAAATTTATTTATATATTTAAGTGTCACGAGAATAACTCAAAATAGGAAAAAGTGATTTATTAATACTAGCTTCCCTTTCTCTTTCTCTCTCTCTCTGTCTCTCTTTCCAAGGCTTCTCATCATTTTTACATTTTTCATAATCTCCAGCTGAGGTTATTCAGTTATGTAAACCAGCGCTGCCTAAAATCTCATGTAGAATAATAGTCTTTTAAAATAAGAGAGGATTTTCATGTGCAAACTTGAATTTGTTCCATAATAAACTTGTAAGGTTATTGCTGCGTTCACTGAGCATATAAAAAAAGATATAAAATAGAAATGTTCTGTTCTTTTACAGAGTAACATATTAACTATTATTATTAATATTATTATTATTATTATTATTTGTTGATTTGCAATAATGTCACATGTTTTCTTATGGAACACAGGCGAATGTTGCATGATATTATCTTTTTTTTGTCCTTCTTGAGAAGCAGAAGTATCATTGCTTTTTGAAAGAGTGAAATTTCACTTTTCAGAGAGCTTGCTTTGGGGGCGGACACAATTTTTTTTTCTTCTATTGACTTTTTCCAGGTTCTCGTCTTCTCCGCTTATTAGGGAAGCAAACAAATCAATATACTACACTGTGGCTGGAGTGCAGACATGAGAGCTCCGGCCCACTGTCACTAACAATCCAGCCAATCATCTGCCTCTCTCTTCAGCCCTCCTGTTCGCCCATATTTGCATTCCAGAAAGCAAGTTCCACTACAGTTGTTTTCTGCTGATCACTGACCTCAGCCAGTGTTGAAAGATTTTTAATGGGTCCATTTTGAAAGTGTGGGAAAGAAACCATTTGGAAACTCCTATTAATGGAAAAAAAAAAAAGTATACATTTTTTTTTTAAATGAAACGTATATAAAAATTATATTTTATAGATTTTTTTATAATTGTTTTATATAAAAATGTTTTTTTTTTCAGGTGCCGATCGAAAGCAGGTTTTTATGGAAGTCATTGAAGCCATTGAAGAAAAAAGTAAAAAACAAACAAACAAAAAAAAAAAGATTTCTCATAATTGTGAGATATAAACTTGCAATTCTGAGGAAATATCAGTCTTTTTTTCCCTCTCAGAACTGGCAATTGCAAGTTTATATCTCACAATTCTGAGAAAAAAGTCAGAATTGCAAGATATAAACTCACTACTGCAAGACAAAAAAGTAAGAACTGCGAGATACATGCATGCAATTCTGGCGAAAATAGTCAAATTGCAAGATATAAACTTGCATTTGTGAGAAAAAAGTAAGAATTGGGAGATACAAACTTGCAGTTCTGGGAAAAAAGTCAGAATTGCAAGATGTAAATTCGCAAAAAATCAGAATTGTGAGAAAAGTTGCAATTATTTTTTTTAATTACTTATTTCAGTTAAATCATGCAAGTCTGAGAAAAAAAGTCAGAATTGCGAGAAATAAGTAAGAATGGGGAGATATAAACTTGCAGTTCTGGGCAAAAAAATCAGAATTGAGGGATGTAAATTTGAAATTGCAAGAAAAAAAGTCAGAATTGTGAGATATAAACTTGCAATTGTGAGGAAAAAGTAAGAAGTGCGAGATACAAACATGCAATTCTGGGAAAAAAGTCAGAATTGCAAGACAAAAGTAAGAATTTTAAGATACAAACTTGCAGTTCTGGGGTAAAAAAGTCAGAATTGCAAGATGTAAATTCACAATTGTGAAAAAAATTCGGAATTGTGAGATAAAAAGTCGCAATTACATTTTTTATTTGAGTTTATATCATGTAATTCTGAGAAAAAAAAAGTCAGAATTGGAAGATACAAACTTGCAATTCTGGGGAAAAAAAGTCAGAATTGAGAGATGTAAATTTGAAATTGCAAGAAAAAAGTCAGAACTGTGAGATATAACCTTGCACTTAAGAGAAAAAAGTAAGAACTGCGAGATACAAACATGCAGTTATGGGGAAAAAATATCAGAATTGCAAGATGTCAGTTTGAAATTGCAAGAAAAAATTCTGAATTGTGAGAATAAAGTAAGAATTGCAAAATACAAACATGCAATTTTGGGGAAAAAAGTCAGAATTGCGAAATATAAACTTGCAATTGCGAGAAACAAACATGCAATTCTGGGGGAAAAAAGTCCGAATTGCAAGATGTAAATTCAAAATTTCAAGAAAAAAGTATAAAATGCAAGATACAAACTTGCAATTCCAAGAAAAAAAGTCAGAATTGAGAGATCTTAATTCGAAATTGCAAGAAAAAAGTCAGAATTGTGATATTGCAAGAAAAAAGTAAGAATTGCGAGAAACAAATGTGAAATTCTGGGAAAAAGTCAGAAATGTGAGATGTAAATTTGAAATTAAAAGAAGAAAAGACAGAATTGCGAGAAAAAAGTAAAAATTGTAAGATATAAACTCACAGTTGTGAGAAAAAAACAAGAATTGCAAGATACAAAAATTAATTGTGAGAAACAAGCATGAAATTCTGGAAAAAAGTCAGAATTGCAAGATGTAAATTCACATTTGTGAAAAAAATTCAGAATTGTGAGATAAAAAGTCACAATTACTTTTTTTATTGTTTATTTAAGTTTATATCATGTAATTCTGAGGAAAAAAGTCAAAACTGTGAGATATAACCTTGCACTTATGAGAAAAAAAGTAAGAACTGTGAGATACAAACATGGAGTTATGGGGGGAAAAATATCAGAATTGCAAGATGTCAATTCAAAATTGCAAGAAAAAAGTATAAAATGCAAGATACAAACTTGCAAGATACAAGCAAATGCGAGAAACAAACATGCAATTCTGGGGAAAAAAAAGTCTGAATTGCGAGATGTAAATTCAAAATTTCAAGAAAAAAGTATAAAATAGGAGATACAAACTTGCAATTCAAAGAAAAAAAAGTCAGAATTGAGAGTTGTTAATTTGAAATTGCAAGAAAAAGGTCAGAATTGTGATAAAGTAAGAATTGTGAGAAACAAACATGAAATTCTGGGAAAAAGTCAGAAATGCGAGATGTAAATTTGAAATTGCAAGAAGAAAAGTCAGAATTGCGAGAAAAAAGTAAGAATTGTAAGATATAAACTCACAGTTGTGAGAAAAAAATAAGAATTGCAAGATACAAACATGCAGTTTCGGGAAAAAAAAGTCAGAATTGCAGGATATAAACTTGCAAGAAAAAAGTGAGAATTGTGAGAAACAAGCATGAAATTCTCGGAAAAAAGTCAGAATTGCAAGATATAAATTCAAAATTGCAAGCAGAAAAGTAAGAATTGCGAAATAAAAAGTTGCCTTTTTTCAAGTTTACCTTATTTATTTTTATTCAAGTTTATATCAGTATATATGCAGTTCTGAGAAAAAAGACAGAATCGTGAGATTTATATTCACAATTGCAAGAAAAAAGTCAGAATTGTGAGATAAAAAGTCACAATTACCTTTAAAAAAAAAATTTTATTCAGTGGTGAAAACGGGCTTTCACAGGTTTTTATAGCATATTAAATAAAAAATGCAGAAAACATTTTTTCCCCCTTTGGCCAGTGACACATTTTTAATGGATTTCTGGCAGATGTTTTGATCCTAAGCAACAGATCCTATGGCTGTAAAGTGCTATCACTCTTAGGGAGTGGAACAACCCCTCCTTACACCGCCCTCCTCCTTCAAAACCCCCCGTCAGACCTCCCCAGCTGGAGGGTTTTGACATCTGCTGGTTTGGGATACGAGAGAGCAGCTGTCAGCAGCAGGGAAGCCTCTTTCAGCGTCAGTTGGCGGGATGGCTGGGTGCCAGCTTGTGCCATCTGTGCGTCTGACATTTCCTTCTAATTAACAGAAGGGTTAATTGTTCTGGCAGGCTCAAATGCAGTGTCTAACATTACCCAGGGGAGATGTGTACAAGTGACAGAGTGGGAAGGTGCCGGGGAAAAGCTTGGTTAACGCCGCCCGCTACCACCGTCACACTCCGGTTAACAGTCGCCGATTGGTTACCCGAGCCAGGCGCAGGCAATTGGGCCAAGGTGTTTTTTCCCCCCCCTGTTTCTGATGAATTATGCCATGCCTCTGTAATGATGTAGAAAGAATTGAGTTTAGAGAGGCAAAGACCACTGCCTAGGGGCAATTGGGAGGGAACAATTTGCATGTTATTACTGCATATTCATAACTAATTGTGTTAGGCTTTGCTAATAGAGCAGAATGACGGATTGAAAAATTGAGAAGCTGTTTTTATAGCCAACAAAACACGCCGCCATTTCTTTCGCTGGTCTACAACACCAGAGCTGAATGATCATTAAGATTCTGAGCTGCTAAATATAGCAGGTTGTTTCATTTGTCAGCCTGACATGATGTAATCTGTTTAGCGCCCTAATTTTATCTTAGTGCGTGGAAGCCATTTTTTACGCCACTTACCAAGGCACGTTATAACACATTAATGTTTGGAAATTGTGTTTCAACATGAAACTACGGCATATTACACATTAACATATAAGTGCCAAACGTTAATTGCAACACAGTTGTTTGATATTTCCAACAATTCTTGCAGATTGTTAAAAAAAAAAAACCCAGAATAGTAACATGTCTGGAAGTCAGAATGCTGCTAGGTGATCTCAGAGTAGCATCGTAGTCTTTTGTTCGTCTAGGGCAATTTTGCGCATTCTGTTTGGCATGTGTTTTTGATGCGATAAGTGTGAGCATATGCATGTCATGATGAATGATTAATCGCATATCATTTTGGCATCAGAGGCGGCATGAACACTGATGTACTGACACGTTAAGGGGCTGCGTTCACCGGGCGCGAACGCACATGTACGCTAGCGTGCAGAGGCGCCCCTGCGCACACACGCGGCTGTAGCGAAGGGCTAAATGGATGCCCTCTGGGTTTCGGAGTCTGAGAGTGGCAATTTGCACGCCTCCCTTGGCCCCTGTGCATTGACTGGCTGTCAGGGGTGTGTGTGGAGAGGAATCTGGGCCCCAAAGAAAAGAGACAGGAGCCTTTTACCCAGCATGGGAGAGCCTGGAACAATCCACCGGTGGAACAGGCTGCTTTTTGAAAATGTCTCGGAGAGGAAATGGGACTCAAATTGACTGCAGTTAGTTACCTTTCAAAAACCTCTCGTCTATTCACAGCGCTTTCATTTTCATCTTGCACTTCACAAGTTTTTCCATGAATGTCAGATGACTGATATTTGGGAACCGGCACTGGATAAAATGCTCAAATGTGTGATGTAATTGCGAGTAATTGAAACAAATCAGGCCTGAACTGTAAATTGGTTAAAAATGGGATATGTTCTCGCGGAAAGTCCATCGTGAATCGCTTTGAAGTTGTTATACAGTGGACATCAGATTTAAAATGTGGCTAATATGCATTTTTAATATGCAGTATCATCTTTTACTCAAACCCCAAACCTGTACGACTTCTGTGAAACATAAGATAAGATATTTTGATGATTGTTTCAACAGGTTTTGTCCATATAATTAATATCATTTTTTGACTTTGTTTTTTTTTTTTTTCAAAATATCATCTTCTGTGTTTTCACTAGCGCATTTAAAATTAGCCTCTTGTCCTCTCAGTCGTTATACTGTGCTCGTAGCGCATGCTCTTCAGTAGACTTTTATATTAAAGCATAAATGAAACTACGAGCATGCATGTGAGATCTGCATCACATTCAGCAGCAGCAGCAGCTCTTAGAGTAATAGCAGTCAAATAAGCTAATAACCCAGCTGCTGTGATGTCTGTTAATCAAAGAACAAAAGAAAAAACAGAAAATCAATAACTTGTGTAGCTTTTAGGATTCATCTGTATTTAATTTATAATTTAGTGTTTGATAACTTTGATAACTCAATTTCTGTATATTGCCTACTTGCAGGGTACAGGTAAATATGGCATTTATTATAATGGGCTTATAAGATTATTTTAAGTTCACTTAAATTAGAAATTATTTTTTAAAGTGTAATAAACGTTATAATTGATAGCTTTCAATTATACTGTAATGTTGAACGGCTATAGTCAATAGTTATATATTAGCATAAAAAGGAACAACTTCCTAGAGCAGTGGCGCCACTGTACTAGAGACATCAGTAATATTGTTATCAGTGATACTGGACTTTAGTCGTAAAAAAAGATTCCATTAAAAATATACTGTCTTTGTTGTAAGTCGCTCGTTTAATAATAAGCCATATAAATCATAACAATGAGCCTTTAATTGCCTACATAGCCTAATAAGCGCTCAAGCACAAAAATCTTGCCACGGCGCACCGGCAGATATAATAATAATGAATGTGTCTGGGAAAAACAGCAGGGAGGCTACATTAACGTTTTAATAATCTATTGAAAAACTAGTGCTTTCTTTGTTTCCAGCTTAAGGGATGAAGTCGACAACACTGACTTGTAGTAGTGATGCGCCTGCTTTCTGTTTCATACGGATTACATAGTCTGAGAACATTTCTTTTCTATTTGAATTGGTTCATTTGAAAGTAGACATTTAACTTTCTAGATATAGTTTTCATGTCTGTAAGGCAAGTAGCCTATATATGGAGTTTCGAAGTTTTGCGCTCAAGTTCAAAGAGACCGAGACAGCAGAAAGCGCATCCTGTTTGCTTTAATTATTTTACAAAAGCACAACGTTTCATTGTTGTTTTGAATGCACACAAATAAATGTAGTCTTTACAGATTTGAACAATGTATTACTATTATCTGTATGACCAAAAATGACGGAGTATTTTAAGTGCAAGTGACCGCACCGGGGGCCTCCATCTGTCATGCAGTGAGCATGCTATTGTTCAGCTTCCACACTCCGCACAGACACCACAGTAGTGCACGTTTTTCTAGGTTAACATTAGATTGAGTGGCCATGTAAAGTATAAATACATAAACTATATATAGTCAAAAAAAGTCAAACGGTAAGTTAATGATCTGTCCGTCACAGACTGTGTGACTTCCTGTGGATTTCTTTTCTGCAACTAACCAACTTATACGATTTTGGTCAACCAAGCCTCATCTCACTGACTAACGGTCGACTATTAGTGGGCAGCCCTATAAAATGTGATTAATTAGTTATTTGTTTCATTCGATTGACAGCACTAGTTTCCACTGAAGAAAGAAAATCATACCATTTTGGAACAACATGACTTTGGGGTTACAGTAATTATTTCTTTTTAACATTTTGGGATGTATATGTCCATGTCCTTACTGTTTATTGGCATAAATTAAGATATTTTGAGGAATGTTTAATTGTTTTTTGTCCATACACTCTACACTAAAATGTCCTGGCAGAAAGTTATCAATCCCTTTTCTGTTTTTCTCAAGATCTTTTACAGTGATGATGAATGCCATCATCAAAAGAAGACATTTTCAAAATACCTGTGTGTGTGTGTTTCCACAAAAAAACAGTCAAACAGTAAGTACAGTAAGTGTACAGTATATCCATGTCCTCCCTATCTATACTTTTTAAAACAAAAAATAAGTTATTTTGAAGAATGTTTCAACTGGTTTTCTGGTTAGATTTTAAGAAAACTGAGTAAAAATAGGGCACAGTGTACTGGGTTCATATAAAGGAATTTTCCGTGTTGATTTTTCACAGGTGTTTTACTTTATTTACGCATTACATTGTGTTAAATGGTTAAAGGGAATCTCCATAAACTTACCAGGTAATGTCCTGGGGTAAAATTACCAGTCCCTTATATGATTTTTTTTTTTCTTACAGTGTATAAAGAATGTCATTTACCTTGAAAGGAGACATTTTTAAAAATATCTTCTTTCGTGTTTTCTACAGGAAAAAAAAAAGAAAATTTGGGTTAGATTCCTTTAAGCATATATTCATGTCCTCCCTGTTGATACTTCATTAACTCATCCTGAAAAGGAAGATCAGGTGACTGTTTTGAGACCTGCACTACTTTCTGCTAATGCTTTGTGATTCTTTACTGATTTTTTTCATGATGTAGAGCATGTCTCCCATTCCCCCCTCTGTTTCGCACCTGATTCCGCCGTCATTCCGCACATCAGTTTATCTCCTTATGCTTTTGATGACACGGGACAACATTCAGGGGAAAAGAAGCTTGCGAGTGCCTCTGTGTTAGTTTTCTATAAAGCCGGCATTTACATATCCAAATATAAGCACGGAGCACATGAGTTTTTCGCTGGAAACATTAAGAAGCAATATTTATAGGATGTGGCTGGGATATCAGTCGGGAGGTGGTTGATAGCATGGCGCTTGACAGCTGTCGCTAGCAGCTTCGCAGAGCTCATCAGGAAACCGGCACTGCCTGCCCGCTCTGTCAGAGAAGTTTAGAGTGTCGTGCTGAGCTGGAGAGGTTCAGGGAGCCGAGCTCAGTGTGAAGGAAGTGCACCGACTCCTCCAACCCTCCATCTCATGCTCTGTCACATCAAGAACCCTCTCTGCTGCCTGGCCCCTCTGGATCGCCTGTCCAAAATCTGCCAAAACTCAGCCTCTGCCTCTCCTTTCCTTATCGCTGTTGATGAGTGTCACAGCGGTCAGGGCCTAACTGCTTCCTGTTGAGCTCTGCATGTATTTGTGCATGTGGATGCAACTCCACGAGCTGATTTATTGTTTTTGATAGTGTTTTGGACAGAGGCGTCTATATAGCTGCTTTCAGTTCATTCAGTAATTTTTCACATCTTTCCGCCATGTTTAAATAATCACTGCGGCTGCCGATAGCACCGTTTATACACTGCAAAAAATGATGTAAATGAGCTGATCTTATTTAAGTCGGAAATAGCATTTGACATCACTGAGTCAACCTAAATATGCTAATTTATACCAAGAAAATGATCTTTATGGGTTAAATCAGGTAGAAATAGTTGTTTAATGTAACAATTGAATGTTACCATTTTGTACAGTGCAGTAACAAATTATATTAAAATTAGATATAAAATTTGGTATTACTTAATGCATTTATTAAACTTAATTTTAACAGGTACCATACATTTCTAATATTTTAAGCTGTACAAAGTAATATTAATATATTTTCAACAAACATGAATTAACATTAGCCTGAAATAATATGCTGAAAAATGTTTGCGTTTATTGTTATTTTATAATATTAATGATATGCAGTGTCTTAACTCATATTAAACAGAACTTTATTGTAAAGTGTCATTTATATACTAATTTCATGTATGTTAATATTTTGAATTTTTCTGTTTTCATTGGAGTAGAAAATTTAGTAAATTATTAGATTTTTTGGGCATTTTTGTACATATGTCTATATAGTTATTATTAAGATTTATTTATTTATTTATTTTTTTTAGTTATTTTAGTTAAGTTAAACAAAAATGAGAACTGGTGAAACTAGCTGAAATTAGAAAAAAAAACTTATTTTGATTTTATTTTTATTATTATTATTATGTGTGTATATATATATATATATATATATAATTTATTTATTTATTTAATGGTTTTATGGTAGTGCTGTCAAACTATTAATCGCGATTAATCGTATCCAAAGTAAAAGTTTTTGTTTACATAATATATGTGTGTGTACTGTGTGTATTTATTATGTATATGTAAATACACACACATGCATGGATATGTTTAAGAGAAATATCTTATGTTTATATATTAAATATATTTATATAAGATTATTTATATGAATAAAAATATATACATGTAAATACATGTAAATATGTTCAAAATATATGCTGTATGTGTGTGTATTTATATATACATAATAATTATACACAGTATACACACATATATTATGAACAAAAACTTTTATTTTGGATGTGATTAATCGCGATTAATCATTTGACAGCACTATTTTGTGGTTTTAATGGTTTGGTTGATGATGATAATACTGGTATTGATATATGCCTTCCTTTATACCATTTGATGAAGCTGCCATGTTTGCTAGAAGTATTGTTTTGTGTGGAAATAATGTTACTTGTTGAATAGTGAATAGTTTTTTAGAATAAGTCCCAATTCAAAGTATAATAAGCCTAATTTACAAAAAAGGAGACATTTGAATACTTAAAACAATGATTTAATTGAAATCCCCAAGGTTCTTATATCAGTGCAGAAAGCACCTGGTCAAACTAGATCGCAGGTGGTTAGTGAATAAGATGCAGGATTCACTAAACAGCTGTCCCACATAAGTTGCTTCATTGTGTACCAAAAAATAATGACTATAGAGACACAAGTCATATATGTTGTTTTGGTGGGGCGTTTGTGCTCTGTGTGCGGTTCAACCCCAATTCCGCTGCACTCCAGGTGTGTGGTTGAACGCCCGCCCCCCGGTGAGTGACAGTGTGACAATAATGATGCAGGAAGGAGGGGAGTGAGACACACGGGCCACACAGAATTAACAGCATAAAGAATGCCCTACTCACTACATAGTAATTATGGAGCTCACCAGGGGGTTCTGAGGAGAAAAGAAAGAGAAAGAAAGGGGAAAAAACTATACAAACTATACAATGCAGATTGGGAGATTCATTAAGACTTTCTCATTAGAGCCCCATTACCTTTGAAACTCTAACAAAGCCACAGAGGTGCCATTAGGAGCAGAATAGTGTCTGGAACAATTTTAGTCAGCTTTTCACAAGAACAACTAATGGCTCCTTATAAATGTCTCACGCAAATTGCGGGCATCTTTTGAAAGCACGCATGTTGTTTTTACAGCTCGAATGTGCTTCTGCTAAGTATATTTTAAGTACAGTTGCTAATTTTAGTCATTTTGAGAGGAAAAAACGTGAGTGTTAGATTAGATGTATATTTGTACTGCACATCTATGGTTGAAATATGTGCTGTTTTGGTCTCAAAGCGCATTTAAGAATTGAAAGGCTTCAAGTTGCACTTAATATTCTCTGTGGCCTCTCGTTCACAGTCCAAAGCCAGAGGACCTATGAAGGCTCAGGTGGAAGATCTGAGGAAACAGCTCAAGGCCAAGAGCAGGATTATTCAAAGTCTGAAAGAGGAAATTAAGACTCCTTTGTTCCAGAGTGCACAAAAGAAGAATGAGGTACGGAGACGACAAAATCCCTTTTCCCCCGTCCTCTTTGATTGAATAGAAACAACTTTTAGATGCTGTCGAATTTTAACAATATTGCATGCTGATTGCGCTCTAAGCCTTACATGTGTTGTGTATTAGGCGGCGCTTGCGTTCTGCGACGAGAGGCAAATATTGTGAACCCTGAAGGCTCCAAATGGCATCTCGACTGAGACTTGCTTTTACTGCCTCCTACCCCTCCATATGAGGTGTCACCAAATTAAAACCACCGCTGTTTTATTGTCTGTGGGTTATGTCTTTACAAATTGATGGTTGTGGTAGGCCTACATATAAACAGTGTGTTCTTTGCCACATATGGTGCAGCCTCCGATATCGAGAAAATATGTTCTTACATGCACTGTTAAATTGATTCAAATTATATTTTTGGCTGCTGGACAAGAAAATGTTTCAAATGATGGCCAGTTTGAATTTTTTCCCATTAACTCTTAAAAATAAAACATTAAATACACAATTTTTAAAGCTGGAAATGATGTTAAGTGCATATTTTATCTCAAGTGAACAGAGGTGAATTTTAAGTAATTATGCTACTTTGAGTACTTGAACATAAATGTGACCCTGGACCACATCATAAGGGTCTATTTTTATACATAAGCTTTCCATTGATGTATGGTTTGTTGGGATAGGACAATATTTGGCTGAGATATAGCTATTTGAAAATCTGGAATCTGAGGGTGCAAAAAATCAAAATATTTAGAAAATCGCCTTTAAAGTTGTCCAAATGAAGTTATTAGTAATGCATATTACTAATCAAAAATTAAGTTTTGATATATTTAAAGTAGGACATTTATTAATGTGTAACAATTGTTGACCGTTCTCTGTAGAAACACTTTAAACAAACAAAAAAAAATCTTGAAAATTGTTTTTAGAATAGTAGCTATTTCATATTTTCATTAAAGATATTATAATTATTTATTAGGCTGTGTTCACACTGTCAGTTTTTGGGATTGACAACCGCATTTGGATTGGATTGACAAGACCCAAGCCGTATTCCTTACCAGTAACCATAGTGATAGTGGCCAAAGTAATATCATAGATGGCAACATCCAAAAACCAAATTCCATCACTTTTTGACATGTCAAATGTCCAATCAAGCCTTAAGATCATCCATAAAATCTTCATTAACCGACAGTTAATGACAGCAATCACTAGATCTAAAACCTTCAGATGACACACAGCTTATATCTCCGCCGCTGTAAGTTAGTGAAACCTCACATGAAAACATGCAACACGTGATAGACATGCATTTGTGCAGCAGAGCGGCTTTCTGGCACTGTATGATGTGACAGACAACTAGTTGTCCAGTCCGGTTCTGTTCACACAGCGCAGGTTTAACGAAAATGTGGTTTGAGGTGTGAGTTTGGTTATTGAATGCGGTTGTTAATCCTGTAAATAACCAAACGGTGTATGAACATAAATGTATTAAATGATTTGCTCACTCCAGAATTAATGCCATCCAAGATGTTGTCTTTCTTTCATCAGCCAAAAAGAAATTACAGGAGTAGTTCACTTCCAGAACACAAATTTACGGATAATTTTCTTTCTTTCTTCAGTCGTAAAGAAATTATGTTTTTTGAGAAAAACATTTCAGGATTTCTCCCCATATAATGGACTTCTATGGTGCCCCTGAGTCTGAACTTCCAAAATGCAGTTTAAATCCAGCTTAAAAGGGCTCTAAACAATCCCAGCTGAGGAAAAAGGGTCTTATCTAGTGAAACGATTGGTTATTTTCTAAAAAAAAATGTACGATTTATATACGTTTTAACCTCAAATGCTCATCTTGTCTAGCTCTGCGTGAACTCTGTGTATTCTGGTTCATGACAGTTAGGTTATTAAACTTCAAAACTTCTAAATCGTCCTACATCACCGTTTTTTTTTTGTAAAGGCCATTTGACTTTCTTTCCATGTTCACTTTGTAAACACTGGGTCGGTACTTCTGCAGCGATGTAGGATGATTCTGAAGTTGGAGAAGAAAATGAGATGGAAGTTTTTTTTACATAACCTAACTGTCATGAACCAGAATACACAGAGCTAGACAAGATGAGCATTTGAGGTTAAAAAGTATATAAATGTAAAATTTTTTTAGAAGAAAACCAATCGTTTCGCTAGATAATACCCTTATTCCTCGGCTGGGGTCGTTTAGACCCCTTTGAAGCTGCATTTAAACTGCATTTTGAAAGTTCAGACTCGTGGGCACCATAGAAGTCCACTATATGGAGAGAAATCCTGAAATGTTTTCCTCAAAAAACAATTTCTTTGCGACTGAAGAAAGAAAGACATGAACATCTTGGATGACAAGGGGGTGAGTAAAATATCTGTAAATTTTTGTTCTGGAAGTAAACTACTCCTTTAAACTTTTGAGGAAAACATTTTCTCCATATAGTGGACTTCAATGGGGATCAACGACTTGAAGGTCTAAACTGCAGTTTCAATGCAGCTTCGAAGGGCTCTACACAATCCCAGCCGAGAAATAAGGGTCTTATCTAGTGAACCAATTGGTTATTTTCTTAAAAAAAAAAAAAAATGTATATACTTTTTTATCCACAAATGCTCATCTAATGTAGTCACGTTGGTCATGGGTGACGTAGATGGGAGTAGCAACCCAGTGTTTTTAAAAGCAAACATGCAAAGAAAGTCAAACGCCCTTTACAAAATAAGGTAAAACAACGATGTCGGACGATTTTGAAGTTGGAGGAGAAAATGAAATTTGAGTTTTTCATTCACAGTTGAAGAACTAATCATGTGTGACCTTTCCAACATGATAACATGACGTGTGAAGTCGTAGAGCCTAGTGCAAGATGAGCATTTAGTTAATAAATATATAAATGTTTCTTTCTTTGGAAAGTGATTGGGATCGTTTAAAGCCCTTTGAAGCTGCATTGAAACTGCAATTTGTACCTTCAACCCATTGATCCCCATTGAAGTCCACTATATGGAGAAAAATCCTGGAATGTTTTCCTCAAAAACCTTCATTTCTTTTCAACTAAAGAAAGAAAGACATGAAGATCTTGGCTGACATGGGGTGAGTAAATTATCAAATTATTCCAAGCTTTGGCAGTATTGTATTATTTACAGTCATACCAATTTGAATTTTTTGAATATTTAGATAGTGATAATTAGATTCTGGAATATGATGCAAATCATCAGTAGAAATGCCACTATCACTAAACTGAGTTCTAAGCATGAGGAGGCTGCAGGCAGGCAGGATGAGGCGAGGGTTAATTTGTGTTCCTCCCAGAGGAGCACGGCTGCTTAAACTCTATCTGCCTTCTTACCTTCCTCTCCATCATTACAAGTCTACTCCAATCCAGCAGAAGAGCCTGTTTCCTCACACAAGCTCCTTTGTAATCAAGCAAATGGCAGACTCTATGAGCTCACCCTATTCTGAGCATGAAGATGCACTGATGGATGTCTGCCGATTTGAATATTTCTTTGTAATCTGACGTGTGTCTAACTTGACAGGTGGTACGGGTAAGAAAGAAGAGAAAGTGAAGCATTTGACCACTGCAAGAGGGTCTGCAAGAGAAAGCACACACACACACTGGTAAAAGGTGAGTGTGTTAAAGCAAATACAGCCATCATCCTTATAACCTTTAGCTGTATTGCACAGAGTGACATTAATTTGCCGCACATCCAAAAAATTAGGTTTTTAATGAGAAACTCACAGCAGGGTCACTGATTGGCTATGATCATAAGCAGTGAATAGAGCTCCTTATAATGCACTCGATTTTTATGCCCAGTGCTTAAAAAAAATCCCTTTTTTCCAGACACAGAACCAGAAATTGAAATGGTGTTATACTCAATAAACCAGTATGATGAGAAGTGAATTAGCCTATCAGGACAATGATATTGTCAGTTCGGCATGTGAAGGTGTTGTAAGTACTGTAGCTTTTACAGATGAATCTCGGTGCGGCTCAGCAGTTGTCTGCTAAGCAAGAAGAAAAGGTTTTATGATACAGCCGTCACCTGCAGGGATATATCAACTGGATATTAAGGAGCCTTTTTCCCTTTAATTCAATTTCAGCCCAGCACCTCTGACATATAATCTTTAATTGAGGATGGATTTATCACTGTTTCTCCAAAAGCACACAGATAAACATTCTGATATGGGCTCTGGACAGTAATGAGGGCATCAGGAATGGGCATGGAGGGAATTATGGTTATGCAACTTCCTGTGACCTCATCGGTCAGGATGCATCTTTGAGTAACATAGACGTAGATGATGCACTTTGACAAACTGATCTAAAAGAGTCTCAGGTCTTTCTCCCGTATATGGTGTGATTTTGACTCGAGCAACGTGGGGTAATGATTTTTGTGTGGTTTTAGGAAAATGATTCACAGTGCTGTTGGGTTAGATAATTTTTTCAAAAAGTGTTATGAGACATGATGAAGCCAAAATTCGCAATATCTCACCTCCTTATATTTCCCTTCATGCAGGGAACGTGTTACAGCATGTTCTATCTATCTGTCTGTTTATCTAGCTATCTATCCACCCAGTCTAAGTCTAAATAAATTCTTATATATTGAATAAGAAAAATATAAAACAACAACATTACAAAATATAACATTAAAAAGTGTATAAATAATTAGAAAAATTGTTCAACAGCGACACCAGAAGCTAAAGTTACAGTGTCTCTCGCCTCCCCTGAACCCACTGAGTTTTAACAGACCCCCTAAAGCGTGCTGTGGGTTTGGTGGGGGGTAATTGAGAATGAATGTGGTAAAGTCACGTGAGAGGAGGCAATGCCTCCATTGCGATATGATTGGATATGACTGGTTATGATCGGTGGTGATTGGTTCATGCGATAAATCCCACCGCTTGCGTTCGCGCACATTTCACGTTCACAAATGTGACCCTGGACCACAAAACCGTCATAAGTAGCACGGGTACATATGTAGCAATAGCCAAAAATACATTGTACGGGTCAAAATGATTGGTTTTCTTTTATGCCAAAAGTCATTCGGATTTCAAGGAAGGATCATGTTCCACAAAGATGTTTTGTAAATTTTCTACCATAAAAATATCAAAACTTAATTTTTGATTAGTAATATGCATTGCTAATAACTTCATTTGGACAACTTATTGGCAATATTCTCAATATTTAGATTTTTTTGCACTCTCAGATTCCTGATTTTCAAATAGTTGTATCTCGGCCAAATATTGTGCTATCCTAACAAACCATACATCAATGAAAAGCTTTTTAGTCAGCTTTCAGATGAGAATAAATCCCAATTTTAAAAAAAAGACCCTTATGACTGGTTTTGTGGTTCATGGTTGCATATTTGGGTTTAATAAATAGAATATTAATTACATTGTTAATGTAAAAATATAAAATATATATATTTTTTGAGGCCCAGTTTATACTAGTTTGTTTTTATTTTAAAATGAAAATGATCCTTGTTGACCCTGGCATTCACTGTTTCAGAAACGATCTCTGTCCACACTACACAACCTAAAACTCATGCCACGTGACCATTCATGCAGGTACAGCCATAGACATATATAGGTGACGGACGCGTCTACGTGCTTGGAGCGCTCGAATAGGACATTTGCCTATACAAACCTATGGATACAATAATTAGCATGATGTTATTGTTTACACAGTCGTCAGGGATACGCAGAGCGAATATGACAGCCACGCCATAGTTTTTTAAAAGTCTCCCTTTGGTCCGTTTACACTGAAACGCAAAGCATAACCGTAGCTAAAGTTATGTGTTTTAAAATGAAAATGCACTAGTGTAAATCAGTGTTGGGGGTAGCGCATTACAAGTAACTCGAGTTAAATAATCAGATTACTTTTTTCTAGTAAAGTAACATGTTACTTTTGAATTTACAAGAAAATATCTGCGTTACTTTTTCAAACAAGTAACGCCAGTTACTTTGTTTTCCTATTTATTGACTGACAAGTCTCCTGTCCCCCTGTTGAGAGATATCGGGAGTAAATGTAGAAATCAAAGAAAAAAGAAGCAAGCCCTGCCCAGATTTAAAAAGTAACACAAAAGTAATGTAAGTAGGGGTGTAACTTACACAGATTTCACGGTACATGTTCGGTACATTCCTCGGTTCGGGGGTGACCGTTCGATACGATTTCAGTACAACCGGAAAAAAATAAACAAATCTACTATAAGTTTCTTTTCATTTATTTTGAACAGACAGTAATACAAATTACATTTTTTTTTTCCACCTAGATGTGAAAATACTGAATATTATATCAAATTATAATGTTATAATTTGATATTATATATATAATCTGCAGTACATACATACAAGGAATAAATACATTTGCTTTAGTTAACAGATAAACAAGGGGAAAAAACAGTGTGACACGTAACGTAGCCTATATGAGTTTCAGTTCATTTTTGTGATGGAAAGGAAACTCAAATGGCAGAAAGTGACATCCTATGCATTTTCTTTAATTTACAAAAGACCTTTTACAGTGATGCATTATTAATAGGACAATAAATGACAGTGTTTTAAATTGATTTTGTTGGTATAAGGAAACAGTTGAAGTAATCGCGCCGGCGCAGTTGGTACTTCATCGAAATAAAACCCACCCGCATGTTTGTTTCAACGTTGGAACGCGACTGAAGTACAAAGCGTATAATTTACATACTAAATAATAGTTTAGCATTTTGATACATCGCAAATATGGAAATATTATGGAATATTTGGATTGAGAGAGGTAGGATACATGAGCACAAAACCTAATTTCGCAAACAGTTGAATATGCAAGCCTTTAATGTAACGTTATACTCTTTTGTCACGTTCAGAATCAGCACATGATTACTGTCTAGTGGGCTTTGTTTCCAAATGCACCCCCTCACGGCATTCGCTGTTCTTCTGCCGGCGGTTATCAAAAAGCGTTGCATTACTGCCTGCGCCCCCTTCTGGATTGAGTGAATCGCCTGTATTCGTTGTAAGGCCACATGCACCAAACCGAGATGTCCGTACCGTGACGCTTTGGTACGAATGTATCGTTACACCCCTAAAAGTAACGCATTACTTTTTATAAAAAGTAACTAGGTAGCATAATTAGTTACTTTTTTTTAGGGAGTAACGCAACATTGTAATGGATTACTTTTAAAAGTAACTTTCCCCAACACTGAGCCTAATAGTGTAAATAATGCTTGTGTAACCAAGAAATTATATATTAAATATTATATATATTAAAACAATTGTTGTCAAAATTCTATTATATATTTATAAAATTACATTTTTATACAAAAAAAAAGAGCTAGAAAAGTGTCCCCAGAATTGCTTCTACAGCTATAAGCGTGAGCATTTGACAGGTTCAAAAGTCTAAAACAATGTTTTATTTCCGAATTACAAAGAATTGCTTGCATAAAGACAGATTTGTTAAATGTTTAAAGAAGTTTATTCCTACACTCGCTATACCGCAAATGATTCGACCAACAGAATATGTGATTTTCACCATGCCTGCCCTTTGATAGGAGACAGGGTTGTGTCTCTTAGCTTAGGGAGTGCTGATGGAGCCAAGCAGATTTGTTTCAGCTGTTAATACCAATCAGGTCAACACTTTGAATGGATGAGTTTTATTCCCCGAGTGTCCTTGAATGCCAGTAAAACTTTAAAAATGCATTAAAAACAAATTTGTGCGGCACGGGGTTCAAACCAATTGCACGGCGCGCTCTGCTACGGTCCCTGGTGGTGCGTCTGCCAGAATTTCCACTTGCAGCGTTTTTCGCTTTTTTTTTTTTTTTGCAAAGGTGATTTTATTTGTTTCTCTCATTTGTTTGTTTATTTATTTACTTACAGGGTTAATTTTTTTTCCAGGTGCTCGCTATAGCGAACAATAAAAGAATAAGCCTTTTTTCTCTATCCAGAACCGAGATCACATCTGATTACGCATTCATATTGCCGCCGAAGCGTGCAGATTACTCACAGAAGTATTGATTTTCAAGCAGTAGCGGTACTATCTGTCTGCATATTAATATGAAAGTCTTGTCTTTCTCCCCATGTTTAATTTCTTTATATCTTCATAATTGATTAATGTTCTTTTGTGAGGAAGGAATGAATAATTTATAAGCCCAATAGCCTCCGGCTAATGAGAAAATGCTTAATTTCACTGAATGTGTCTGTGTTTTAAGAGCCCCACTGCTGTTGATACTTCAGACGAACACTCTAGCAACCTTCTGGAATAAGAAGCGAGCTGGCATGAGCTGGCAACGGGATAATTACGTCTAACTGGCATAATGGTAATGAAAGATTGAAGAGATCTTGTTGAGAGAAAGCACCTGATTGTTAGCATCTGTTTTACAGATTCGATGAATGCATTTTTAATTGTCTCTACTCCCCGACAGCCTGCCTGGCGGACTCCCATTGAAAACGTGCCAGCTACAAAATGAAGCAAATTGAATGAACAGCACTTAGCGTTAACAAGGAGCGTAATTAAATATGCAGATAGGTGCAATAATATCATTAACCTCGCGGACTAGGGCCGCGCGTTCGTGTTCTCCTTGATTCTGCACGTGCTGATCAAAGGGCCTACGAGTGCTCGCTGGAAACGTGCCAACGAGATGTTTCGCGTTTGTCGCCGCATTAACGTCTGCATGTTAATGAACTCGGGATTTCGCTAATGACTGTATTATGTGCTAAGCCTGATATCCGCGCCGCGAATTATCAAAGCGAACGCGCGACGTCAAACTCCAGATACGCATTTTCCCGTCCAAGTGTCAAGCTGTCAGAACAAATATTTATCCGCACGTGTGCGATTCTGCATCTGTTTGCCTGGCACTGATGCTCAAGTGGAGAGGTGCCGCCTCTGCTAATTACCTCATAATGTGGCATATTGTCATAAGCTACCAGACGTCGGAGGTGTTTACCCACCGAAGCTTGACACCGTGCCAGCCGGTGCTGACTGGCACCGCCGCGTTCCCCTCCTCCACCTGCGCTGCGTGTGAGGACACAGATGCCCTCTTAAGAGGCAGAGAAAAACCTCACTTGTGTTTGCTGAGGGCTTTAATGTGCACGGCAGGGAGAGCTAATTGTATTTGCATCTAAATGGGAGTTGTAATTCTCATCAAGCGCAGATGGAGGCCGAAGCGCCTCCGAAGTAGAGGCTGACATTTTTTCGGGAATCCCGCGGGTCACGGGATTCCCACGGGAATCCCGCGGGATGGGAAACAAAATCACTAATAATCACGGGATTGGGACGGGACAGGAAAAAATGTCAGCGGGAGTGGGCGGGACCGGGAATCGTAACGCTATGAAACCCAACTTTACAGACAAATATACCTTTTATATATATATTGTAATTTTGAACTTAATTCTAGTTGACCCGTCTCTTTATTCTCTCCTTCTGTATGCTTTGGTGTGGCTGGTTAAGCAAGTTCATGACAGACAGATCGTTAACGACTGGTAATACAGCAGGCGATCCAAATGCTCACCTATCATTCATCGACCATATGGCTTTTCATCTGAAAGATGTATGTAGTAGCAAGTTTACATGGCCGCTCAATCTAATGTTAACCTAGAAAAATGTGCGCTTTTGAAGTGTCTGTGTGAGTGTGGAAGCTGAATAGTAGCGCGGTACTGCATGACAGAGGCGCCGGTGCGCTCACTTGCTCTTAAAATACCGTCATTTTTGGTCATACAGATAAGAGTGATAGGCATCATTCGAATTTGTAAAGACTCAACGTTTATTTGTGTGCACTCAGAAAAACAAGGAAACGTTGCGCTTTTGTAAACAGATTAAAGCAAAAAGGACGAGCTTTCTGCCGCCTGTCTCTGTGAACTTGAGCGCGTCACTTCGAAACTCCGTGTATACTTGCTTTAGAGACGAGAAAAATATATCTATAGAGTGAAATGTCTACTTTCAAATGGACCAATTAAAATAGGAAACATGTGTCTGCATGAATGATTTAAGTGAAATTTAATATGTGTGCAATGCACACTGTGCATTTGTTTAAGATGGCTTTCAGTTCAATAATAATAATAATAATAATAAACAAATTTTTGCATTTTTATTCAACTAATGTAAAAAAAAAGTTACGGGCATACTGTGATCTGTACTGTATTCTTTACTGTAACTGGCAGATTCTAGCCAAAAAAAAAAAAACATAATACGGGAGTGGGAGGGAATGGGAGTCATTCTTCCGGGATTGGGACGGGACGGGATTTTTTCCCAGTTTTTTCGTGGGATTGGGATGGGATGGGATTTTTTTTTGTGGGAGTGGGACGGGAGAGATTTGAAAATCCACTCCCGTGTCACCCTCTACTCCGAAGTGTGTCTTTATGGGGGCAAGATTCTGTGGCGAACCCGCCTCTGCCTCCAGATTACAGTGGCACCATGACCATATTTATTCTATTAACTAGCAGCCGGCTTAGATTTCTATTTTTGCTCTTTCAAGCAAACCAACCCAGCTTTTTGCGCTTGTCGCAGCTTTAAGCACACATTTAGACATGGACGTTTACTCTTTTTGTGTTTTTCTTCCAGCCGTTACTGTTTTGACAACGTCCTAGAACTGTTGAGTAAGGTGAATATGCTAAGGATGAACTGCCTGCGGTGCGTGGACGGGGTTATTTAATACGGCTGAAGTGGTCTGTGTTTATGTAAAGATTAAGGGTAAATGGCCTCTAATTGTGCGATTTATTTCCTTTAGTTTTGCCGAGTGATTGTTATTGCATCTGAGTATATGAAAGAGACAGTGTTCCCGGTGGTCAGAGAGCTGCACAGCAAAATGTGGAGCCGTTTTTTGAACCCGACCGCAGCTTTTGACATTTATTATGAATGTGGGATTGAGACAAGATGGCTTTGTTGCTTACAGAGGTGGAGAAAGCCTGTTCCGTGTTCGTATAAAATGGAGGACGGCTTTCCGCTGTGGTCAACGCATCACGGTCTTCTATGCGTTCCTGGCTTGATACATGAAATGTGCTGTGAGAACCACAGGCATCTGCTTAAAGAGATAGTGGTGCTGAGGGAAACCCAGGCGTAGATTTATGCTTAACAGGAACTCGTCGCGACTAGTGCCAAATTTGTCATTCGCAGTGACAGAGTACAGTAGACAAAACACATGACATGTTTACTGCGCTTACAGCTTTGGGGTTTGCCAATTAAACACGTTTGGAAATTGGTTTTGGGTTGTTTTTGTGCACAGTGTTTTTCTTTTGGCTTTTCTGTTGATTTTTGTATAAAGAAGCCCAAGGGACTAAACAAATGTTATTTATTTATTTAATCTATTTCTATTACATATTTTGGAGATGCCTACACTTTAACCATTTTCTTAATTTACTTTTTTAATTTAGCGAGCATAATTGATAACAAATAAGATAAATACGAAACATGCTAAAACAAGTTTGTTGCCATAAAAAAATGAGGTAAATATAAAAGCAGCCAGAGTAGCTTTTTAACCCCTTGTTTTGGGTAAAGACACAGTAGTACTTTTAAAAACTATTTGATTTGATTTGATTTGATTTATTTTATTATTTATTTTAATTTTTGTAACTATTTTATTTTATTTTATTTAAAAAATAAAATTCTGTAAAATATTTTTGGCAAGATTTACACTTTAACAATTTTCTTAATTTAATTTATCAAACGTAATTGACAACAAACAATATATTAAAAAAATACATGCTAAAATAAAAGTTTGTTGTCATTAAAAATCAGGAAAATATAAGCAGTCAGAGTAGCATTTTAACTCCAAGTTTTGGGTAAAGACACAATAGTACTATTTATTTTATTATTTTATTTTATTTTATTTTATTTATTTATTTTTTAGTCTATTTCTGTCAAACATTTTTGGTGAGACCTACACTTTAACAAATTAACCTGTTGTTTTGGGTAAAGACACAGTAGTAATATTTTTTTATCTTATTTTTTTTTAGAATTTAATTTAATTTTATTTTTAGAATTTTATTTTATTTTAGTTTAGTTTAGTTTAGTTTAGTTTATTTATTTTTAGTCTATTTCTGTTAAACATTTTTGGAGAGACCTACACTTAAATTATGCCCTCGTTTTGGGTAAAGACTCAGTAGTAATATTTTTTTATTTTATTTTATTTTATTTATTTTTAGAATTGTATTTCTTTTCATTTTATTTCATTTTATTTTTATTTTATTTATTTATTTATTTTGTCTATTTCTGTTTAACATTTTTGGAATTTTAGAATTGAATTGAATTGAATTTATTTTTTAAGTCTATTTCTGTAAAATATTTTTGGAGAGACCTACACTTTAACAAATTAACCCCTAGTTTTGGGTAAAGGGTAGTGATATTTTATTTTATTTTATTTTATTTTATTTAAAAAATCTATTTCTGTTAAATATTTTTGGAGAGACCTACACTTTAACAAATTTCTTCATTTAGTTTATTAATTTAGCAAACATAATTGATAATAAATAGGATAAATAAAACATACTAAAACCAAAGTTTGTTGTCATAATAAAATATAAAAGCAGTATACAGTATATACTAATACAAAATAAACACTATTTTTGCTTTATGTAATCATTTTTGGTTTTTCTTTACCTTTCAGATCTTTTATTTAACTGTTTTATTTAATTTGCAGGCATATTGCAGGCTGTTGGAGGCATATTTTACAAATTAATATCCACTGTGACTGAAGCAGTCAGTGTATGCCTTTTTTTTTAAATTACAAATCTCTTCTCCTTTATTTCTAGAAAACAACTGCAGTAAAGATATTCCAAATCCCTTTGCGTAATATTACTTTGTCTGTCTTACTAAAACTTGTTTTCTCTCTGAATAAAATAATAATTAGAGTTATAAATAGTAAGGATAGTCATTACCTCAAACAAATCTGTAAGATTCAAAAATAATAATTTAATCAGATTCAATCTTTCATCATCACACATGATGATCTGGTTGATAAGAACCTATTAAACACGTTTAGTGAAGGTGTTTTTATGAAAGAAAAAAAAATCAAAAGAGTCTGTTGTCCCATGTTGTACCCTATTGTCTTGTATTTTTGCCACAGGCTACGTGAGTGACTGAGTGCTCAGAGATGGCACAGCAGACTTGTGGTATGAGCGAAATTCTTCTGTTCTTGTGTTTTGTCTTTTATGGAAATTTCAGTGTTTGTCTAGCATGTTTCTCCAATCTTCTATGAAATATCCGCATATCTGATCTGATATGACAATTCTCTATTAAAACAAATAGGTCTCCCGCATCCGAAAACCTGTGGCTGCTCTGCCATCTTTCTCTCCATCATGATAATCCTCCCTCGAAAATCCTCAGGACAGTAAAATGCAAAGCAGCAGAAATGAAAGTTAGTTCAAAGTCATTAGAGCATATTAGTTGAGGTAAGCATGTTCCCAGAGGGCCTTTAAGACACAGAGTGATTAGGTGACGGCTTTCAAAACACTGTTGTTCTCTCGGATGGAGAGAGAGCGAGAGATGGAGCGAGAGTTATGCCGCTTGTCCCGCTGCGCTTCCTCCGTTAAATCTTGAGGAGTTAGCAAGATTTAATCCCATTTCTGCCACCGCGTCCTCACTCACGGCCACTTTGCATAAGAAGTGTCCATTACGCACGCTAATGGGAAAGTGTGCTTTGAATTGAGCTGGGGGTCTTTGCATCAGACTCTAAAAAGCACACCAACACACAGCCCTAATGGGAGTACATTGCCATGAAAAGATAATTTATCAGATTTGCTGATTCACCAGTCCTGTGCCCTTGTCTGATTGTGTAAAATGATCCGGCCTCTAATTACAATCCATCCCATCAGAATTGCAAATAGTGCCGTCCGCTTGGGGTGGGCCACGCTTTTGGGGGAAGCCAAGGTAAAGGGGAGATAATAGATTCACTTTAAATGTCGTCATATCTCCGTACAAGATGAAGTAGCGTTCAGGAGATGTACATTAGTCTAAATGATTTACTCTTCTAACGAGTCTAATGTCTTCCTTTGATCGGATTATACGGGTCCGACTTTGATTTATTTCAAGCTGCTTCTGAAAACATGCAGGTTACGTTTGAATGGTTGACACCAGATGCAAAGTGAGATATTGTCTCCTACGTGTGTGTTAATAAGCAACTTTTTGCTTACAAAGTCAATCGTTTTGTGACTTTCTGTTGGCCTTTGGCCAGACTTAATGGATTCAAAACGATGCTGTTGTAGTGGGAAAAAGTGATTTATTGTCTCTACAACACTAGTTTAGTAAATATTTGGCAACTAAAGAAACTTTGCAGCGTATGTGCTGAGAATAAGAGCTAATTAGACACATAAACAACCTATTTAAGAAAAATTTGTCACAGTAACTGTGACGTCTGCAGCTTCGGATAGGGGTGAATGTTTCAGCCTGAGATTAATATGTATCATTTTTGGTGTTTTTGTCTGGCTTGTGTGTTTCTGATCTGTCTTAGATTTCTCTCGTAGTTTTGTTACCATACTTAGCAGAAAGAGATGGCCTAGTCCCTTGGACCTAATGAGTCTTTTATACACTATACTCTGCACATAAATGTTTTAAAACTCTTGTCATAACATTCGCTAGCTTACACATGACAGCTGGTATCTGTTGCTGCATATCTGTCCTGAATATTTTATAACCGCATCTCCAAACCCAGAAAAATCAAAACCAGAAAAGCCTTTTTTTTCATACGGCATATCAAAACACACTTTTAACTGAAATCGAATGACTAATTTCTGAGTACCTAAGTAGTTTAGGATTTTGGAGTTGTGGGTTTTTCAGTTCTTAAGATGAACGATATTTTGATAGTCAGGATGGTTAGAAATGGTTGCTGTAATTTTTTTTTCTCAGAAGAGTACATTTAAAATAGTTTGTTATGACAAAGTGAACAAAAATATTATTTTCTAGGTCACTAATCAAATAAGTGAATTTGTGACATTGAGTATGATATAAAATGCACTAAGACATTATCAAATTTATGTATATTTTTATGAAGATAGATAATATAATCTAGAAGGAGAGAGAGATGTGAGATAGATTTTATATTTTTTTAGATAGATGGATGGATATAGATAGATAGATAGATAGATAGATAGATTTTATATTTATTTATATAAATAGATTTTATATTTATTTATATAGATAGAGAGATAGATTGATAGATTGATTGATTAATTTTATATTTATTTATATAGATAGATTTTGTATATTTATTTATTTATTTATTTATTTATAGATAGATAAAGATAGATTGATTTTATATTTATTGATAGATGGATAGATAGATAGATACAAAGATTGATTATATATATATATATATATATAAATAGATAGATAGATAGACAGACAGATATAGATACATAGACTGATTTTATATTTATTGATTGATAGATAGATAGATAGATAGATAGATAGATATAGATACAAAGATTGATTATATATATAGATAGACAGACAGACAGATATAGATATATAGATTTTTTAGATTTTTTTATAGAATTTTTATATTTATTTATATAGATAGATATATAGATAGGTTTTGTATATATAGTTCTAGATAGATAGATAAATAGATAAATAGATAGATAGATATAGATATATAGATTTATTTTTATATTTGTTTATATAGATAGATATATAGATAGGTTTTGTTTTGTATCTATATATATATATATATATATATATATATATATATATTTATAGATAGATACACAGATAGACAGATGGATGATAGAAAGAGATTAAATATATTTATAGAGACACACATATATGCATGTATGTTTATTGTGTAATATTTCTTTTTTCATAAAATTATATAACATATAATATGTGATATAAAATGTACATATAATTTTATGATATATGTGATATAATTATATTATTTTATGAAAAAATCTATCTATCTATCTAAATATGAAATCTATCTACCTAAAATGATTAAATCATAACCTTTACATATTATTTTCCTGTCAGAACAATAAACAAAATTGGATTTGTCCATTATTGTGCATAAAACAGCACTTTTTGCATCAGGCTTCTTACTCTTGACCTTGCACACATGGAAAAGGTAGTTCACCATGGTAACCTGGATCTCCAGGCTTTGCGGTCAGTCCATCATCTCAGCCCTCTTCATGTAGTACTTTTATTGGCTGCACAATTGAAATGTCATGCTTGGCCAACAGAGGAGCCTGTAATTTTTAACGCGTGATTAAACCATCCCTGCTAAATGGAAAACACCGCCTGACCAGACAACAAAATGGGGGGAAGAGAAACACGAAGGTGCAGACAAACGGAGCAAATCCCATGCTGTTTTTTAAAAGCCGTGCGCGAACGCTTTTTTGCATATTTGGGCACGGGGAAAAAAGTGGTGCAGAGGCACGCGATCCAGCACATCAAAGCCAGAACATGTCACTGATGTAAAGGAAATCAGGTTCAAATGAATATTAATGAGCGGAACAATTACCTCTGGGAAATGTTGTCTGCAGCTTAGCTTTACTAACATACACCTCACCTTTGGCTCGGTGGCATCAGAGACGGAATCCCCAGCAGGCATCTCTGCTCCAGCTGCTGCTATATTTGGATGTCATTTCTGCCCTCGCTCTCCATCAGTCTGTTTCTGCCTCCTCTCTCGCTTTCTCCTCTTGTTTTTTTATATATGTGAAACATGTGAAAGGAAATCTCCTGCCTGCAATATCTGTGGATTTGAGAGCTGTGTTATATGTCAGGTGGGATATTTTGTAATACATACAGCAATATTAACACAACAAATAGGGTTTTCATTATTTACAGGAAATGTCTGTGGGCAGCAGAACAATATATAAATCGTAGATTGTTTGCTTTATAAGGCCCCACGCTGATGTTTCGCTACACGGCGAACCTTTTTAATGAGTTCTACCTATTTGAAAGACTTATTGTCAACTTTCTGCTCCACCGCCTGCTGGACCTTCGCTTAAAACTGTACGCTATTCAGCAGCAGAGATTAGCTTAGATCCATTGATTGAACTTTAAAAGAACTCTCCGTGCTGAGAAGAACTCAAAAGGTGACTGGAGTTTAATACACAGCTCCTCACACTTTGAGCTTATACCTACACATTCCTACACATTTCTCCTCCTCCAGCTTTAGCAAGATTCACACTTTAATGCTAATGCCAGTATGAGCTTTATATAAGGATTAGATTTCCCCGAGTCTGCTTTCACCTTGAACATCTGACTTGTTTTAAGAACTTTTGACTTGTATGAAAAGTAGCACATTTGTTGTTTTAATTGTTTGCCGTACGATGATGAAAATGCGTCAGAAGCGATTCGTCTTCAGCTCACTTTAAGTGCTGAAAAGCCATAGGTCAGTTTTACATGAAATCGACAAAGCCTATTGATTTATCCAATTTGGATTTGCCTTGTCTTTTGCACATAAACTTCAAATATGCTGTTCATATGGGAATGGTGCCATTGATTTCCTTAACTTAAGACCAAATGCTAAAGATTTTTGGATAAGCTTCCTCATTACTTAAGCTAAAATCAATAAGGAAGAGCATCTTTTAATGAACGAGCGGTTTGTACAGCAAACTGCTGAAATGGGCTCCCGTTCATCTGCCGTCTGGCCGATCGATCACGAAGGTCTTTAAGCAAGGCGCGATTGGTTGACATTGCGGTTTATCCTTCACGTCAAACCTCACAGCCTTCGGAAAGTGAAGCGCGGTCAAAGACGCAACAGGAGTTTTTTTCATTCCTGCCAGTTCCTCCGCCGTGCTCGGTGGAGTATGAAAAGCCAGTCAGACATTTAGGAGTGCTGTTTGTGCACTGACTGTGAAATATATTAGGGATTGTTTTGATTAAATGTATCTTTGTGAATATTGGAGTGTTGAATTTTAATGGCGCGTTTTGTCATCGGTTTTGTATTGGTTGCCTGAATGCAGGAGCTGAAGTATCTGATGGTTTAGATCAATGAGGAGACGAGAGACGGGGACATGTGAGATTGACCTCCCATATAGAACACCTACAGCATCTGCTAGAGCAGAACAAACCCCTGCTGTGTGCTTAAAACCTGCTACTCGAAACTCACACACAGTTTTAATTGTTCTTGGTGGTAAGCATGCATTCAGTGTGCTGTTGAAGAACTTTTGAAACGGAAGTAGTGGTCTTTTCTTCCATACTGTGATGTTTTTTATTCACCTCATTCTTCAACGCAGAAGTAAGCCTATGGGTGAGACTTCAGGTTCATTAGCCGTTATAGGGAAATAATGTGAAGAATAACAACGTGCAGTAAACGGTAAAACTGTTTGCGCTACAAACCAGTGTGTTCATAATTAAGATTAGAGACACCATTAAGGTAAGAGACACCAATTTGCAAAAAATAAGGTGGATAGAAGAATTTAAAAATGCAGGACTTCTTGGTTCCAAGTGTTGGTTGTTGATTGGATTTTGAGATGTGGGATTTTACTTTAAAATGGAGACAGATGAACCTGAGTTTGCAGGAGTAGGGCCTGTGATTTCCGCAATGCGGAAAACGTGGACGGAACCATGGAATCTAGTCATAAAAATGGAATTTAATGTATAAAGTGGAATGGAATTAGCCAAATTTTGGACGAATAAATCAAAAGTAGGTCAGAAGTCATTCGTGAGCATTTTACCGTTTCTTTTGAGAAAAACTATCGACATGTCAAATACAAAGAAGAAATTTAAAGGTCTTCACAGCAACCCGTCAAAATAAAAGTTTGGTTTAATTTGAAGAAACTGTGACAGAAATATAGTACTTAATGTAATGATACTACTACTACTACTGATAAAGTTAAATTAAAGCATTATTCTTTAAGTAATATTTACCAGAATTTATTTACCAGAGAAATTTAAATACACAACACAACAAAAGTATTAATAATAATAATAATAATAATAATATATATATATATATATATATATTAAATCAATTGTTTAGAGATGCTTTTAATGAAACATTAACATTTAATGAAATCGTTAAAATAAAAATCCAGGAATTAAATGAAAAAAAAATTGGTAAAACAAAACTAAATTTAAGAAACAAAAAAAAGAAAAAAAAAAGAATTGTATTTCATAGGGCCTTAAAAATGTAATTTCTATAATTTTTTTTATTAAATTGCTGTTAAATAGTGTACGTTTTTTGATTTCAATTAATTAGACATGTTTTTTTGTAGTGCTGTCAAACGATTAATCACGATTAATCGCATCCAAAATAAAAGTTTTTGTTTACATAATATATGCGTGTGCACAATGTATATTTATATGTATACATACACATACAGTATACAGTATTTTGAAAATATTTACATGTATATATTTTTATTCAGATAATTAATATTACATGTAAATATATTTAATATATAAACATAACATATTTTTCTTAAATATATCCATGCATTTGTGAGTATTTATATATACATAATAAATATATACAGTACACACATATATTATGTAATATTACATATTACGTAAACAATTTTTTTTTTTTTGGATGCGATGCAATTAATCATTTGACAGCACTAGTATTTTTATTAATATTTTTAAATGTAAGCATTTAAACAGAGTCTACAAAAATTAAAACATCATAAAAATGGAATTTGAAAAAAAAGGAGAAGAAAAAAAACAGAATTTGCAAACAAAAACAAAACTGGGCCCTATATGTGCGGCGTTCAAACAGGGATTCAGTTTTTGGAGACGTCCTGGATACATCACAGTACAGTTCAGTTATGACATTATGAAGTCAAAAAAAAAAACAAAAAAAAAAACAGAAAAACATATGCCTGAACAAATTATTCACAATAAGACCTATAACATGCAATTATAAAGTAATGAATTCAAATGAATTTTCAATTCATGCTGACTTGAAAACACCTCTTGATTGCAATTTATCTAGAAAATGGGTTCATCTTTGTGTGTTATGCCAAAGAGAGAAAGAAAGTCATAGAGGATTGGACGTTAATTTAGTTCATTTTAAATAAATAAGCTTTTAATTTGTAATTTTAAGAGATTCTGCAAAAAAATTAATTTCTGTTTACAGTAAATAGATGTTAAAGCTCTACTTTGTGTGTTTTTATGTTTCAGTAGTTATTGAAATATATTTTAAACTTTTTATAGTAAAAACAAAAGTAGGAGTAGTAGACATGTAACACCCTAAACTAATTAGAAGGTTGACTGAACACACAACAATAAGAATTTTACTTAATTCGAACTGTATTTTGTATTTAATCCTTACTTTCTTATAGTTTTATTTTTTTTTAAATAGCAATTCACATTTTTGAGAATGGCTGTGAATGGCTGAGGAAATACCTCTGCAAGCTTTTCCTCCAAAGGTGTCACAGTTTTAAAGTCATAAATATGGAAACGGCATAAGTTCACATCACGGAAAAGAATCAAAGCCTATTGTTGTATGTCCTTTTCTCGTGTAAAGTTTGCTTTAAATGTCACACATTAGCATATGAACTTTTAAATGAGCTTGTTTGCTCAGTAATGCTGGCATGTAAATACAGATATTGAATGCATAGGTTGAATAAGCGAGGTCTGGGTGAGACTTTGGTCTTCCCAATGTTAATTAAGGCACGGCGAGGGATCTCTTCCCTGCGCTGATGCTTAGATTGACTGGTTATGTGTGGTTCTGGAAAAGTGCTTTCAACTCGAATATCCAATAGCAGCAATGGAAATGATCTGTGCTGTCTTGATTTAGGCAGACGTGATTGACAACCATCAATCCCAATATAAAATGCTTCATACATTATTCACATGCTCTGCTATCCCTTGTTGTTGGAGTGTTTTGTGTGTGTATGTGTGTTTGAGGTCGACGGAGCAGACACACAGCATCTGGGGACCAGCAGTGGTATCAGGAAGACAGACAGAGAGAGAGAAAGACAGCTGTGCACTCGGAGGATATGAAAGGAAGATGACTTGATGAGAGGTATGAGCCTGTAAAGACAAGCTGATACACGGATATGTACAAATTCATATACACTTCAATAACAACTGCCATTCGCCTTCATTACTGTTGTTTACTACCATTATAAGTACTATATATATATGTGTATATATATATATATATATATATATATACACACACACACACATTGTGAATAAATATATATAAAAAATTGTAATTTACAATTCATTATTAGAGTACTATTATTGGTTAATGTAGCAGTAGAAATAAAATGATATATTATTTTTATTTTTGTTGTATTATTAATTGTATTATTGTGGTAATATAAATAAACATTATTAGTTTATTAGAAACTATTAGTAGTTTAATAATAGTATAAATAATTTTTTAATAGTTTTTATTAGTTAGTTTATAGAAACTAATATTATTAGTTATTATAATATTGTAATATTATTAGTTGTTAGTTTATAGAAACTTATTTTATTAGTTATTAGTTTATTAGAAATTAATAACACAAATAACATTATTAGAAACTAGTATTATTAACAGTAGTACTAAAAGTAATAATAATAATAATAATAATAATTTAACCTACATTCATCTACTTTTGCTTATTATTAAAATATTTTACAATTATTATTTAAAAACACTTCATAGAACGTAAAACAAAATATATGTAAATATACTCAGTATAATAAAATTATAATAATATTCAGCATATTTATAATATAATTCTAAATATGACTATTAACTATTATATCAGTTTTATTGTAGTAGCGTAAATAAACATTATACACGCAAACTATATTACTATACTACTATACTATACACAAAAATATTATTAGTAGCAGTAGTAGTATAAATAATAATAATAATAATAATAATAATTTAACCCACATTTGTGTAGGTTTATTTTTGCTATATGGTATATGGTATATGGTATATGGTATTGCTATATTGCTATATGGTATATATATATATATGTGTGTGTGTATGTCTGTATGTATGTGTGTGTGTGTGTGTATACACATTATTATTATTATTTTTAAATTATTTAGAAACTTAACATCACATAAAACTAAAAAAATATATATAATATAAATTATAAAAATGACTGTTCATTATTTTAATAGTATTATTGTAGTGGTATAAACATTATATAATATAATATTAATAATAATAATTATAATAATTTAATAGGTTATTTTTTTCTGTATGTGTGTGTGTGTGTGTGTGTGTGTGTGTGTATATATATATATATATATATATATATATATAAACGTGACAGTTTTAGACAATTCAAAATATTTAAATTATTTCATATTCATAACTCTAACCCATGCTGTACTGCTAGAGAAAACATGCATTCGTATAACTGGACTTGACTTTAATTCACATATGCTGCACTTCATCTTGTTCCTCTAGAATATTCCGTGCATCCGATAATTATCCATACTTTTTTTCCACAATAAAATGTGAATTTATAACATGACATATAAATGGAGGCGACTATAGACAGGGAGCAGATGGACACAGAAGTCCAGACAGATCGAATTATGTGTGTAATTATTTCTTTTCTGCTTTCATTCTCTCTCTTTCTCCCTTTCTCCCTCTCTCTCTCTCCCTTAGAGTCCTGTAGTGAGGGGAAATGACATTATGTTGCCCATACCTTCAGTACATAAAAATGATTTAATATGTACTCCGCTTTCAACATTGAGTAGCAGTGATGTCAGTCCTGTGGTGACTCCCTGTTTTTTTTTTCTCCCCCGAAGTGTTTAAACGTAAAAGTGTGGTAATAAAGCAATTTAGGATGTAAAATACCCCAGCCGTTACCTGCAGCAAAGCTTCCCGCCGTCATTACTGTCAGACTTGAAAAACCCAGTGGGCCTGCATGATAAACAGAAGGCCTGATCAGATGCCGCAGTGGCCTAATCATGTTTGTAGCGCTGAATTCCTTAACCTTTGAATGACCTGACAGAATGGCAGTGACCCAATCAGAAAAACCTAATTGAATCTACCTTGTGGCTGTGCGATTTATGAAAAAATGAAATTGAAGCTGAAATATGTATGCGCCCGAGCCAAATACCTTATGAATTGCTCTGTGCTGCCTACCTATTACAAATACTTATGAAAAAAAAAAAGCTTGGCTGGCTTTCTCATTACCCTTCAGATCCTTTGTAAGGATATTCCTATAGGATAATCTGATTTATTTGCAATTTTCTTTAAGCCGCTTAGTGTTTACTTCTAAGATTAATATTTGCAGTGTTATTAATACCCAGTTGTAATTATGACAGATAGAAATATATTTTTTTGTTTAATCTAGAATTCCCCTTGTGACTGCCTCGTGCTTTAAGAATGGCTGACGCCTACAGAGACTTGGGGGGGAAAATGTATAACGCTGAACAGAATGTGTTTGAGATGGAATGAATGAGGGAGCCATCCTGACTGATGAGGCGGACTGTCACGCTTAAAAGGACAGTTCACCCCAAAATGAAAATTCTGGCATCATTTACTCACCCTCGTGTCATTTCAAACCTGTTGGGCGACATCTGTGGAGCACCAAAGGAGATATTAAAATCTTCAAGGTGCTGTTTTTCATAAAATGAAAGTGGTTGGAAAGCTTTTCCATTACATAAAAAAAAAAAAAATCCAGAATTTTCATTTTAGTGTGAACTGTCCCTTTAAGATGTCAGGCTGAGCAAAGCTCATCTGCAAATACTGAGGCATCTTATATTGTATTATGTTAAATGGCAAATGTAAAACATGTTTTAAGATGTAAAACAGCACAAGTTAAATTTTCTAGCCTGAAAAATCAGCCATAGATATACAGTTGAGGTCAAAAGTTTACATACACCTAGCAGAATCTGCAAAATGTTAATTGTTTACCCAAATAAGAGGGATTATACAAATCCCTTATTTGTTGTTTTTTTATTTAGTACTGACCTGAATAAGATATTTCACATAAAATATGTTTACATAAAGTCCAATAATAGTTGATTTTATTTTAGAAGGTTCAAGCTCTTACTGGTGCACGAGAAGGAAACACGATGCATTAAGGGCCGAGGGTGAAAACTTTTTTAATTTAAAGATCAGGGTATATTTCACTTATTTTGTCTTCTGGAAAACGTGTAAGTATGTTCTGTAGCTTCTGAATGGAATTACTAAATGAGAAAAACTATGATATTTAGGCAAAATAAGAAATATCATCTTCATTATGTTCAAAAGTTTTCACCTCTTAATGCATAGTATTTCCTTCTGAAGCATCGGTGAGTGTTTGAACCTTCTGTAATAGTTGCATATGAGTCCCTCAGTTGTCCTCAGTGTGAAAAGATGGATCTCAAAATCATACAGTCATTGCTGGAAAGGGTTTAAATACATAAGAATGTTGAAAATCCGTAGAATTGGTTGGACCTGAAGGATTTTTTTTTAAGAACAGCAGGCAGTTTAACTGTTCAGGACAAACAAGGGACTCATGAACAACTGTCACTAAATAACAACAACAACAACAAAACGGCTGTGGATCATTCAGGTAGCAACACAGTATTAAGAATCAAGTGTATGTGAATGAAGTGTATGTAAACTTTTGAATGGGGTCATTTTTATAAATTCAACCATTATTTTCTCTTGCAGATATTTAAACATCTTTTATGTGAACTATAATATTCAGGTCATTATATAAAAAATAACATGCATTTTGTATGATCCCTCTTATTTTGGTAAAATAATTACCATTTTGCAGATTCTACAAGGTGTATGTAAACTTTTGACTTCAACTGTATATTGAAAATATATGATATATATTTAAGATAACCTAATAATGATTGATTGATTGACTGATTGATTCAGATGCCAAAAACTGATATAGAAATAGAATAGAAATAGAAATGTCGAAAATGTTAAGATTTTATTTTAAGAAAACAAAAAGACATGGTTCAAACAAGACTTTTTTTATAATATGATAAAAGTGGAACAATGGTATGTTCTAAAGATGAAATATCATGAAAATCTGACTTTTTCCATGTTTAAGTGCCTTAATCGAGTCCACAGTGAATCTACCAACCCAGAAAATGTGAAAAACGACAACCCAGTAATTGTTTGCTAAGTCTTTTTCTGCAAGCATGTGAAAAAACAAGACGCTCAGATTTCGCTCCCCCCGTGACATAGAAAAGGGATCGTATTATAATATTACCGCCCCTTAATCTGCATTTTAATTGTCATTTTGTTTTCGCAAGGGACAATGTGTACCAGTTCTAACACTATGGCAAAAGTTCAGGCAAAGCATGCTAACTGTTCTGTCATTGGCTGCACAGACGAGCACAGAACACTATTTAGCGTCCCAGCCTCAGAGGAGACAAGAGAGTAGTAGATTTATTGATTTATTTACTGTATATTTTACGCAGCTGCCATACAGATATAATCTAAACATGCAATTTCTTTCCCAGCTGTTTACCTTCAAAAACATTACCAACTCATTTGTTTTTAAAATACACTAGTGTGCATTTGACAGTTTAAGCGCAATAAGACATGAAAGAGAACTTAGTTTAGTACTTACATGCTGTGTAACAGCCACTTTCTGTGCGCATGCCTCGGATGTGTACACTCAGAAAACCATATATCAGAAGTTTAAACTATTATGGCTTTAAAATGCATGATTTCAGTGCAATAGACTTGATAATCAAAACCAAACATGTTTTTTAGCAGAGTATCTGATGTACGAGTTTCAAAGGCACAGCCTTGTTCTGGAAAAGAGGGCGGGAAGCAGCAGCTCATTTGCATTTAAAGAGACGTATGAAAACAGCGTATTTCTGCTTCTAGTCAAAATAAGCATTTTCAAAATTATATAATAAATGATCTGTGGGGTATTTTGAGCGGAAACTTCACAGACACATTCTGACACCTGAGACTTATGTTACATCTTGTAAAAAAGGATATAATAGGGCATTTATGAGTTTATGTACAAAAAAACATACCGTGTGATCATCAGATTTAGTCTTTTGCCTCAAATGTTCACTTGTGTAAGTTAATTGATATAAAACTGAAAGATTTTGGTTTCTTGATAGAGTAACTGTCCTTTCAGCAACCTAGTTTTGGTCTCTTTTTAAACAGAAACCACTGCTGGAGGTTAGATATCTGTTCAGGGAACAGAGTGTATCTGAATGTTTTGTTGTTTTAGCGGAGGCCCTGCAGGAGTGCTCTAGGTCAGGTAATTTTAGCTCTGGCTGAGGAGACCCGGTCCACCGCTTTCTTCTTCCTCAAATCGGATTTTGCTCTTCTGGAACAGAGGTTCCTTCAGAACCTGCAGCGCTATAATAAGGGAGACGCTAAAGCCAAGGTGAAGCTAATGATGCTAACAGACTCATCGCAGCAAAATTATTGATGCCCTGCCACATTTAGTGTTTGCAAACGAGACGTTATGTACGAGGAATAAAAGCAGTATTTCAGGAATTAAATAATTGATGTAGCTCGCGCCGAATTAAACCGTTTTCTCGAACGATCACAGCATCCGAAGTTTGCTCTGTCAGCCTTGAAATATGATGTTTTCCTTTTCTTACATCCACCTTGGTCTCTGGCATCCTTTCATAATGCATAACAAATCTATATGCCGTTAGCTCATTAGGCTCTGCTCTGTTTTCCCACACGCCGACCAAGGACAAGCAGCCCGTTGTTTGGCTGAAGTCTAAAAACAATAATCATCTCTGTAATAACATGGCTAATGACCTTTAATTGGAATTGAGCTGAGGCTTAATGACTATTAGCACCGGCTGACATTACGCCTACTCCCCCGGGTGAGTGTGCGAGCGTGTGCGAGCGCGCACGTGTGTGTGGGCTCCACGGCAAGGGCCAAGACAATACAGTAAATAGTGAATTGTGAGATGCAGCCAAGCTTGTAGAAAATAACTATTTGAGGGATGGCGCATGAACTGAACGCTGTAATTTTGACAGCTGGCAAGGTGTGGTGAGGCGGGAGCCGGGGTGAAACCTCGTATCTCAAGACCGTTGATGAATGACTCTAATTAAGGGATGAAATCAAGCATGTGAAGACAGGGGATCGCTTTAGGTCGCTGTTTGGTAGTTTTCTGCTCCCGCTGCCGGACTCATCCATCTAAATATCACTGTTTTTTGCTCTCTTCTGAGCGCTGGAGGAGGGGCAGAGGAGTTCTGATGGGTCAGGGACGGGCAGGAGGCCTGGGTGAGGGTCACGTTTCACATTTTTCCACAATGTCCTCTCTCTGGATGCTCTGTTTTGTCCGTCATCAATTTCGGTTGATGTATGTTCACTTTGTTTTGCTCAATATGTTTTTGTATGTCTGTGCGGTCTTATCTCTATTTCTGTCTAGACTTCCTTTTTGGGAACTGCTTATTCAGTCCTTGTCCTCTCTCTCAATGTTTCAAAGTCTACAGCTCGGTTCCAAAAACTAGTGAGCAGCCAAACTAGACAACATTTTAAGGCTTCATTCGTGCCTTCGAGGGTTAACTCATCCTGAAATAAAAATTCTGTGATTCCCTTGTCATTCCAAACCAATATGATTTTCTGTCTAGAACAGAACATCCAAGCAGCCGTTGTCACCATTCACTTTCATTGTCTGGAAAAAGAGCAGCTTGGACATTCATTTAAATAACTCCATTTTGGTCAAACATCTTTGAAATTTAGCAAGGGTAAGTAAATGATGACAGATTTAATTTTTTTCTGTTTATGTGAATGTGGTGGAAAGAAGAAAAAAAAATTAAAAAAGTTAAAGTTAATTATACATATACTTATTTAAAAGATAACAATCTAATTAATTCAAATAAAAATTGTTCCGTCATTAATTTAATTTAAACATTAATGGACATTAATTTAAATACTTTTTTTTTCTCTCTCTCTCTCTCTTTAGGTTGTTTTTTTTTTTTTTTTAAATGCAAGTCAGACATGTTTGGAGTGACACGAGGATAAGCAAATAATGTCCTTTTTTTTTTTTTTTAAATTACTGTTTAAGTACTTTTTGGCCCCCCAAAAAACTAGAAAAAAGCAATAAAACAATTAATAATGGAGAAATTTCTAAATAAGATGAAAGAAATATACTTTAGATATACTTTAGATATAAAGATACTTAATAAAAAAAAAACATTCATCCAAAAATTAAAAGCGTCAACAAATGCTAAGACCAAAATATTGGTGTGTCCCCTACTTTGTTGTTTAAATTTTAGATTCACATTCCTTCTTATTTGTCATTTTCATGCTTCACATAAAAATGAAATTAGGTTTCACACGTCTACACCTCAGTAATTTAGTGCAAAAGTATAAAATAAATAGGTAATAAATAAGAATACTAATAAACAAACAAAACACTAAAATAGAATTAAAAAAATGGTGCAAATAGTGTGTTCACACTGGAACCAAAAAAAACAAAACAAAAGTGCACTTTAAATAACTGGATGATTCACTTAAGTAATAATAATAAAATAAAATAAAAATGTAAAAAATAGTGTTTTTCCCCCCATTTTTAAGAGCTGTTTTTCTTCATGCAAGCCATACATGTTTGGAATGACATAAGGCTGAGCAAGTAATAATTAATAACTAATTTTTTCTTTTTCTTTCTTTTTTTTTTTTTGTAGGCTGAACTGACATTTTGGCCCCAGGACTTGATGGTTTTCCAAAAATCAATCAATCAATCAATCAATCAATCCAGAATGGTGGAGAAAATAATAATAACTGTTAATTTCTAATCAAGATGAAAGATACATACTTTAGATATAGATACTTAATATACATATACATTCATCCAAAAATGAAAAGCATCAACGAATGCAAAGACCAAAATATTGGAGTCTCCTAGTTTGTTGTATACATTCTTCAGATTCAGATTCTGCTTATTTACATGCTTTACATAACAATGAAATTGTGTTTCACACATCCACACTTCAGTAATTCATTGCAAAAGTAAAAAATAAATAGCTAAGAAATAAGAATACAAATAAAAAAACCAAAATGTTAAAAAAAAAAATTGTGCAAGTACTGTGTTCGCACTGGAACTAAAAAGAAAAAATGTACTTTAAATGCCTGGATGATGCGCTTAATAATAAAAAAAGTAGCTTTTTTTTCTCATGCAAACCGTACATGTTTGAAATGACATGAGGCTAAGCAAATAATAAATAGAATTTAAAAAAATAAAAATGCAAGTAGTGTGTTCACATTGGAACTAAAAGGAAAATGTGCAGTTTAAATACCTGGAAAAATAAAATAAAATAAAATAAAATAAAATAAAATAAAATAAAATAAAATAAAATAAAAGGAAATAAAATAGTAGTGTGGAATATTTGACACTTGTTAGATGACAGAATAACCTTAAAAAATTCACACACTAGACAGTAGACAACATAGCGAATAGTGTGTGTCATTTGAGACATATTTCAACATATATCAACTGAGGGTCAAGTCTTTCTTGAGCTTTCACTGATGTTTAGTTGTGTCCACTTGCTGCTGACTATGTAGGGCATTTCAAATCAGTCACTTATATTTTTAGGATTTTGCTTCAGAAGTCAACTATCTAGATTTCGGACCAGAGCAGTTGTCTGCAGGTCTCCCGACAATTAGACGTGTCAGGCGACGGTATCGGCGGCCTCCAGAAAACCTGGAAAACCTTCATCAACAGAAGCCAAATTAACCAACCAGCTCTCCGGCAGCCGGCAAACAAAGCTGCGTACACAAACAAAAGACTGATGAATAAAACAGGTGACACATAGAGGGTTTAGTAGGGAGGAAGAGGGGGGTGGGGGTTGAGTTGGGCATTGGGACCTTTCATCCAGCAGCAAATGGTGGCCTTTGTTAATGAATTCAATTTAATGTTTACTGTTCTTGAAGCTCTCCTGCCTCATATCCTGGCAGACTGCTTACTAACAAGACTGAAAGTCTGGCATTACGGCGTGTGGCTAAACAGGTCCCCCAGGGAGAGCAGCTTTTCTCTCCTTCCATCTCTCTCTCAATCCCTCTCTTCTCCCTCCTCTGGCCTTGCATTAGAATACCTGCTCAGTGAATCGCTCCTCTCTCTTTCACACACACACACACACACACACACACACAGCGGTGCACACAGGCAGAGAGAGCCACCAGCTGGAATTTCCTGTGTTCCGTGGCACACTGACAGTTTTATCTACTTTGCTAACTGCTTTTGCATGTCTAGAATGAATAATTGACCGCCTTCAATAGGCGCAGGACACTCGCTTATTTAAAAGCACAGTGAGGGGAGATATGAAATAGTAATGACTTCTAAACTTACCGCCGGCATCTAATTTCTGTAATTGTGTGCCGACCGAATGAGGTTTATTCCTTTTTTTTGTAGTTGTTTTTACAGCGTACGCGTTATCGAAAGCATCCTTGTACTGTATAACCACGTGCAAGCCTGATTTATGTCCCTTTGCCTGTCTGTACTGCTATACTAATATTTATAGCTGCGTATATGCATGTATCATTATAGATACAGGGGCTGATAAATTAGTTTGCTGATGACTGTTTTATATCACAAATCATCAGAACATTACAGCCTGCTAATGCAAATCCTCTCTCTCTCTTTCTAGCTCGCTCGCTCGCTCTCTCACCGGCGGTGTGCCGGAGCAGGACCACAGCATTTTAATAATGGTCATTTGTGCGATTATTCCGAAGCATCCGCGGCACGGAGGAAAGGGGATTTCTCATCGCCTCCTGCCCGCGCATCTGCGGCATTACTCAGTGTGAGCTATTGCAGGAGAGCTCATTGCTCTCAAAAATCAAAGTTAAATGGGTCATCTATCATCTGAATTTGTGTCTGGCTGACTTGTCTGAACATCACAATGATTTATGGCTTGAATTGGAGAAGTCAACCATGCATGTTTCTTAGTTTATCGTTTTATGCTGCCTTCAATTAAACCTCTATAAACAGGATGATGGCTTTACAACGTTGTCCGGCAATAAGGGCGATGAAGGTTTTGCATAAGGACACATAGCTTTCAGCCTGTAATAGGAGTTTAGGAAGAGACCCGTGTTGGTCCGTCCATTTTTCATTAACTAAATCTCGTAATTTGATCATTCTGTGATTCTTATGACACTATAATGTCATTAAGGTACGATCTTGATTATTCCCCGCTTGCATCAACAAGCAAATGCCACCTTAATGATCTGCCGTTTGCTTATTGTATTCCGCTTATTATTTCCCATTTCTCATTATTGCCGTCATTTTTCTAGATAAAAGTGCATGCAGAAATTCAATTTTCTGAGGTTGGAATCCAGGGGCGATAACATGTTTGCTGATTAGAACCTGAATATATGGAATTTAGCATGGCAGTTGAAGAGTAAATGGTGTTTGTGCGAGTATCCGTGTGTGTATCTCACTCAGTCGACTGCTTATTTTCCACTAGGGAATCATCTCCATTCTTGTGTTGCCTATACAGTTGAGGTCAAAAGTTTACATACGCCTTGCAAAATATGCAAAATGTTAATTATCTTACCAGAATAAAAAGGGATCAGACAAAATGCATTTAGATATTTCACATAAAAAGGAAATAAAAATGATAAAAATGACCCTGATCAGAATTTTACTGTATTACTTAATACTGTGTTGTTACCTGAATGATCCACATCTTGTTTGTCCTGCTATTCTTCAGAAAAATTCTTTAGGTCTTTGGTTTTCAGCATTTTTGTGTATTTAAACCCTTTCTAACAATGACTGTATAATTTTGAGATTCATCTTTTTACACTGAGGACAACTGAGGGACTCATATGCAACTATTACAGAAGGTTCAAACGCTCACTGATGCTTCAGAAAGAGAAACGATGCATTAAGAGCCGGGGGTGAAAACTTTTAGAATTTGAAGATAAGGGTAACTTTCACTTATTTTGTCTTCTAGGAAACATGTAAGTATCTTCTGTAGCTTCAGAAGGGCAGTACCAAATGAAAAAAAAAAAAAGATATTTAGGCTAAATAAGAAAAATGTACACATCTACATTCTTTTCAAAAGTTTTCACCCCCCAGCACTTAATGCATTGTTTTTCTTTCTGGAGCATCAGTGAGAATTTGAACCTTCTGTAATAGTTGCATATGAGTCCCTCAGTTGTCCTTGGTGTGAAAAGATGGATGTCAGAATCATACAGTCATTGTTGGAAAGGGTTCAAATACACAAAAATGCTAACAAGCATTCACGAAGAAATCCCTATGATTTTTTATGATTTCAACTATCATTTTCTTTTGTAGACTGTAAACATCTTTTATGTGAAATATCTTATTCAGGTAAGTACTAAATAAAAAATAACATGCATTTTGTATGCTCCCTCTTATTTCAATAAAATAATTAACATTTTATGTATGTGTGTGTATGTAAACTTTTCACTCGTCCTCAAAAATGCAGTGATATTCATATGTGTACTGTGTGTTCCTGTTTAAAGCAGGCGGTTTGTTTGAGCTTTATTTATATCTTTATTATTCGCAGCGATGGTGGTAAGTGGTGTGTTTATTGACAAAGGTATACCCAGGGAGATACCATATTGAAAGGCCCAATTACCTGTATTCATCACTACAGGTTTCAGGCTGTGGAAAACAGGCTTTGATTCTTTGTTTAGAAGGTTTTATTTCTGTCAAGACAGTTGGAAATATGTTTAAATAAATTCCCCGCTCTGTTGTTTTGGTGTAGACGATCTTAAAAACGAGTTTGTGAATCATAATGGGCACCGAAAAGCATTTTGTGTCTTTTGTTTTCTTTTCCAGGAGCTTGAGAAGGCTTTTGGCTCTTTGGGAACACATGTCACATGGAAAAAAAATGGCACAAGGTTATTGAAAAATTTAGAAGAGGAACTGATTTAATTTTCACCCTTAGCACGACGAGGGAAAGTGTAAGGACCTTGGCATTGGCTGAAGAGGGTGAAATTAATCAGCGTGCTATCTCTAGTGAGCGCCAGTTAATCACAGGCCTCAGCATTTTATTAACAAAATGATATATCTGCTTCAAATTACCATATCAGGAAAACTTCCTCCCCCACCCTGTGCGTCTCACATTTTGTCGTTTGAAACGGAAACTTGATTAACAACATTTTAGTCAGGGTTGTGTGTAGAGAGAGAGAGAGAGAGAGAGAGAGAGAGAAAGTGTGATGCAAATGAAAGGGGAAATAATCATAAATATTACACATATTGTGTCAGGGCCTTGTCTTATGCCTCTAAATATCACATTTTTTATTCATCCTGACAAGTAGGACTACTGTAAGACCAAAAAGGGTCCGCCGGGTGACGGGGCGGGGTGTGTGCGCTGGGAAATTTGATTAGTTGATTTGTTAACACTTCCAAACAATTGAATGCTACAATTGGCATATCGCATTTCTCACACAACTTTTATAATGAGATTACATATTCAGTTCATCCAAGAACAATCTGACCTTTACAGAAATCAGCATTTGGAAAAAATTAAACTTACATTAGACACTTTGACAACAGCCTATTTTTCAGTTAAGACTGATTGTATTGATGCTTTTTTAAAATTGTACACACTTGCTAAGAATAAACTTACAGTTATCTACATCTCTTAATTACTTTTAAAAATTCAGATGTTTGTCTGAGCTTCAGGCATTTCATGTGCTATAAACTATAAAACGATAATATTTTCATTTTTTACTTTTTGAGAATCACTTACTCTTGCAACAAAACCGACAAATATTTAATTAATCAATATTATAATAGCGACTAATGTTAAATCTCTTAATAGATCAATAGTGACTAATAATTAGTCTCTTAATAGATCAGTGGGACTAATATTTAAATCTCGTAATAGAACAATGACGACTAATGTTTAATCCCTTAATCCCTTAATGACTAATAGAACAACAAATTTTTAATCTCGTAATAGAACAATAATGACTAATATTTAATCCCTTAATAGAACAATAACAACAAATCTTTAATCTCTTAATAGAACAATAATGACTAATGTTTAATGCCTTACTAGAACAATAACAACTAATCTTTAATCTCTTAATAGAACTAATATTTAATCTCTTAATAGAACAATAACAACTAATCTTTAATCTCTTAATAGAACTAATATTTAATCTCTTAATAGAACAATAACAACTAATCTTTAATCCCTTAATAGAACAATAATGACTAATGTTTAATCCCTTAATAGAGCAATAACAAATAATCTTTAATCTCTTAATAGAAAAATAACAACAAATATTTAATCCCTTAATAGAACAATAACAAATGATCTTTAATCTCTTGATAGAACAATAGCAACTAATATTTAATCCTTAATAGAACAATATCAACTAATACTTAATCTCTTAATAGAACAATAACAACTAATCTTTAATCTCTTAATAGAACAATAGCAACTAATATTTAATCCCTTAATAGAACAATATCAACTAATACTTAATCTCTTAATAGAACAATAACAACTAATCTTTAACTTTAATAGAACAATAGCAACTAATATTTAATCCTTTAATAGAACAATAGCAACTAATATTTAATCCCTTAATAGAACAATAACAAATAATCTTTAATCTCTTGATAGAACAATTTCAACTAATATTTAATCTCTTAATAGAACAATAGCAACTAATATTTAATCCCTTAATAGAACAATAACAAATAATCTTTAATCTCTTGATAGAACAATTTCAACTAATATTTAATCTCTTAATAGAACAATAATGACTAATGTTTAATCCCTTAATGACTAATATTTAAATCTCTTAATGGAACAATAGCAACTAATATTTAATCTCGTAACAGAACAACTGATATTTAATCTTTTAATAGAACAATAATGACTGATATTTAAATATCTTAATAGAACAATAGCAGTGAATATTTAAATATCTTAATAGAATAATAGCGACTAATATTTAATCTCTTAACAGATCAATAGCAACTGATATTTAATCTCTTGCTAGAACAATGGTCACTAATATTTAATCTTTTAATAGAACAATAGTGACTAATATTTAATCTCGTAATAGAACAATACAACAAATATTTAAATATCTTAATAGAATAATAACGAATAATATTTAAGCTCTTAATAGAACAATAGCAACTGATATTTAATAGAACAATAATAATCCCTTAACAGAACTATAGTAACTGATGTTTGATTTCGTAATAGATGAATAGGAATTAATATTTGATCCCTTAATAGAACAATATATTTAATTTCCTAATAGATCAATAACGATTAATATTTCATCTCATGATAGAACAATGGGACTAATATTTAATCCCTTAATAGAACAACAGTGACTAAAATTTAAATCGGGTATTAAATCTCTCAACAGATCAATAGTGATGAATATTTAATCTCTTAATAGAACAATAGCGATTAATATTTCATATTTTAATGAAACAATAGAATTGAATTGATTTAAATCTAATCGAAATTGGAATTTAATCAAATCAAGAGCTTGTAAGTCAGAATCTAATCAGTTCTATAAATCTGTATCAGCACTCAGCTCTAGTATTTAACACTCTAAAACAGGATTGACACTGTATTACTGCTGCATGTGTAAAAGTGACCTTATTGTGTTGGTGCCGTGTTTTAGTAGTTTAATGTTTTGATATGCTCAGATATAATGTTGTAATGTGATATGCTAAAAAAATAAACAAGTGAGTCTACTCCCAACTACACTAAGGGAAAAGCTTTCTTTTTTCTTAACTATCACTCAAGGTGGCTTTTCAGTCTGCAACAGATTCAAAAGTGTGTTTTTCACCCCATCCCTTTCAACGATTGGTTCCCATTCACATGCAACCACATAAACGATGAACCCAGTCTCCATCTGCGAAAGTGATGAAAAATACTGCTTCTTTTTAACATAGATTTACTACCTGCATCTCTGCCAAGAGACAGATCCCCCTCCCTTTGCCCCCATACACTCATCCTGCTTATTTTCACCACATTTAGCCCAATTGTTCCCGCACTCAGGACCCCACCATGCCCCGGTGCATGCTGGGATGGAGGTGATGGCGAAGAGGTGTGTTTGAAGACCCTTTGCATGAGATTTTTCACTCAGAGCAGACCGGAAATGTCAGATTCCAGTGTGTGTTTGTAGTTGAAAGCACTGAGCTGTGGCCGTAAGTCCAGATGTGCGTTCAATCTCATGGGGAGGCAGCAGGAAAGAGAATCCGTAGAATCATCAGCCCTTAAATTTCATGCATCACAATTCATGTGTCTGTGAACATTGTATGTGATACCGAGCCGCCCCTTCCTAGATAAATAAATTGCAGATGGTGTACAGATCATAGGGAATGGTTGTTGCATGGGTAATATGCTTCCGTTTCCCATCCTGCCTCTAGAATCTTTCAGTATTGTTTTTTTCTCATCCTCTAGTTATAGCATATATTTGACATTTCCACCCAGCGTCGGTGCGAAAATGTAATGATTCTGTAGAGTTTCAGCTACTCTTTTAGTGCTTTTTATTGTTTGTGAGACATAGCACACTACACTCTAAAAACGCTGGGTTGAAAACAACCCAACTTGGGTTATTTGGCAACCCAGTGCTGGGTAAATATCGGACAGAACATGCTGACCCAGTTATTTTGTTATTTTGACCCAGCTGGTTTTTATCAAAAATGCTGGGTTATTTTATTTCTGTCAACTATTGTTAAAAAAATATTATATTTCTGGTTTAAAATTGACTGGAACTTATAAAAACACACACAAAATTACTAGAGGCAACAGCAATAATCAAATGATGAACATTTATTATTAAAAGAGAAGTCCACTTCCAGAACAACAATTTACAAATATTTTACTCACCCCCTTGTCATCTAAGATCAGTCGTAAAGAAATTATGGTTTTTGAGGAAAGCATTTCAGGATTTTTCTCCATATCATGGACTTCATTGGTGGCCCGATTTTGAACGTCCAAAATGCAGTTTAAATGCAGCTTTAAAAGGCTCTAAACGATCCCAGCTGAGGAAAGAGAGTCTTATCTAGTGAAACGATCGGTCATTTTTTTCGAAAATAAAAATGTGTATAGTTTTTAAGTACAAAAGCTCATGTAGTACTAGCTCTGAGATGCACGTCCACGACGCTACGAATCACATCTATGTTCATCGTCTGTGTACTCCAGCTCAAAAAGTAGAGTATGGCGAAAAACTCCATCTCAGCGTTTGACTTACTTGCACTTCCTTAGTCTTTGCGTGTTCGCTTTGTAAACACTGGGTCTGTAGTTCCGCCTACATCGCGCGTGACCTTTCGACGTGATTCAGTAGTACGTAGCGTTGTGGACGCGCATCCCAGAGCTAGTGCTACACAAGTGCTTTTGTGCTTAAATGTATACAAATTTTTATTTTCCGAAAAAAATAGCCGATCGTTTCACTAGATAAGACCCTTCTTCCTTGGCTGGGATCATTTAGAGTTCTTTGAAGCTGCATTTAAACTACACTTTGGAAGTTCAAAATCGGGGCACCAATGAAGTCCATTATATGGATCCTGAAATGTTTTCCTCAAAAACCATAATTTCTTTACGACTGAAGACAGAAAGACATGAACATCTTGGATGACAAGGGGGTGAGTAAATTATTTGTAAATTGTTGTTCTGGAAGTGGACTTCTCTTTTAACCAAGAACACATGGACAAAACAAGACAAACTGAATTTATTTGGGTGAGTACAGCATAGCTTATATACATTTAAACTCATTTAACAAGCATTTTAGACATAAAAAAATGTCGCATTTAAAAGTAGAATTGTAATTTTAGTGTATTCAAATGTTCTCTGTAATTGCTTTTCACTAAAAAAAGTGCTAATTCTCATGCCGGTGTGTCACCGAAAGTCTTCCCAGCTTCTCAGATTTTATTTAAACACAGAACACAAGGCTGCATCTAACAGTTATTTTGATACTAGATTAATCAGATGGAAAAAAAACAACTAATAATAATTAATTGTTAAAAATGAGTACTTATTATTTAAAAATATTATTTTTAAAAAGTATTATTATTTTCAGTTTAACTTTTCACTTAAATTATGATAAAAAATAATAATAGACTTACAGACCCCCACTATGCATGCCTGTATAATTTTATCATTTAGTTGTCATGTATCAGACATCTGTGCTTTGTTTCACATCCATACGCCCTAAGAAGCCAGAATAGAATGAAAGGGAGCCCAAACTGTTTTAATGGAGCGGATCCTGCAGACACACAGGCGGTAGACTCATCCCATACCTTCTCTAAAGGAGGCAAATGCCTCTCCTCCAAGCGCACGGGGCCTTTGATCAGTGCCTGTTGTTATATGTAATGATTTTGCCGGAGTCGGTAGTACAGGCCAGAAATCAGAGCAGCTCTAGTTCATTATAATAGGCTCATCGATGCCAGGCTTGTATCAAACCCCTTATTGACATCGTTCAGTAATGTGTGATTTATTTTATTTTCTCATTTTCTGTAGTTGCATGTGGAGGTTGTGCTTTCAAGGCAAGAGAGGCCTTTGAGGAAGCCTCTCATCTCCAAATGTCAAAGTGCTCCCCGTGCACACGTGTGGAGCGCACGCACGCGTGCTTGATTTGCATATGAGTGGTGTTTTTGGTGGCATGCCAGGGCTTCACTGAAGAAGACATCAGAGATGAAACCGAGTGGTTTTTTCCCACCTGGAGCTAGCGCTGATTAGCCCCAGAGCAGAGAGGGGAGGAGGCCGACATGAGCAGCTGTGAAATTACAACCTGCTTAATTTAATTACCCGTGCTAATTAATTCATATCTACAGCCAAAGGAAAAGGACTTGAGTAAAGAAGTCATTAGCCTAATTACTTAATTAATTGTCTGTGGCGCCGTCCCATTTGAGCTGCGTCTTCATTATCTGATGTTTGGCCTTGGCACCAGTTTAGTATGTTTGATGAAATCTGGTCCCGGCGATAATTTCTCCCCGTCACGCTCCCGTAATGAGAGGTGTGGAGGCTCCATATGGCGGTGTTTGCGCTCGAGTACCCGTTGAGAATGTCACTTGCTGATACTAAATCACCCAGCTTGAGCGAGTGTTTGTGTGTGTTGCAAGAGGGATCCTGAGGTGTAATTTTGACTTCTGTTATATATGTGTGTGTATATTTGCTTGATCTGCTTCAGTGATGGGATGTTTATTTTTGGTCTGTGTATGTGATCCCAAAGACACATACATATATAAAATAAGAAAATAAGAAGGATTATACAAAATGCATGTTATTTTTAATTTAGTACTGACCTGAATAAGATATTTCACATAAAAGATATACATATAGTCCACAAGAGAAAATAATAATTGAATTTATAAAAATTACCTTGTTCAAAAGTTTTGTAGTTACATAGTTTACATAATTGTTTATGAGTCCCCTGTATGATTTTGAGATCCATCTTTTCACACTGAGGACAACTGAGGGACTCATATGCAAATATTACAGAAGGTTCAAACACTCACTGATGCTTCAGAAGGAAAAACGGTGCATTAAGAGCTGTGAGGTGAAAACTTCTGAACGGAATGAGGATGTGTACATTTTTCTTATTTTGCCTAAATATCATATTTTTTTCATTTAGTACTGCCTTTCTGAACCTACAGAAGATACTTACATGTTTTTCAGAAGACAAAATAAGTTACATTTACCCTGATCTTCAATTTCAAAAGTTTTCACCCCCCGGATCTTAATGCATCATTTTTCCTTCTGGAGCATCAGTGAGCATTTGAATCTTCTGTAATAGTGAATATGAGTCACTCAGTTGTCCTCAGTGTGAAAAGGTGGATCTCAAAATCATACGGTCATTGTTGGAAAGGGTTCAAATAAACAAAAATGCTGAAAACCTGAAGGATTTTTCTGAAAAACAGCAGGCAGTTTAACAGGACAGGACAAACAAGGGACTCATGAACAACTATCACTAAAAAAAACACACACACACACACACTTGTGGATCATTCAGATAACAATACACTATTAATTAAAGGTATGTAAACTTTTGAACAGGGTCATTTTTATAAATTCAACTATTATTTTCTCTTGTGAACTATATGTAAACGTCTTTAATGTGAAATAGCCTATTCAGGTCAATACTAAATAATAAATAACATGCATTTTGTATGATCCCTCTTATTTTAGTAAAATACGTAACATTTTGCAGATTCCACAAGGTGTATTTAAACTTTTGACTTCAACTATATAAAAGGTCATTGTACTATAAAAAAATCTTTCAGAACCAAAATCTTTCTTAATTATATTGAACCAAATCTGCCAAAACATCAGGTTGTGGAATGTGCTACTTTATGACATAATAGTGTGGCTCAACACCGCCTCCGCAGATGATCAATGCTTCTACATCACTTCTTGTTTAGCCCCACCCACTGATTTACGCATGTAGTATAAGTAATGAGAGAGGCAAATGCAGGTCTGCATAGAAACAAAACAAGAAAGATGGCTCAGAAGACAGCAAGACGCTGTGCAATGCAAAGTTGTGAAAAAAAAACAGTCTTTGCTTTGCATAGCAGTGGACATTTACTTCCAAGTCTACAATATTTTATGTAAAAATCTCAATAATGTTACAAGTGGACCTCAGAGAACAGTACAAAATAATAAAGGCAGTTCATGACCCCTTTAATACAGACTTTATTGCGACTTTATTTCATCATATATACAACTTCATATGTATGGCTTTTCTGTTGTAGTAAGTTTGCTCGGTAGCCCACCTGTTATAGCATTTCACTTGCGACGTGGAGCACTCAGTATGAAACGTTAAATATAAGTCAATATAAAACATCTCAAACTTGTAAAACCAAGCTAAAATGGCATGGTTGCTTCAGCAAATGTAGTTTTATCTCGCATTTGGTTCTGTGTTAAATTTAGTGTAGGTGGCATGGTAATTTCAAACAGGATAGAGCATTAACCTTTTAGCGCCACTCTGAACATTTCATTTCTGAACTCCCACAATATGTATAACAACCAGCATAATAAAACACTGCTAGATTCTTGTTCATCTGTTTTGGATAAAACTGAACATGCCTTTAGTGCAACCTACCAGACATTTCACTTTGAAAGTGTCGCAAAATGTGCAAAAAGCAACAGAATATCATTCTTCTGAAATGTCATAACAGGCACGCTTTTCCAATGAGACTGGTATAGTTTTTTCCATGTAAAATCAATCATTCTTCCTCTGTCCCACAGTCAGCTCTCTTTCTCTTCCAACAGTTCATCAGAATGTGCCACTTTGGCATCTCTCTGCCATGTGCTGCCTGCTGCCAGTTTGCCAAAACATCAACCTTAATGACCTGTGACTATTCAAACGCTTTTACATTTACAGTCACAGAGCTATTATTAAATCCAGAGTGTGTGATTTCTGAGCGGCAGACATCACCAACTGGACTTGCAAAAAAAAAAATGAGTAGTGATTTGACACTGGTTGTTTGATGATAGTCCTGCACCTTTGGTTGAGTCAGTGTTTTCTCTGTTTAAAAAAAGTTCAACAGACAATTATAGATGTAGTAGCTCTCTCAATATATTATGAGTAGGGATGCACAATGCATTGGTACCATACTGGGTAAAGTTACAAAACATAAAAGTTTTTTATTTATAAGTTCCAGTCCTTTTTAAGCCAGCAATATAATCATTTTTAAACAACAGTTGACTTAAATAAAACAACCCAGCATGTTTGGCAAAAACATTTAACCTAACCAACTGGGTCAAAATAACCCAGCATGTATTCTGTCTAATATTTCCCCAGCGCTGGGTTGCCAAATAACCCAAGTTGGGCTGTTTCTAACCCAGCATTTAGAGTGTTGATGTGTGTAATTTTCTGGATTTTACCTAAAATTAACATGCAGATGCGGCTATAAGACATTTGTAGTATAATTTCCCCAAAAGGTTAAACACTGACAAAATAGTAGATTTGTGTTAGCAGAAATAAAAATCTCTAATTATCAGCATATTTGAAAAAAAGCAACATATTGTTTTGATAGCACCGCCAAGCCACAGCGTTTAACTTTTTGGGGAAATTATACTACAAATGTCTTACTTATAGCCGCATCTGCATGTTAATTTTGTCCAAATCCATAAAATTACACACATCCAGTTTTCCTTGTTTGTCTAAATGTTAAAACGGTGAGAGTGGGATGATGCGTTTCCATTTAGCAATTTCCTACATGGCAAGAAAATAGCATAATGTCACTTTATACACAGGGAGGATATTCCTTATCTTATGCATTTAATCTGTTTGCATTGTTCTCCAGTTTAAGAATAATTTTTCACCATGCCTCTGCGGAGAATAACCCTGCCGCACTCTCATTTAGGACGTTAGCATACGATATTGAATTGGGTATATTATTATCCCGAGAACATTTGGCTAACTGCACTTTTACGACCCCTGTGTTGGGTTCTCGGGCGAAAACGGGAGTGGTGAGGGATGTTTTACGCTGCTGTGGTGACTTAAGCAATTGGATAGAAATTGATTGAGAGCGTTTGTCCGGAGAAGGCCTGGTTCGGGAAAAGCTAGATATAGGGCTTAATAACCGAGGCTTTGGTTCCAGTGTCAGCTCAGATTATATTATATATTCAAGTGATACCTAGTGTTTGTGCTGAAAGCTAAAAAGCTTTTCCCCCCTGTTCTAACACCATTGGCTGTGGTTTCTGGGAAAGCATTAGGTTCGTCATTTATAGACTCCACAGCTGTGCCTTGAATAATCCTCATTTTATCCTCCCGCACGTATGGAGCTAATGGAACGTCAATGTGATCGATTGAATTATGTCTATTGATAGACAGACCCACATGTGTTGAAAAAACATGCATGGAGCATGTGGAATCAGATGCGTGTCGGGATCTCTAATCTCTCTCAGAGGAAGTTTAACAAAGAAATGTATAAATTCAATGCATGTTGTGTATGAAGCAACTTCCTTTTTCCGTCTTTTCTCCATCATACGTAATAAATCATGAGAGCGTGTCCATGGAGTCCACTTCATAATGCGGGAGAAATCACATGCTTTCCACATATGCGTGGCTCACCTGAGCTAGCATGAGGGGAGATTGATTACTCTCCCTTGACAAAATCATATAATAAATCCACTCCATTCACCACTATGAAACTTTTTGGGGAATTCTGGAGAGACGCTTTGTTTTTCATGATGGGCTTGGGTGTTGGTCATTTTGCAGGAGCATTGTGTGTGTCTTTAGCAGGCTTTCCTTTTGCACGTGGATGCGAAATAAAATTTTGACCTTGACGACCTCTTGGCCTCCGTAAGCCCAGGTGCATGTTGGGCTTTATAGAAGCTGCCATTGTCGCCTTACTATTTACTCAAAGGCTTTTGAAGAGGAACAACATGGACATGTCAATGGTTTAATTATTTTGAAGGCTGAAGCTTTATGCTGTCGTGAATCAGGAAGGTTATTAATGATAAGTCGTGTCAAAGATGAATTGTATTTACCTCTATACTGAATCTGTGCATTGTGCCAGATGCTGTACAACGGACAGGCCATAACTGGAAAGGTTGTTCTTCTAAAATTCTCTTTTCAAGTTTTTAATCTCTGTTACAGAGATTCAAAATCACGTACCTTTTTCTGTCACTTTAAACTGTCAGCTTGCTGTTGAAATGTCCTTGGTGAATCGTTTTATTTCATAAAGTCCAGATGGTTTTGAACAAAGTATAACTAGCACATTGTCCCTTTTCTATCTCGTTAAAATCTGTAGTGTAGGAAGAGCTTTGGCCAATCAGGGATTAATGCAGGCGGGTTTCACAGATTCAATACCGGACTGAATGGGACGTACAGGCCCAGCAAAAATCTCCTGTGGGACTTTGATTGGCAAAATAATTAGCTTATTATGTCCTTTCCAGATAGGTCCTTTTCTCTAGCCAAAGCCCTCTGAAATAATATTTAGGTTTAAGCCCTCATTTCACATTTAGCAATTTGATATTCTATTTGGAGCGCTTCCGTTCAGCGGGGGTCAATTGAGACCTCAGAAATTATAAAATGAAGTTTTCATCATCTGATTTGGCAGTCTGAAGACTAGGGCTCTCGCAGTCGTGCCTTGTGCAGAAGTAGGATCCTAAATGGTTATCAATTTTCCCCATTGAGTCAGAAAAAGCATGACATTTACAGTTCTTTCCATGAGATCATTTTAACAGACTTTTCTTTGGTCTTAAAGATTTTGTTTTGGAAATTGAGAGTGATTGATGATGCACTGTAAATACATAATTAAAATTAAATTAAATTTGTAATTTTAATCTTATTTTCGGTATTCACAGTGTGGCACCTGTTATATTGTACAATAACTGTTTTCAGCATCATTACTCAGTCTTCAGTGTCATATGATCCTTCAAAAATTATTTTAATATGCTGTTTTGCTTCTCTGCCCAGTATACATTTCTGTGTATGTTGAAAACAACTGTGCTGGCTAATATTTTGGGGGAAACTGATTTTTTTCTTTTTTGGTTACTGTTTATTTTGATAGTTCACTTTAGACATTCTACTTTAAGTAACTTTGCTACTTCATGTCAACTAATTCTCATTAATTTGCAACTATATGTCTACTAACTCTCATAAGTTGATATATACTTGCAAAGTTTGGAAGAGTGTTAGAAGATATTAAGCAGACAGTCCACTAATACTTTAATGTCTAGTTTACATGCAGTTGCAAAGTTACTTACTGTTAGTGGAATGTCTAGTGGACTGTCAAAATAAAGTGTTACCTTTTTTTTTCTTCCAGGAATCTTTGATGAGTGAAAATTATTTGAAATGTATATCTTTTGTGACATGTATTTTTTGATCAATTTAATGCGTCCTTGCTGAATAAAAATATCAATTACTCTAAATTTTAATGTATGTTCAGTTTTTTTTTCTATTTAAATGTTTCTAGACTCTGTTTCAATGGTTAAATTAAAAAAATATAGATAAAAAAACATATAATTCATCGAAATCATGAAACTTACACTATTTAACAGCAATGTATTACAAGTTTAGCAAAAATTACATTTTAAAGGCCCTATGAAATACTTTTTTTTTTCCTAGCGCTGTGCAATGATTAGTTGTGATTAATCGCATCCAAAATAAAAGTTTTTGTTTATATAATATATGTGTGTGTACTGTGTATATTTTTTCTTTATGTATATATAAAGGCACACACATACTGTATACATTTTGAAATTTTACATATATATATTTATATTTATAAAATTTATATTATATATAAATATATTTAACATATAAACAGAACATATTTGTCTTAAATATATATATATATGCATGTGTGTGTATTTATATATACATAATAAATATACACAGTACACACACACACACACACACACTTAACTTTATTTTTCTGACATACTGTGTTGTGTATTTAAATTTTTCTGGTAAATTCTGGTAAATAATTTTCTGATAAATATTACTTAAAAAAATTATGTTTTAATAATCATTTTATTCGTAGTAATATCAGTAGCACTATCATTACATTAAGTAAAATATTTCTGTCACAATTTCTTCAAGTTAAACTGAACTTTTATTTTGACGGCTTGTTGTGAAGACCTTTATGTTTCCGTTTGTATATGATATGACGATAGTTTTTCTCAAAATAAACAGTAAAATGCTCATGAAGTTACTTTCAGAGAAATTGTAGAGATTATGTTTGTGTGTTCATGCATCGTAAGCATCACACATGCTTCAGTACGTGTGTAGTAAAGACAACCGAGCTTCTACGCCATTCATACACACAGAGACACACAGAACATGTAGATTTATATTTAAATAGTATTTTTGTGGCTTACTATTCACAGACACTAGTCCATATCGCATTTTGATTTAAGTGTACTGACCTAATTCTGATTTATTCATCCAAAATTTGGCAAATTCAAACAGTAAATTCCATTTTTGTGACTGGATTCCGCGATTTTGTCTGTTTTCTCCGCATAGGGCCCGATTTATGTCATATATTTATATATAATTAATTCTTTAAATTGCTTGCAGAAAGTGATACTGTAAGGCAGATTGGGAGATTTGCTGGCCTAGGCAGCTCACCGGTGGACAGATGATTACAAGCCTCCAAGCCAAAACCATCAGCTCACAGTGCGAACAAAACATTTTAACCGCCGAGGTTTGTTTCTCCACACCTTCCCTTCTATTCTCCCCGGCAACACTCCTACACTCTTTTTACTGCAACTCTTTATGACCCCCATTCACTGGCGCTCTCAACTTTGCACAATGCACTGCGACCTTCCTCTACACAAATAAGACACACAGAAAACAAACTCCACAGCCTCGGAGCTTAGCTATGAGAGAAGAAGCTGAGCAGAGAGCAGGCCATGCAGAAAGCAGTGGCAGACCATTCAAATTTGTCACAGACAAACAAATAGTATCTATTACTCCAAGAGTTCAGAGATTCAGGGGGAAAAAAGTAGTCTCGAAAGTGACATTAGCACTTTTTATCCATCCAGTCACAAGACCTGTTGATGAAACCTGAGGTAAAAATTACAAGGTTCAGGGGTCTTTCGTTTGAAGCTATTTCAAGGATGACTCTAATTGCCTTGTGGTAGATTGAGATGACTAATTGGCTTGTGCTAGAGTTTTAGCTTGCTGTCCTGGTGAGTTTGTGTACTTTTAAATGTGTATGTAACACATAAGGTGACTTCTAAAATCCTTAATTCTTTGATTTAGCTTTTTTTTGTTTGTTTTTAAATGAAATCATTTTTATGTTATATTATATTATATTATTATAATGCTACATTTTATCTAACTTAAAAAATACAATTTAAAATTGTCAGCTTATTAAGAAGAGTTTCTTTTTCAAAACATTTTTATTATTAATAATTTCACAATTTTGGTAGAATTACATAAATTGCTATCGGTACAACATGAGATGGCTTCATAAATCCATAATTCTTTTATATTACATTTTTATTTAATATTCTATTCTATTCTATTCTATTCTATTCCACAGAAGTAGTGCAGAACCTTTAATATTTCTTATTCATTGTCATTTTGACTTTCTGGATTCCGTTTTTTCTGTTTTAATTTTTCTAGACTCAGTTTTAATGGTTTTAATGGTTAAACTAAATAAAATATTAACAAATAAAATTAAAAAAAAAAGTCTAATTAATTGAAATCATTAAACTTACACAATATATATAATTACCTTTAAACATTAAATTATTTATTTACTTTTTTTGACCTCATTGGCAAATTTTACATTTTTACTAGGTTAAAAGACAGAAATAATAAAATAATAAAACGAAGTAAAACAAAAAATAAAAAATAAAATAAAAAAATAATTAAATGTGGTAAATGTTACATGTTAAATAAACATTTAAAAATGTATTTAAATTGTGATGTTCTAAAAACAGGTATTACTGATTTGATTAAAAAAACAACACACGGTGGTTCATAAATTGATAATACTTTTATATTGCATTTATTTAGTATTCTATTCTATTCTATTCTATTCTATTCTATTCTATTCTACATATGTAGTGCAGAACCCTTAATTTTTTTATTCATTTTGTCATTTCAATTTTTTCTGTATTAAATCAAATATTTTTTTTTCATTCTGATTTGCCATAAAAGTGTCCTGAAACAAGATACACTGAAAACTTTTACATGAGAAACAAAATTAATGCATCAATCATTTTTTTTTTCCCCATATTCGTTTGTTTGTTTGTTTGTATTTTTAAATTCCATTTCCATTGTAATCTTTTTGGATTCCGTTTTTTTTTTTTTCTGGTTTAATTTTTCTAGACTCAGTTTTAATGGTTAAATTAAAAATATTAATTAAAAAACACGTCTAATTAATTGTAATCATGAAACTTACACATTTTAACAGCAATTTAATCAAAGTTTAACCAAAATTACATTTTGACACACATACACACATCTAAGAAACATACATCTAACAAAATTAGGTTAAAAGGCAAAAATTAAAATAAAGTAAAATAAAATAAAATAAATTAATTAATTATTAGATGAGTTTAAAATAAACATTTAAAAATGTATTTAAATTGTGTTCAAAAAGCAGGTATTATTGATTTAGCCTTAAGTGAATGTACCTTCTTTGAGTGATATTTAGGTTGCATATTTTTGTAAAAAGATTTTCTTGTCTTTTTCTTTTTTATTTGTACAGTGTGGCTGTCAGCTGTCATGTCATGCTTTTTCCTGCCTCAACTGTCCTCTATTCTCACAGCGCTAGTGAACCCGGCATGCTCCACCATCTGCGCTGACTAGACCCATTCAGCATTTATGTCTGTGTGTGTGTGTGTGTGTGTTAGAAGCGAACATTAAAAACTCCCTCACACATCCCACAATGCCTCAGAATGTTCTCTGGAGTCCTCACAGTCACGGAGTAACTCCTCTGTCTGCTGCAGAACCTCCTGAGGCCATAAACGCTCCAGTCACCGCGTGCATCTGCTTTGTCTGCCAGATCTTCCTCTCCTCTCTGTTGTGGGAGCATTTGCACAAAACCTCCTGCCTGTGACATGACAGGGCAAAATGACACAGTTTTAACACACCCAACGATGAAACACAAAGATGTGAGGAAGATCTGTTAGCCGACAAAGCTGGAATTTCATCATTTTGTGAATCAACAGCACTTTGAAGTGTAATATTTAGTTAAACTGGGTCATTCATATGCAGTACATTTTCATGTCCTTGTTTTAACATTAATGTCTTAATGGGTAAAATGCTAAACTCATCTTTAAAGACTTTTTAAGACTGAATTAATTTTTCTCTCATCAAAATGTTTCAAATATTTTTATTTTTCCTTGGGAAAATTGTTTTAATTGCAAACCAATTTATGGATTTTGCAGATACAGTTTTTCCAGCTAACAATTTAAAATAAGGAAACCTTTACTAAATTTCTCTTTTTTTGTTCTTTAATCACAATATTTCAAACAAAACTATATTTTTATATTTATTTTATTTTATTTTATTTTTATTTTTTGGGAACATTTATTAAACTGGGAATCAATGTATCAACTTTAGCCTTAAAGTCAGTGCCATAATTACGTTTTCCTCCAATAAATTTGATAATTTTTGGTAGGAAATACAGCAAGACTTTTTTTTTCCTGTATATTCTGAAGACAGTTTACTACATTACATTTTCATATTTATTACATTTTTTGACATACTTTCTCTTAAATCTGTCTGAACTGGTGAAAAATGACATTTCTCATTGAAATTTTTTTTAACCCTAACTAATTCTAGCACTGGTCTAATATGTAACAGTAAAATAAGTATTTTATTTTATTTTATTTTATTTTATTTTATTTTATTTTATTTTCCATCTGGTTAGTATACCTTTTTTTCAGCTTCCAATTTAAAATAAGAAAACCTTTACTAAATTTATCTTTTTTTCTCTCTAATCACAATATTTCAAACAAAACTATTTTATTTTATTTTATTTTACATCTGGTTAGTATACAGTTTTTTTCAGGTTCTAATTTAAAATAAGGAAACCTTTACTAAATGTATCTTTTTTTCTCTCTAATCACAATATTTCAAACAGAACTATTTTAGTTTAGTTTAGTTTATCTTTTTTGTTTTGGAACATTTTTTTTTAATTGGGAATCAATGTATTGACTTTTGATTCTGATTTATTACATTTTCTGACAAACTTCCCCATACATCTGTCTGAAATGAAAAATGACATTTCTCATTCTGGTCTAATATGTAACAGTTTAGTTTTTTTTTTTTTAAAGAATTTTTTTTTTTTTTATTTTGGAACATTTTTTTTTTTATTGGGAATCAATATATCAATGACTTAAGCCTTAAAGTCAGTGCCAAAATGACATTTTAATGAATATTATCAGGATATACAGCAAAAATAATATTCTGTGTTGTTTGAAACGTTGTGACTAGAGAACTAAAAAAAAAGCTGGAAAAAAGCTGAAAAAACTGTACTAACAAGTTGGAAAATGATCAGGAAAATCCATAAATTGATTTGCAACATTTTGATTACAGAAAAAAAAAAAGAATAATCTTTTGTGATATTTTGTTGTTTTTAGTTTGTTTTAGTCTGTATATATATATATATATATATATATATTATATATTTTATTATTATTATTTTATTAAAATGAAAAGGTATTGCATGACAGGAACGACCCAGATGTGTTCAGCCCATTTCATATTTATGTTATGTTCTCTACAGATGCACAAACAGAAACACACACACAATAAAGAGTGTGAGAAGGGCCCGGTTTCTCTTTGATAAGCATCACATTCAATCTCCGCTCTTCACCATAATGAAACGGCGGCCATTTTGGCCTCTCTCAGTAGTGACGGAGTGATGGCTGTATGTTTTTTGACAGCGTTTTAAAAGGCAGCTTTTGTTGCAAATACAAATCCTGAACCATGTATTAGTAATAGACTTTTTCTAACACGTTCCCACAAGTGTTGTTTCTAATGGACAGAGTGAGCGGCGGAGCTTTAATCTCACATTCAACACAGATGCGCTTGTCATTGGAGCAGACTCTTAAGTCAGCTCAAGCGAGCACTCACCAACTTAAAAGAGCCAGGTGTTCAAAATCATTCATTGTTGTCAAAGACGGTTTGGGGCTTTAGCTATCGGAAGAAGCCGTTCTCTCAGTTGAAGGCATTTGAAAGCTGAAATTTCTCTGTAAACTCTCTTTCCCCAGAATTCCCAGTCTACTTGCTATCTTTAAAAAACATTCTGCCTTTGTGTTTTCTCGGCGCGCGGCTACAGACCTGACAGTGATGTGGAATTTACTCATGGGTTATTTGTCAACATGTTCTACATGCGTAAACTAGAATGAGGTTTCCTTAATCTGAGTCATAGAGCTTCTCAAAACTTTTTTCCTGTCTGTTTCTGGAGACGCTTTACTACATTACATTTTCATATTTATTACATTTTCTGACATACTTCCTCTTACATCTCTCTGAAATGGTAAAAAATGACTTTTCTCATTCTCAAATTTTAGTATGTAACAGTTAAACATTTATTTGCACAGCACATAACTTAAATAACATAACATAATTAATGCATTTAAATGCATCACTGGCTTCCATTGTAAAAGTATTACTATTTTTAAATTCATTTTACATCAAAAAAGTATTTAAAAGTATTTCATTTTACCTTGAAAAGATTTACTTTTGTTAGTGTAACTTTATGGAGTCAGGTTCATTAAGGCATATTAAAAAAAACAGAATTCATCACAGAAAATTCAGTTATACTAAATAACATAAAATAAAACATAAATACTAAATAACATAAAAAAAAACAATACTTTAACAACAACAACAACAACAACAACAACAACAAAAAACATTGCCACCATTGTAAAAGTATTACTATTTTTCAATTTTACATTGTTAAAAAAAAATCTTTTTTCTTTCACAGAATTCATCATAGAATAATCAGAGATGGTTTTTGCTGTATATTGAAAAAAAAAAATATATATATGGCACTGACTTTAAGTAAACTGATTCCCAATTAAAATTAAAAGAATACCTAAAAAAAACTAAACAAAACAAAAAAAAAGAAAATAATAATAATAATAATAATAATAATAATAATGATAATAATTTTTATATTTTTGCTTTTAAATCCATAACTGGCTTCTATTGTAAAAGTATTTTTCATTCATTTTATATTGTTAAAAATAAAAAATAATAATAATAACTGAACATAAAAATGCTTCACATTTAACCCCCCATAAAAAACAAAATAACATAAAATAAAAATAATAATAATTTAATGAAAGCTTCACATTTATGCCATTACTGGCTTCCACTGTAAAAGTATTACTACAAGTATTACATTGTTTAAAAATAAATAAATAAATAAATAAAAATAAAAATAAAAATAATACTTTTTAAAAAGCTTTACATTTTTTGCTTTTAAATCCATTTCAGGCTTCTATTGTAAAAGTATTTTTAATTCATTTTATATTGAAAAAAAAAATTAATTTTGCCTTGAAGAGATTTACTTTTGTAGGTGTAAAGTCAGGCTGATTAAGTCATATTTAAATAAATAAAAAAAAAAAATAAAAAAAAAGATAAATTCACAGAATTCCTCACAGTAAGTGATGTCTGTATATCCAAAAAATAATATAATATAAAATAAAATAATAAAATAAAATTTAAAAAAATGTAAAAGAGCTATATATATAATTGTAATATATATAATTATGGCACTATTTTGTTGTTGTTGTTGATGATTTTAAGTATTTCATTTTACCTTGATGAGATTTACTTTTGAGTATAACTTTTTGAAATCATTTTAAACTTTGTTATATTAAAAAATATATTTTTGACCTTCTAAAGCTAGTTATTTTAAATGCTACCACATAAAATAAATTGTTTCACCAAGGTATTTTGTCTTTATGTTGATCAGAAAAAAAAACAGCTTGACATTTTTGCTTTTAAAAACTTCATCCCACTTTTTTCAACTGGAAAGGTATTACTATAAATTTCCAGTCGTTTTACACTGTTAATTGTCCAGATGTCTTTTATATTGGAATATGACTCTTTTTGGACTCAGGTTGATATTTTCGTCCAAATAAACCTAATTAATTTTGATGTAGACATTTTTTCAGTTACCTGACAAAACTTTTTCACAGTGTACCAACCAGGGGCGTCGCTAGGGCTAATCATTCGGGGCTCGAGCCCCGAAACTTTTTACTCCAGCCCCGAATGTTTTTTCGTATGGCCTTATGATTTCCACGGAATTTGTCAAAGTTTGAATGAATTAGTCAAAAGTTGGTCATTAAACTTAAATCAAGTCGCGAACTAGTATCTGTAAATATTATGCCGCAAAAGACTATTTAAATATGAATCCTGCATGTTCTGCGTGTGTTTTTATGAATGAACGGCGCGCATGCGCGGTTTCGTTTTCTACACACGTAACACTGACGCGCAGTGATTTCAGCGTCTGCCGTTTCACTAAATGAGGACATAAATACATTAACAACATCTCCAGAACTGTTCTGAGAGTCACTTCATAAGCAATTCACTGTTTCATTTGAGAAAAACAAGCGTCAAATATATACACAGAAATTTAAAGGTATTCACGGCAACCCGTCAAAGTAAAAGTTCGGTTTAACTTTATTAATCATTCAGTATAATGTACGTGCCTACTACTACTACTAATACTACTACTACTACTATTAATTAATAAAAATGTATAAAAAAAATTATTATTATTACATTATTTCTTCCATGTTTTACATTTTAATAGTAAATCCCCTTTATTTGCCAAAAATAAAATATAATTTTCATTAAAAGATCAATTAAATCAATATTTTATACCTTCATTTGATAACCAGAAAAATACACAACACAGAATTCCATAAGGATATTGTAAAAATAAATAAAAGTTGTTTTTAAACATTCAAATAAACAGACATGCTAAAACATATTTGGTAACAATAAAACGTAAAGTGAGAAAAAATAAAACATTTCACATTTCCTAAACATGTAGTTTTTCTTAACTTTTGATAAATTGACAGTAAATTGTATAAGATTTTAATTAATTACACATGATTAATTACATTTTGATTAATAAAACTAAATTTAACCATTAAAACGAAGACCAGAAAAATGAAAACAGAAAACAGAATTTGAAAAAAATAAAATAAATGGAATTTGGGGGAAAAAATAGGGCCCTGTTTTTGCATGCAACTATATATTTGTTACAGTTATAAATATTTTTATTATAGTTATAAATAATTTTATTTGTCTAACATATTTTTGTAATGTTATAATTTTGTTATAATACTTTGATATGTTTGCTATTTGCAGTTATTACTATTTACTATTGTTCATAGTGTGACCCGCCTAGAAGGATCCAGATTCAACCACTTGTGTCTAACAAAATCTTATGTGAGCATGATGTGAGCTCCCACCCACTACCACTAGCCCCTGATGATTTGGCACCAGCCCCGGATGTTTTAAAATCCTTGAAACGCCCCTGGTACCAACCAACGGACAAGCTGACGTTGATTGCAGAATACTCATTAAAGAATTACAGAATTGATCAAACATGATAGATTTAGCATTTTTGGATGAAAATGAGCCTAGTATGTTAATTAAAATCCAGTTTGTGTCCATTTAAGGGATGCTGGTCCTTGACTGCCCAGCTTTGTCTGTGTTGTTGTACAAGTAACGGCACGTAACAGCAGTTTGCTCACCCAAGGTTGTGCCAACATGCAGCACACGCTCCAAAACCTAGCAATGCCATTTATTTTCCTATAAAGATCATCACAGCCAATACTGCGAGCTGCCTGCATCCGCAAAGGGTTTGCACAGAGTAAATGAAGGACTTTTGCTTCATTTGAATGTCATTTAGTCCTGAGATGTGAAATAGTGAATTTAACGTTTTATGACTTCCATTGAATAATAAATGAGAACATTAAGGAAGCATACTAATGATGAATATAATTGGCTTTGGGTTTTTCCTTTAAGCACTTTTCGCAGATTCTTCCTCCACCGGTGCATGATGGGATAACTCATTTAGAGTGTCCAAACATTTTGCCCTTGAGAAAACAAAAGTCATTGGATTCTAGCAGCTGCTATCCGACCGCTAAAGTTCCTCAGCACACCTGAACAGATTTAATATTTCACTCATTACCTATTCAACTTCTCAGTGGGGTCTTTGTTTTAATATTCATCGCTAATGTAAGATCAGAAAGCAATCCCAATCACTAGATCTGGTGAATAAATAATGATGATCTTTAATACTTAATCGCTGTCAGGATGGATAAATATCAAGATGGACAATGAGTAATTTGCAGTGAAGCATTATCAGATCAATATGAATGTGTTGTTGAATTCTTCTTGTCTATGTGAACATGCTGTTCATTGATAAAGAGATCTGAAGTAGAAATCTATATGTTTTAGGGTGTGTTCACACTTGCCATGTTTGGTTCAGTTAAAACGAACCCTGGTGCGACTGCTCTGTTACTGCGGTTCGTTTGAGTAAGTGTACACACTGCCATCTGAACCCTGGTGCGCACCAGACAAGTGGACCGAGGCCACTAGGGTGTTTTCACACCTGTAGATTGATTGCTTCGTTCCGAAACAGGGATTAAAATTATTACAATGTGTTAATACAAGTCACACCCGAGTAAACTGTCCTTTCATTGGTCAAAGTTCCACAGTTTATTTTCCGGATTCCGCTCAGCTGTCATCCGTCAGGATAGAACAACAACAGCTATTTTGTAGCTGTCCTTATATTAATTCATAATTTTGAGCAGGTGTCCAGGATTGGTCAGGAAAACATTTTTAAAATACACCTACTACAAAGAAAGCAATAAGACAGCATTATAAAATTAAAATGCGCGCTTTAATTTTAAATGGCGAAGACGTGCCCACACACAAACATTCACAGGTTCATTTTAAGCGGTATTAGCAAAACAACAAAACTACTGCTGTTCCCGGAACTGTAATTACACATTATACAATGTCATATAGCCTGGTTCGTTGGTCCGTTGGATCGGATAGCTTTCTCACTACAACCGAACCGCTCCAGAGTTCGTTTTCAATCGAGCCGAGACCACTTTGTTGAGGCGATCTCGGACCGATTGTTTTGGCGCGGATCCGAGCGCCATTATTTTGTGTTCACATATGCCCAAACGAACCGAGCCAAGGGGGGAAACGCGCCAGGTTCCGAAATGGGTCTTGTTCCGCTTCCAAACGAACTCAGTTCGAAAAATATATGAACGCAACAAGACCAAATATTTCTAAACGAACCAAAAACAGGAAGTAATGAGAAGATGCGACGCTATTTAACGAAGGGAACAAGCGGTGTATTCGAAACAAAATGACCAGAGGACAAACGTGGAGGAACTAGGAGGTAAAGTGCCTTTATGAGCTCTTTGTGAGTTCGCAAGTGGTGAAAATAAAATCATATATACACGCAACAATGAGCGCGCTTAGTCCAGCAGACGTAAATTCGACTTAAAGCGGCGATGAGCAGAGCGATCAGTGAATAGGTATTTTGATGTTATACACACGTAACGCCGCTTTAAGTCGAATGCGCCTTTCCTTTTGTTTGGAGTGTTCGGTGAGTTCCGTCACGAAATATACGTTGTTCAACCCGACCGTTCAGATTGTGAATGTATCACTATGCGTTTAGGTTCGCTGTCAAAATGCCAGTGTGAACGCTAAACGGACCAGGACCAAACGTATTTTCCTTTTTGGTCCGGACCAAATAAACCAAACGAACTGAACTACAAATGTGAACACACCCTTACTCTCACTCTTGAGGATACAGGATTTTATGGAACCTTCCTTTTTATGCTAAAATCTTTTTGTTTCATTTTTATTAACCTCACTGCTTCTCTATCCCTGTAGGAAACTTAAAAAGGAGTTCGTGTTGATTTTAAGAGCATTTAATTTCTCTCCCGTTCTCTCTCTCTTACTTGCAGGCCAGTGAGGAGAAAGTTAATAGCCCAGGCTTAGAAGTCAGCCTGCTCAAGTCCAAATTACAGGAAAAGACAGAACAATCTCAACAGCTGCAAGATCAAATTCTCAAGCAGCAGGAGGCTCTAAGTAGGGCAAGCCAAACTCTCAAAGACACCAGGAAAGCAGCTGGCAATAAGGTAAAAAGAGCATGTCTCTCTTTCTCGCTCGCTCTCTCGTCCCTCCTTCCGAAAAAAAAAGCGTCTCTGAACTTCTCTCCTCCCCTGTGATGCTGAATTCCCAGGATGTGTTGTTTAGAAGAATACGGAGTCTATTACACAAATTTTACAGTGTCTTATCTAAATTTCCCCATTCAGAGACAGCTTGTATTTGTGTTGGCGTTCACTGAAACGCGTACGTTACCGTATTTTTGTAATCACAGAGGACTAACTTTGTGTAGAGAGAAAACAGCACGGCTGTGTCAAATCCAAACTGGCAAAGGATCCAGTATTTTAAGTGTTTTCTCAACAGAGCAAAGCTGTCTTCTTATTTTTGCTTGAAATGAATATCAGATGAAGAGAGGTGGAAATGTCCAAGTGTGAAGCTTCAGATGGCTTAACCTAATTTTCCCTGAGACAAAGTAGATGTTTGGCGATATGCATTTAATTCCTGCGTTGCGCAAACAACCATCTGACCCCTGCGAGTAAATATACGTATAGGCGGACGTAAGTATCTAGCGATGGGTTTCAATTAATCTGGGACTTTTATCTTCTTAGGCAAAGCAAACAGACGTTAAGTTTTGCATGGGTCCCGTTACTGTTTCCACATCTGGTTCTGTTTCGCTGCGAAAACCTTCTCTCTGATCTCATATGTTGAACTACTGTAACTTTGCCACTGTCTGTTTCCTGTTGGAAAAAAGGGAGAGGAGGAGGAAAAATGCGTCGAACAATAATATCTTTTGTTCCAGAGAAGTTCCTCCGTTAGCGCAGCTGAACAAATAGCCTTAATAGTTTGGTTTGAAAGAACTCCTCCCCATCAACCGGTGTGTGATATTTATGCTTTCAGCGGCGCTGGACCAAGCCCTTCGTTTTCATTTCTCAGGCTGCGTTTCTCTGGATTTGTTTGAACAGATCATCCTTTCCACACAGAGGAACGAGGTACACGGAGGGTTTTGTTTCTTCCTCCCCTTTCCGAATGCTGCTAAATTAATAAGACGTCAAAGACAACAAAACCCAGTGTTTTACTTGCTCGACCCTGGCCTCCATTAGTGAGGAGACATGAGGGAAGATAATTTGTCCCTCTGAAGTTAGTGCACATCAGAGAAGAGAGACAATAACAAAGGCCTCCGCGGCGGGGGCCATGATGCATTCCATTCCTCCTCACGTTACCCATCAGCCCCTGCTGCCGACTGGCCGGAGTAACTTACGTGGACTCTTTGATGATGCATTGCTTGTGATAATTTACACAGTAAATATAGCTAGTTTTTAAAGTTTTCGCTGAAAATGGGAATGCAAAAATAATATTTGTTGTTGTCTTTAGTGTAACTGTATAGAAATTTTGGCTGCTGTAATTTACATCCATGTTCCAAACATGGAAATGGGTCCTTTAAAGTGTTATTTATTTTATTTTATTTTATTTTATTTTATTTTTTGGCAATTTTTAACTTAAAATGTAATGGAGCCCTGCACATGACATGCAGGGAGAAAAATAGAAATTGTGCAACAATTTACTAATTTGTTCCCTCGGTTTAAGTAAATCGTGTTGTTGATCAAATATTTTGTTCCCTCGTTTTAAGTAAATCATGCACATGATATAATAATTAGTTCCCTTGTTATAAATAAATTGTGCATGCAATATAACAATTTGTTCCTTCAGTTTAAGTAAATTGCACACATGATATGATTTTTCTTGAGGTTTTCTTGTTTGATGTAAATCGTGCACATGCACAAAACAATAACTTGTTCTGCTTCCTGTCCGCAATTTCATAAACCTATTGCTGCTGTTATGTTACGGATAGAGACAATTTAATTGTTGTTGTTTTTTTTTTTTGAGTTATAGAGATATCCTACAATTTACTTAAAACGAGGGAATTAATTATAATATCAAGCACACGATTTGCTGAAAACGAGAAAACTTTATATTGAGTGCACTATTTATTTAAAACGAGAAAATGACTGTATATCGAGTCCACAATTTACTTAAAATAAGGGAATTAATTATTATATCAAGCACACAATTTACTTAAAATGAAACGGTTATATTGAGCACACAATTTACTTAACATGAGAAAACGACTACATATCAAGTGCACAATTTACTTAAAACGAGGGAACAAATTATATTGAGCACACAATTTACTTAGAATGAGAAAACAACTACACATCAAGTGCACAATTTACTTAAAACAATTATATTGAGTGGACATTTTACTTAAAACGAGGGAACAAGTTATTATTTCGAACGCACGATTTACTTAAAATGAGAAAACGACTACACATCAAGTGCACAATTTACTTAAAACAAGAAAAAAAAATTATATCAAGTGGACAGTTTACTTAAAACAAGGGAACAAATTATTTCGAAGGCACAATTTACTTAAATCGAGGGAACAAATTATTATATTGAGCACACGATTTACGTAAAACTAAAAAACGACTATATCGAATGCACAATTTACCTAAATTGAGGGAACAAATTATTATATCGAGTGCACAATTTGCTTAAAACAAGGGAATGAATTATTATATTGAGCGCATGATGCACTTAAAACGAAGAAACTAATTATTTCAAGCGGACAATTTACTTAAAATGAGGGAACAAATTATTATATCAAGAGCACAATTTACTTAAAATGAGAAATTTAATTATATCAAGTGTACAAATTACTTAAAACGAGGGAACAAATTATTATATTGAGCGCATGATTTCTTTAACATGAGAAAACAACTACATATTGAGCACAAAATTTACTTAAAATGAGTGAACAAATAATTATATCTAGCACATGATTTACTTAAAACAAGAAAATGAATTATATCAAGTGCACAATTTACTTAAAACGAGGGAACAAATTATTATATCGAGCTCATGATTTACACAAAATGAGGGAACGAATTAGTAAATTGTCCACACAATTTTTCCACTGCATGTCATATGCAGGGTTTTGTAAAATTTAGTCTACATATATTTAAATATATATTTAGTAAATTTCATCATTTCTAATTTTGAACTTTAAAATATTTTGACATATAGTTTGTGATAACTTTTAAATATGTAACTTTTTAAATATATATATTACACCAATATATATATATATATATATATATAATACCAAAATATATATATATATATATATATTATTTTATATAAATTATACCAAAATATTATACCAAATCTGCTTATTAGAGTGAATTATGAAGGTTCATGCGAAAAATATATATATATATATATATATATATATAATATTTTTTTTTTTCTGCATGATCCTTTATAAATCACAATATGCAGATTTGGTCCTTAAAAACATTGCTTATTATTATCTGTTGAAACTGTTTTAAACAGTTATAGATTTTTTATAAATATATTGTATATGTATATGCTATAATTCTAAATACTATAACTACAGTCAAATTCTTTCAATGTTGGTTTCTTCTTAAACATTTTTAATGTCTTGAGAAATTATTTTTGTAATTTTTCAACAGTAAATTTAAATAAAATCATTTCATAGTTGCGATGTGCATTTTTCATCTCATCTTTGTTTTTAATTTAATCAATACCCGTTAACTAACAAACATTTTGTCAGTAATTTAAGTGGACGAAATTGACCCTGTCCGTCAGAATGACTTTGCAGTTCTCCACAAACGTCAGAGCCAGCTCTCCCCATAGCAGAACTCTTGTCAACTCTTTCTGTTCACAAAGTCTTAATAAACCCACTCCTCCATAAATATTGGATGTGAGTGTCACTCACTCTATTTGTTTATTTGCTTGTTTGTTGGTTGGATATATCACACTTATTCCCAGCTCTCCCTCTGTTCTCTGTATAGGATGTCTAAACGTCAGATGGGATTCTCTTTTTGTCAGTATTTGAAGCCGGGAGTGTGCGCAGGGAGGGGCCGTGGAGATACAAGCTGCAGTGATTGATTTAAAAATACCTCCTCCTCCTTGATTTCGGGGGCTTCCTGTCCATAATGCACGTCTTTTAGCGTAAAGTTCTTGTCTAAAAGTTGTGAGTGATTGACCCAGTTGGTGGTGGGTTGTGCTCCGTGCTAGCTGCTTCTGACATGTTTCGCTTTGCTAAATAATCAACAAAGGCTTGCGGCTGTCACAAAGTGGCAGCAGCGTAACTTATCAAGAGTGCAGTTTATAGTCGTACTTCACATTATTTTTGTAATACTTCTTATGCGTCTCGTCTAATGCACCGTAATGCGATTCCATATATCGTTGACCTTTATATTGGGGTCAGCTTACTACTTCTAAGATGCGCTTCGATTTTATTACTTTTGCTCTGTAACAGAACATCTGCAGCAAATTCAGTTTAGTCCTCAAATTATTTATCTGATGGTCTAAATGAGCTTCTGTAGTTTGACATTTAATTTGAGTTTGCAATATCACAAAGGTACAATGAAAACAAATGCACTGTTGTTTTGCTACCTCCGTTCCTGCATTTCTAATGTGCTATAAAAGCTGATTTGCTTTTAATGTTTCATGAGAAGGTTACATCCTTCTTTTAGGAGCGATGCATTCACACTTTGCTTTTTGTCTTGTTTTTTTTTTTCTCTCTCCCTGTGATTTCAGATGCGGTTAATGTCAGTCGCTGTGCACTGGAGCACATCAGATGTCAGGCCTATGCAATTGTGCTACAATGAGCCTGTTAAATGTGCTTTGGAAGGGTGTAACACAATATATTATGCATGCATGAAATGTACAAACACAATGAAATTATGCACTACAGATATGATACAGTTCTCTCAAGTCTTGCGGAGGCACTTTGTGATACATTTTAAATGCAATTTTTTTGTGGCCACCGGCAAAATGATGCTGCTGTCTAATGGTGCATTCATGGACATTGAAGAACTCGCTTACACGTACACACATACGCACTCACGTTCACACATTCATTTTGTTGTGCATGATTCAGACGACCTATGAGCTGTTTGAATACAAAGAATTATTTAGAATTATTTTGTATTATTCGTAGTATTTGTGTGTTTGTTCTATGTTAAGATTTTTATTGAAACTAATAGATTTCATCTTTTTTTCTTTTTTTGTGATATGAAGGTCACATTGCAATTTTTTGCTAGGCTTCTTTACTATGATATTTTTAAAACTATGATCATTGAAACAAACACTCAACAAATCATAAACCATTTAAATATTCATTGGTTGAAAATTGGTCGTTGGTTAACATTAATGTATTAACTAACATGAACGAACAATGAACATTAATTTATTACACTATTTATTAATCTTTGTTTATGTTGGTTAATAAAAATACAGTCGTTCATTGTTTGTTCATGTTAGTTGACATTAACTAATGTTCAAAAAACACAACTTGTGATTTTAACAATGCATTAGCAAATGCTGAAAATAACATAAACTAAGATTAATAAATGCTGTAGAATATTGTTCATTAGTTTAACTAATCTAGTTACTAATGTTAACTAATGAACCTTATTGTAAAGTGTTAAGTACACAAGTAAACTTGTGTAATAATTTTTATTTTATTTTATTTTATTTTATTTTATTTTATTTTATTTTATTTTATTTACCAAGGCGCCAAAAGTGTATGTTAAATAAAATTACATATGAAACGTGATGTGTGAGAACAACAATGAAAAATGTCACAATGAAGTAAATTTCACCATTTAAATGTTTGTGTGAAAATTATTTACCAGGTATTACACAAATAAGCATGTTCAGTTGTGGTATCATTGTCATAACAAAAGAAAAAAAAAAACATTAAAAAAAATCATTAATTAATTAATTTATTTATTTGTTTACTTATTTACTTACCTTCTTACCATTTTTATTTTATTTTATTTTATTTTATTTTATTTTATTTTATTTTATTTACCAAGGTGCCAAAAGTGTACGTTAAATATAATTAAATATGAAACGTGATGTTCACAAATAACCATGTTCAGTTGTGGTATCATTGTCATAACAAAAGAAAAAAAAAAACATTTAATTAATTAATTAATTAATTTAGTTATTTACTTACCTTCTTGCCTACTTACCAAGTTTATTTTTATTTTATTTTATTTTATTTACCAAGGTGCCAAAGGTGTCCATTAAATAGTTAAATGTGAAATGTGATGTGTGAGAGCAACAATAAAAAATGTCACAATGAAGTAAATTTCACCATTTAATGTTTGTGTGAAAATTATTTACCTGGTATTACACAAATCATCATTGTCATAAAAAATATATAATTTATTGATTTACTTACCTACTTACATATTTTTTAATAAAATTATATATGTAAAAAAAAAAATAAATAAAAAATAAAATAAAGTCACTTGGCAGCATATTTATTGTACTTTAAGTATTTATTGTAGTTTCAGTCAAGCTGTAATTTTGTCAGTTTACAAAAGTGAAAAGTGATGCAATTATTATTTATTTGTGTGTATTAATGATAAATTAAATGGCAAGTGTGAAATTAGACCTCACAAGACAAAGTAGAATGTCATTTAAATTTTAAAATGTTGTTTTTAAACAGTATCTAATTTGAGATGATGGAAATTATTTGTTCCTATTTTAAAGGAGCTTTTTTTCTGAAATTGCCCAAACACCCATTAACATTTATTTAGTACGGTTTGTTCCTGCTTTTTCTAGTGTATTTTAGTTTAAAGTGTGACTCGAGGTTGCTGTTTTGAGTGTATTTAGAGGTCTTGAACTCCGACCAGACCTTTTCTTCATGTAAAATATCATCTTCGCTCTGAGCCGGAATGTTTGCCCTTGCTCTGAGCTACAATGCCTTTGCTACTTAGTTTCCGAGTTGAAGGCATCAGCCACAGACAGATGGCCAATACAAAATTGTTTAAGCTCTGTTTCGATTGATCCTGACTATGTTTGCATAGGCCACAAAAGCAATTATTCTCTGAATATAGCTTTGAAAGGACAGCCAAAAGCAAACAGAAATGCAGGAATTAGTGCAAATTGGAGACATTGGCGAGTAGTATTGGATGACAGGTTAGCCCTTAATGAAGGGGAAACTGCGGTAATTAAATCTCAGGCTGCATTTGTGTGGCTCGGCGCTGTCCAGCCGCTGGAAAGGCATGCGGGAAAGAGTGGTGAAAAACGTTTCGGTCTAAAGTTGCTCCGATGCTCCGTCATTTGAGACTGTTCTTCATGAGTGCAGGGTGAAGGTCAAGGAGCTATCTTAACTCCATCAATCCTGCGGACAGTTACAAACGACCTTTCACGTCCCATAAGTTGCTCTATATGCCGAATTGGGGGCGATACATATTTCTGTGTTTAGGAGAGACGTGTTCTGCGGGGAGCGATGAGCGCTTCATTCACCCCCACATGATGATTGAAGCTAATATCTCATTTAAAGAAACAGACTGGTGTTACAAAGGCTGAGATTGAAGATGTTGTTGAAAGCACAGATGGACTCTCAGAATATAAAGAGACTTATTAAGCCATGCAATCGAACACAAAGACAAAAGCAAATGCGATCAGTGAGAATGCATTAAAAATGCAGCATATTTGTAGTGCAGTTTTGTCTTTGTCAAGCTGTTATTGCTAATATCATATTGAAATAATACGTTTAGAAGAAATGGTGAATGAGGAAAAAGCACATAAAATCTCATATTTCAGAAAAACCTTCAGATGAAACAATTAACTTTAATGAAAATTAACATTGTGGTTGTCTGTGATTTGTTATTTACTAGAGGCAAAAAAACTGTAGCTGCCTCAAAGGAATTACAGAACACTATTGGAAGAAAAAACTATTGGATTTTGAAAAGGAGGCAAGTCTTTGAACAATTCTTTTTCTTTGTTTACTGATGTAGATATAGATATCACCAAAAAAAGATGAAAAATCAAAATAAAATAAAGCCTCCAGTCTGACAGCATCCTTTTGTTTTTCACGCCACATTGTCTGTAATTGTAATAAGATGTTTTGGGAGTGTTTCACATGTGTTTGTTTCGTTTCTGTGCTGCGTTCAGTGGCATCAGCAGGTGGAGAGACAGACATGGTGGAACCACAGGCGGAGAGTGAACCAGCTGCAGGGTAAAGCTATGAAGTCTACGAGGTTTGGAGTGTCTCTCTTTATACCCTATAGAGACTATTTCTTTCTTTAAAAACACTTTTAAAATAGATTTCCTGCCACTTGGAGCCATATATTCCAAACAAAAGATTTTCAAGGTGTGCAAACCCGTAACATACGAAACACTATTTTATTTTATTTTATATTATTTTATTTTATTTTATTTTTAAGGTATCATTTTATGTTTTATTTTATATTATTTATTAGGATTATTATTATTGACAGCCTACAATTATATATAGTATAAAATGCATTGAAATGCTTTATTTGACAATGTGAGATTGTCAATGTATTTTTGCCTTGAAAACTGAGATAAAATATAGTAGAACATGAATGTATTTTTTTTACGAGGTTTGGAGTGTCTCTCTTTATACCCTATAGAGACTATTTCTTTCTTTAAAAACACTTTTAAAATAGATTTCCTGCCACTTGGAGCCATATATTCCAAACAAAAGATTTTCAAGGTGTGCCAACCCGTAACATACAAAACACAATTTAATTTAATTTAATTTAATTTAATTTAATTTAATTTAATTTTATTTTATTTTATTTTATTTTATTTTATTTTATTTTTAAGGTATCATTTTATGTTTTATTTTATATTATTTATTAGGATTATTATTATTGACAGCCTACAATTATATATGGTATAAAATGCATTGAAATGCTTCATTTGACAGTGTGAGATTGTCAGTGTATTTTTGCCTTGAAAACTGAGATAAAATATAGAAGAACATGAATGTATTTTTTACGAGGTTTGGAGTGTCTCTCTTTATACCCTATAGAGATTATTTTTTGTTTAAAAAAACACTTTTAAAATAGATTTTCTGCTACTTGGAGTCATATATTCCAAACAAAAGATTTTCAAGGTGTGCAAACCCGTAACATACAAAACACTATTTTGTTTTATTTTATTTTATTTTATTTTATTATTTATTTATTTTATGTTTTATTATTTATTAGGATTATTATTATTGACAGCCTACAATTATATATGGTATAAAATGCATTGAAATGCTTCATTTGACAATGTGAGAATCAATTTTTGCTTTGAAAACTGAGATAGAATGTAGTGGAACATAAATGTAGTTTTTACAAGGTTTGGACTGTCTCTCTTTATATCCCATAGAGATTATTTTTTCTTTAAAAAACACTTTTAAAATAGATTTCCAGCCACTTGGAGCCATATCTTCCAAACAAAAGATTTTTAAGGTACAGGACAATCTATCTGTGCAGTGTTCAAAGCCCATAGCATACTAAACACTTTATTTTATTTTATTTTATTAGATTTTATGTATCATTTTATTTTTTATTTTATATTATTTATTAGAATTATTATTACAGGCTACAATTATGGAATACAATATGCTACATTCAGCAATGTGAGAATCAATTTGAAATGCCTTGGAAACTGAGATAAAATATTTTTGATAATGAATGTATTTTTTCATCATTATATGAATTATTTTACTATTTATTTTTTATTTATTTCATTTTTATTGTATTAGAATTTTATATTATTTATTAGGATTGTTATTATTGACAGGCTACAATTATATATGGTATAAAATGCATTGAAATGCTTCATTTTACAATGTGAGAATCAATTTTAAATGCTTTTGGAAACTGGGATAAAATATAGTGGAGCATTAATTTTTAATCATTTTATGAATTATTTTACTATTTATTTTTTATTTATTTCATTTTTATTGTATTATAATTTGATGTTATTTATTGGGATTGTTATTATTGACAGGCTGCAATTATATATGGTATATGAATTTATATGGTATATAAAATACACTGAAATACTTTATTTGACTGTGAGAATCAATTTTAAATGCTTTTGGAAATTAAGATAAAATATAGTGGAACATTTAATTTATTTTTTTTTTTTAAATCATTTTATGTATACTTTTATTTTTAATATTTTATTTGTTTTTATTTTTATTGTATTATTATTTTATTTTATTTCATCAATATTATTACATGATTATATATACATTTTAAATGTAAAAATATGGAAAACAGAATAACATACTGTATAGTGTAAAGTTTTTTTTTATTGTCATTTTTTTTTAAATCATTTTATGTATAAATGTATGTGTACTTTTATTATATATATTTAATTTTTATTGTATTATTTATAATCTTATTTTATTTGGTCAGTTATTATTTTGACAGGCTATGATAATATATGGTATAAAATGCACTGAAATGATTCAATCTACAATGTCAGCATTAATTTTGAATGTTTATGGAAACTTGGATAAAATATAGTGGAAAGTGAATTTATTTCCACAGAATAGTGTAGTTCAAGTGGAATGAACTGTTAATCCTATCATAATTTATTGTAAGTTGGCTTTTTTTTTGACATTGTTGGCTGTCGTCAGGTGGGCAGGCAGTTCAGAAAGGGATGAGATTGAGAGAGAAGAATTCCCAGGAAGCACAGGAGGAGATGGAGGAGGAAACATTACAGTACATGACAATACGCTTTAAGACTTTAAACAGAAAATCCTGCAGAGAGAGCTGAGATTGAGACTTTTTTTTTGACCCTTCATTGACTTATTTTCGGTGTTTAAATGAGAACCTGGTAAACGCTAAATTTGGCCTCAAAGGAAAAGGTGAGTCATGTTTTGCAAGTGTTTAAAAAAGGAAGCGTGTGTTTTTTGGCAAAAAGGATGTTTTGAATGGATATTAGAGATAAATGTATATTAGGGAGGCATACGTGAGAGACTGTATCTGTTTTAGTAGAAGCAGGGTGTTTTGCTCAGCAAGGTGCTCAGCCTTTTTCTTTAGAGGTGGTTTGTATCTCTGTGTGTGTGTGTGTATTTAGAGTAGAAGGTGTGTGTCCTCCCTGACCCCTCCCGCATCTTTACCGCCACCCATCTGTTTACTGACTCATGAAAAATTCATGAGTGTGTGTTTGGGAGCAGCGGAATAATTTTCAATATTTAGCCAGGCTATGAATACAGATGATGTTGAACTTTGGTGTATTGCGGCGGCGTACGTGAAGGTGTTTGGGCGCGTATGCGTGTAGCTGGTATCGTGGCAGGCTGAGGTCAGCAGGCTTAATGAGGGGGTGAGGAAGCCGCGGGTCCACACGCATGTGCTGAGTGAGACGTGTCGCCTATAGCAGACCTGTGACTGGACGGGACGGGAGGGGCAGAGTGTAGATTCAAAGCCAACTGCAACTAATGCAGCAGCAGGTTAGCAGCAGCTGTCAATCAAACACACTCAGTAAAACAAAAGGTAACCATATGCAATTCATGTAAAAGTAAAACTGAATGAATTATAAAACAAGCCTTTGACATTTTATTGCACCTGGTTATTGTTAAATATTTGAAAAATCAGTGGGAACAAATTAGATTATTAAATTAGATTATCAACAATTTAGATATCACCTAATTTTCCAGTTTTGTTTGATTTTGTTTAGTTTTTCTAACAATAATAAAAAAAGATTTTGCATATGGTTACCTTTTGTTTATTATTGGCATTACATACACGTACGTATTTGTTTGTTTACAGCTAAATAAAATTCTATATTATATGTATCATATGTATTATAATTATAAATTGTGAATATGTAGAAGTAAATCTAAATATATAGTTGTAAGTCTGAATATATAAATGTAAAGTAGAACATATAGATACAAAACTGAATATATAAATGTAAGTATATAATTATAAGTCAGAATATATAAACGTAAATCAGAATATACTGTATAGATATAAGTCTGTATATAAAGATACAAAACTGAATATATAAATGTAAATAATTAACATGTAATTATAAGTCTAAATATGTAAATGTAAATTGTGAATATTCAGAATTATATTTGAATATATGTACATTTTAATATATAGATGCAAGTCTGAATATATAGATACAAAACTGAATATATAAATGTAAATAATTAACAGGTAATTATAAGTGTAAATATGTAAATGTACATTTTAATATGTAGATATATAGATACAAATCTGAATATATAAATGTAAGTTGTAATATATAGAAGTCTAAACATACAGATACAAAACTGAATGTATGTATACAAGTAAATCTGAAATCTGAATGTAGTTATAAATCTGAATAATATACAAGTAAATCCAAAAATGTAAGTTGTAATATATATGTAAGTCTAAATATATAGATACAAAACTGAATATATGTATAGAAGTAAGTCTAAATATAGTTATAAGTCTGAAAATATAGAAGCAAATCCAAAAATATAGTTATAAGTCTGGATATATAGATGTAAGTCTGAATATATAGATACAAAGCTAAACATGTGTATAGAAGTAAATCTGAACATACTGATAAATTTGCATATATAGAAATAAATCCGAAAATATACTTATAAGTCTGAATATTTAAATGCATCTTGATATATATAGATATAAGTCTGAATATATAGGTACTGTGTGTAATTATTATGTATATAAATACACACAAATTAATGTGTATATTTAAGAGAAATATGTTATTTATGTACAAAATATTTTTATTTATATATAATATAAATTATATACAAAATTATAACAAATACATTATACTTAATACTTAAATATATACATGTATGTGTTTGTATCTGTATATACATAATAATTACACACAGTACACACACATATATTAGGCAAACTCAAACTTTTGTTTTGCATGTGATTAATCGTGATTAATCATTTGACAGCCTAAATATATATAGAAGTAAATCTGAATATAATTATAAGTCTGAATATATAACTATAATTCTGATTATCTAATTGTAAATTACGTTTATCTAATCTCGTTTATCTAATTGTTAATTACGTTTTATGTATTTATAAATCTTGAGTATGTAAAGTTATAACTAATAATTTATAAGCAATTTGTATAAATAAACTATATACATTATATAATTGATATTAAATTGCTCACTGTTATTAACTTGCAATTTATTTAAATGATATTAAACAATACTTATGTATTTATATATATATATATATATATATAAAATAAAATAATAATTAAAATAAAATATTAAATAAAGCCCACATTTAGAAACTCTGCACACACATCTTTTGTGAAGATACTGTAATGCATCTAAACTACAGCACAGGTGTGCTGCGAGATTAATTAGGTTTCTCTTGCAGTGAAATAGTCCAGAAATGGACCTCTATTGTTCATTTGTTTATTTATTGCGTTGTATTTTGAATAAATTTAGCATTTGCTCAGCTGATATTACACCGCAGGTGTTTTGTTTGAAGTGTTTGGCGACTTTGTGACATTCTCAGATGGTCTAAAACTCAGTGCTTAACAGTATTTTTTACAGCTGCAGTGTTTTAGCCTACTTTGTTTTAAGGTCACACGCACTGCGCTGTTTGTGAAGCGCCAGCCCTGAACCCATCATTAAGAGAGTTTGTAAAACAGGAGTTTGAGAGCGCCGAGAAGTGCTTAATTGATTTTTAAAGATTAAAGGCTTGTCCTCATCATGGATTAAAATCAGTCAGGGCAAGAAAACAACATTGCTTAGCATTAAAGAACTTTCACTTTTATACACCACACAACGGCATGTGATAGACACAGATAGCGAAAGATTAAATAAGCCAGCAAATTTAATGTAACAGCTTCAAGGTCACTTGCAACGTGGTCCTTCGTTAACAAGCCTTTATAGAAAGTGCCGTTATGACCGTAAGTTTTTTTATTACAGTCACAAGAGCAGCATGTCAAAGACATTATGCGCTGTTAATGTCATTTATCAAAGAAAATGAAAGACAAGCAGAAAAAAAGATCTTTAAAGCCGCTAAACTCTTTCTACCAAAATACCATAATCTCATCAAATTCTGAAGTCACAAAACAGGACATTCATACAGAGTATTCATCAAAACAAAATTAGTAAGCAAATAAGGTTCCGGAGTATTTGATCACGATGATTAGGTTAGACATAAATATGCTTTAATTGTACTCACGTCTCCGAGGGCTTTCAAGATTCATTTGAGAGCGCAATGGAAACTTGATGCCATTCCAGATAAAAACTTGAATTTAAGCACTCAGTGTAGTGTTGAGGTAATTTCTCTCTATGGTTCAGGGTCTGAAAACAGTGTATGATTCTCATCCTCACCCAGAAGTACTTCTCTGTGTTCTTTAGCCAGAATAACTTTGCCTGTTTGCTGTGATAATACATTATATTCACTCCGTTTACATTCCATAATAACTCCGAGAAAGATCTGCAGATGTTTGATGTTCTCTGCACAAATTTTCATTATAACATTTGGTGCATGTGTCTCTTTACTTACCTTGAAAACATTATGTCTCTTTTCTTTGTTATATTCATGTCTGGATTTCTGAAACAAAAGCCTCTTGATGTTTTTTGTCTTGTAGGTTCAGTCCGGGATCAGATCTTTGGTGGTAGGTGCTCCATGTGAAAGTAATCGTGAATGATGAATGAAGGTTTGTGGCATTAGTCTCATATCATTATTGCAGTGTTCAGATGGCATGTTAGCTCTCGATCCGCTCATGCTAACTACATTACGGGGGTCGATCTAAGTGCATGGTCATATTTTACAACTTTTAGGGTCCCCGCCTCAGATTAAGCTGAGTTTCGGGCCGATTTAACATTGTTCTTGCACTGTTTCCAACAAAATACCATCGTTAGTACACTTATTGATACTACAGTAAAACCAGTAAATTTTAATTTGGGACCTGGCTAGCTCGACACTACAAACCGCCGGCATCAGAGGAAGGAAATTAAACAAAATGACTTACAGAAAAGGAATCTGAAAGAAAAGACATTAAAAATGATCTCAAGGAAATTCCCTATGAAAAACGACTATGGTTTTACTCTAGTAAAATATCATCTTATCATGCAAGAGAACTGTAGTTTATTGCTTTTTGCTTTTTGTTACCAATTTTGTGATCCACAGTGTTTTTCGGTAATGTGTTTTTTGTTCTAAAAGCCCAGGGCGAAGTCTGAATTTTAAGAGCTGAAATCTCCAGCCCGAAGTCTCGCTATGTCCAGAAAGTCATCCGTATGGAACACCCTGAAGAGGCAATGGACCAGCTAACAGAAGAGCTCCAAGCAGCCCTGGACAATCTGAAGAGCCAGACGGGGAAAATACACCAGTGCGAGGAAGAAATTGAGAGATTAAGAGAGAAAATGGACAGCCACCAAAAATGGTTTGTAGTCAAACAGGCATCAGTGCTCCTAAGAATTTAAAAAAGAAAATACAAAAAACTATATATATATATATATATATATTAAACAAAATTGTTGTCCATTTTACAGGTAGAATATTGAAAAGATTGAGCAAAATGTTAAAGGAATAATGCATCCAAAAATTAACATTCTGCCTTGTTTTGCATCCTTTTTGAAGCTTAAAAGTTTCAATCCTATTTCATAGTACATTGAGAAAAAAAAGTAAAATGACCATGTTATTTTTTTTAAAGTGAATTTTATATTGGTCTTACTAAATATCCTTACTGCTTTACTGACTGCAGAAATTATGTTTTTTTTTTTTTGAGGACAACTGGGACTCAGACACAACTATTAAAAAAGGTTCAAACATTCACTGATGCTCCAGAAGGAAACGTGATGCATTAAGAGCCGGGGGGTGAAAACTTTTGGAATTTGAAGATCGAGGTAAATTGTACTTAATTTGTCTTCCGGGAAACATGTAAGTATCTTCTGTTGCTTCCGAAGGGCAGTACTAAATTGAAAAAAATGATATTTCAACAAAATAAGAAAAATTTGGACATCTTCATCATGTTCAAAAGTTTTCACCCTCCGGCTCTTAATGCATCGTGTTTCCTTCTGGAACATCAGCGAATGTTTGAACCTTTTTTAATAGTTGTGTCTGAGTCCCAGTTGTCCTCAAAAAAAACATAATTTCTGCAGTCAGTAGAGCAGTAAGGATATTTAGTAAGACCAATCTAAAATTCATTTTATACTGAGTCCTTCAGTTGTCCTCAGTGTGAAAAGATGGATCTCAAAACAATACAGTCACTGCTGGAAAGGGTTCAAATATGCAAAAGATGCTGGAAAACTGAAGAATCTGTAGGACCAGGAGGATTTTTCTGAAGAACAGTGCTCAGTTTAACTGTTCAGAACAAATAAGGGACTCATGAACAACCATCACAAAAAAAAAAAAAAGTCACAGATCATCCAGATAACCACACACAGTATTAAGAACCAACTTTTAAGAAACTTTTAAAAGGGGGGGAGTTATTATTTTAATCATTTCAGCTATTTTTCGGTCTTGTGGACTATATGTAAACATCTTTTATGTAAATTATCTTACTCAGGACAGTACTAAATAAAAAATAACATGCATTTGGTATGATCTCTCTTATTTTGTTAAATGATTCACATTTTCACAGATTCTGCAAGGGGTTCTCAAACTTTTGCATAAAACTGTATATTTTATAGCTTTGTCTATAGTGAAATCAAGTTTTAAAAAGCTGGAAAAAAAGAAATTATATGACTTATATCTAAAGGAAATATTGATTCAGTATATGAATGTTTTTGTGTTTGGGAAAAGAAATATTTCTGGTTAATATTAAGAACTTAAGGTTAAAACCAAACTATAATTATAACTTGAAAAAGTATCTTTTTTTTCAGTGTAACAGCAGTATGAGATGTATTACTATTTAGATACAATTATCTTTATTATGTTTTTTAAGCATGGGTTTTATAAAATGTACTGAAATGGAAAAATATGTCAAGATATATTCTGTGAAAAGAAGTTTATTATTATCATGCTAATTACAATGCGAATTAATCCTGGTGTTTATAGATGTTTAAATATTTTACTAGTAAAATGCTGCAGTGTGTACTGTGACCTTTTTCTTTTTCAGTTTTTGCAGTCTCAGGTTTTAGATATTCAGACATTTCTATGCATTATTATTCTTCCAAGGTGATATGTCCATTTGTTTGGTCTCATATTTCACTGTTTAAAGAAAACTCAGTTTATTTGGAGCGTACACAGAATGTACTAATAATCTCCCAGCATTATCCTTGCCAAGCAATTTTGTGCTTGCGTCAGGATTCATTAATATTGGTTAGCCACTGCAGTTGCCCTGTTTGGGGCATCCTTGGGTGACAAATGAATCAAGCACCCCTGATGTCACTTTGGTTTTGCGTCTTTCTGAAGACATTTACAATGCCCGGCAACAAATGAATCATTTTTATTGCAGAAAAATTTAATTTGTATGAGCTAAACTGCAGCCTACAAGGTCAGACTGGCGGAATATAATTTTAATCAAATCAAATTTAATTTGTGCTTTATAAAAGAGTTACCGATTTGAAGAATGACTGTATTTTATACTTTGTTACATTCAGTAATAAGACTGATACTGTTCTGTTGTTGAGGGATAAATCTGTGAGCACTGAAGTACAGTGGCTAGTCTTGAAGCGCTACTGCTCAAGTGGTGTTACTTCTGAATTTAATATATAACTATTCTCCTTTTTTAGTACAACTAATTCTACACCATTTTTGATTCACTAGTCAAATTATTAGATTTGTGAGAATGAACCATGTGAACTTTGTTCAGACAGTCAGATGTTCTTTTTTCCATGAGATGCTCTCTGGATCATTCTCAAATCATGCTGAAGAACATGATTATCATGTTGCAGACAATGCATGTTTTTCGTGAGTGGATATCAGACAGATATAATTCTGAGAGAGAAAACAAGTGCTTAGCTTTGCTATGAGACTCAGCATGTTTGTTAACCCATCATTTTGTGACTGATTCTTATGTGATTCTCAGTACAGGTGCTGGCAGGCTCAGTCTTTCAGAAAGGAATACGAGGCATCAGCATATAGAAGCACAGGTCTGGATCACACCGTTCAGTCATTGTACCATGATGATGGACACAGCCCAACCAAATGGTCCCAAAGCAACTATATAGGCTCTTCCAAGCCAAGAAGTTTAATATCATAAAAGATCAGGTTAGAGAAGTGAATTTGTGGTAGTGCAAACAAGTACTTTTGATAATATTTTAATTTGTTTAGTATTATTTATTATTGTTTATTATTGTTTTGAACCTTTGTAATACACTTTTTAATACACAAAAGCAGATGGTTATGAGAAAGTCACATGATGAACCAAAGCCCATCACAAGCAGCTTTTAAATATTAACACATATAGAAGGTGCATAGTGTCATTCACACAAACATTAAACACCGTCATTTTAACACACATGAAATTGAAATAATGCAAAAATGTTAATTTTAACAATATCAGATATAACATACAACCCTAATTTACAAAAGTGATAAGAAAAATGAAGAAGAAACAGTTATTTCAACAAAAAAACTTGAATTTGAAATGTAATGCGGGAAAATTTGGGAATGTCAATTTACGGTTATTCACTGTAAATTATACATTCTTTTTTCACTTCCAAAAACGGTATGCTACCGTAAAATTACATGTAATGTCCAATACAGTTTTTAACCGTATATAGTACGGGAACTTACCGTTAACCATTTAACAGGTTTTTACTGTAGCATTTTTACAGCATGTTTACCTTTAAATTCACTGTCATTTTAACAGTGTGAAGATGCTCATTTTTTACCCAAAAATGAAAATTCTGTCATTAATTACTCACTTTTGGGTTGATTCAAACCCGTAAGACCTTCGTTCATCTTTGAAATACAAATTAAGACATTTTTGATTAAATCCGAGAGCTTCCTGACCCTGCATAGACAGCAATGCAACTACCATGTTCAAGGCCTAGAAGGGTAATAAGGACATCATTAAAATAGTCCATGTGACTAGTGTTTCAAGAAACTGTTGAAAGTCATTATTTTTGTTTTCTTTGCACACGAAAAATATTCTCATAGCTTTATATAATTAAGGTTGAACCACTGATGTCAGATGAAGTATTTTAATGATATCCTTACTACCTTTCTGGGCCTTGAACGCGTCATTTGCATTGCTATCTATGCAGAGTCAGAAAGCTTTCAAATTTTATTAAAAATATCGTCATTTGTGTTCCTTGATGAACAAAGGTCTTACAGGTTTGGAACAACATGAGGGTGAGTAATTAATTACAGAACTGTAATTTTAGGGTGAACTGTCTCTTTAAGAGTGTTGGTGTATGTCCAAAATTTTTTCTTATTGCCAAATATTGGTTTCCCTCAACGTTTTAGAGAGCTCAGTGTACACAAGTTTAGTTCAGATAGAAAGTTTAGAATCACACTGAAAGGCTGGATCATGTCAGGTAACCAATAATATACTTACCGTCTCTTTTTGCTCCAGCAAATTGCCTTGCGGTGTGTTTTATCCTTTAGCAAGTCGGTCTCCTCATCGGCTGAGCGTTCCCGGTATCTGTCAATTATCCTCTCTCTCCGGCATCCGCATAGCCTCTCTGTCTCCAATCACAGCTCATCGACGGCGTTCTCGGTGAGCGCTCCAGTCAAATGTTTGTTATGTTAGCGGCGCTCGCCAACACTCCCAGTCGCCCCCTTAAAACCTCATTCATTTGGCCTGTCTGACTCGGAGTCCTACTACAACTACGCCGCGCAAATAATTAAAGGCTTTAGTTAAATACATAGTTGGGGTATTTGGAGACTAGGGGATCTGTAATAACATTTGCCATTATTCACTCAGGCTTTGATTGCCTGACAGAAACAAATTAGGCCCCAGGATTAATTTCCAGCAAAACGTGCCAAGTGAATGCAATTGACTCCAATTAAAGCATGAAAGGACACTAAATATTCAAATCAGCCGAGCCCGTGATGGCGGGCCGATAAAGAATGGCGTGGAATTGTGCCAAGGGAGAAAACCAGCCATTCACGGGCACCTGAGGGAAAATAACAGGCTCTCATTCAATAAAGAGTAGCTGGGGCAACAGACATGTGTTTCTGCTGCAGAACATGCCCCCGCTGGCATGTTGTTGTTGTCGGGTCACATCAGCGGCTATTCATGAGCGTTCGCTGTTTTCAGCTGATTTGAATATCAAGGCCGCATTAAGACACCTAAGTGCTTATGTATTATACATGCTAAGTGCTTGTTCAAGTTTATGCGGGGACACGTTTTGTAATAGGCGGCATTGTCACATACATGAGCGTAATTAAGGTGATTAAATAATAATGTCCCAGAATACAAATTTCAAACTGATGGTGGCATCTGCAAACATAGCATGTGCACTGTGGGACTGCTTGTAGTTATGCGAGATAGGTAAATGGATTAATTGATTCATTTAGAAAATTGAGTATACATTTCAAGCGGATTCTCGTGGGATAAAAGAGCTTGTTGTGCTGTGAAAACAAATTGTAACTTTCACATCCCTTATCTTTCTAGTCCAAAGAGAGCATTTATTGAAATGTCTCGTTTTGACACCAAAATACATCAACATGTGACTGTCCAATGACGGCTATTGGATGATGAGAAAATTGGCGGCGAAAGCCGGATGAATGCTATTATCCTTGAACATCAGAAGAACTATTAATAATAATCAAACCTTGTGTTGTTCCTGGTTGTGTGTAGCACATACTGCTCAGAATATCCTTCTGAAGAAGTTTGTTTTTCAGAAAATCTCTGATCAGTTCAGTGTAGATTGTTTCATGCTTACAATTTCTTGCAGGCTTTGGGAACTATTGAACACAACAGCAAATTCACATAAAGGAGTCATTTGTTAGGCATAGTTTACAAGCAGAAAATGGCCATGAAAATCTTACATTCTAAGTAGATTTCAGGGTTTCAGGATGCAGTTTGGCCTTAGACCTAAATTAGCAATGGCTGTAAAAGTAGTTTGTCCCAGTCGGTTCATCTATGTTACCGTGTCTTGGCTCTGTAGATGGCAGAGAACTGAAGTTTCCATGCTGAAGTTGAGCAGGTGTACATGAAGTTAACCCATAGAAGGGAAGAGGTGTCTGTGAATATGAGAGTTATCAAAATGCAGAAAGAGAACTCAAACATGTGGATGAAAAAAAAGGCCTTGAGGAGCCCACCTGAGGACAAATCCTTGAAGAAATGTTTACATTCTAAGCATTGATGTGACAAAATCTTTGTTCCTAGTGAATAGAAGCTTAACTTTTCCAAAAGATGTTTGCTGTTTGCTATTATTGTCCAACCACAAAACTACAAGCAATTTATTCTTAACAACATCTGTGTTGAGTTACATTATGTGTTATTTTATTATTTTATGGTGCTTTGTCAGTTCTGAAAAAATGTGATTAAAACCAACATTTTAAATTTCTTTTTAATACTATATCATTCTAAATTAGTAATAAGTAAATAAATAATCATGGCAAAATTATACATATATATATTAGGGGTTGCTTCCTTCGAGGAGACAAGGGAGGCAGTTTTCCTCAAAATATTGGATGAGAACAAAAAATTTTAGTACAAAAGTAAAACAATGCCAATATTACAAAATATAGTATTAAAAAGTGTATAAATCACTCGTTTTTCCAACAAACAGCGACATCAGCAGATGAATTTAGAGCGGGAGTCCACACCTCTCTCGCCTCCCCTGTGCCCACTGAGTTTTAACAGACCCCCTAAAGCGTGCCGAATGAGAATGAATGGGGGAAAGTCACATGACAGGAGGCAATGCCTCCATTGCGATATGATTGGATATGACTGGTTATGATTGGCTGTGATTGGTTCATGTGATAAATCCTGTCTCTCGTGTGTTGTGTATTTGCGAATCAGTCTGAATGAACAATATAATGGCGTTAATAGAAAGACTAAATTTAAAAAGTACAGTAAGTAAACAACTCACACATATATATAATTAATTTGTTATGTCAAAATAAGAATTAAAATGGGATGAAAACATGATCTGTGGGAGTTTTTAGTGAGTGATTTGCTTTCAATATCCGTGAACAATACTTACTGAGCTTTGATGACTGATGATTGGAAAAACAAAAAAAAAATATGGTTAAAGTCAATTATTAAAACTTAAGTTCACAAATAAAATATTGTTTAATTGGTTACTGCTGAAAGTTATTATTTTAATAAATGTAAAATGCTTAAAAACACTATTTGGCTTTAATAAATACTGATTACATTGTGAATGTAAAAATGAAAATATATATATATTTATTTATTTAATTTTTATTTATTTATTTATTTTTTTGATAGTGTAAGTAACCAAAACAACGTGACTGGGACCTAAATTTACATTTGATTTAATAATAATAATAATAAAAACATTTCAGAACACTACTGATATATGTATCTAAAATTATATATTTGTGACCCTGGACAACAAAACCAGTCTTGGGTAGCACGGGTATTATTTGTAGCAATAGCCAAAAATACATTGTATGGGTCAAAATTATCATTTTTTTTATGCCAAAAATCATTAGGTTATTAAGTAAAGATCATGTTCCATAAAGATATTTTGTGAATTACCTACCGTAAATGTATCAAAACTTGATTAGTAATATGCATTGCTAAGAACTTCACTTGGACAACTTTAAAGCCGAATATTTTAATATTTTGATTTTTTTGCACCCTGAGATTTCAGATTTTCAAATGGTTGTATCTCATCCAAATATTGTCCTATCCTAACAAACTATGCATCAATGGAAAGCTTATTTATTCAGCACATTTAATATTTATAAAATGTAAAATTACACTACTAAGAATAATACTTTTAATAGAATGCATTATAATTATTTGGAATTAATACACTGAAGGTTGTAAAACACTAGTGTTTAAACGCACTTCATCAGATGTTGGACTCAAATGGGACTCCTGTCATGGAATGACTCATTTGCAATGTGTGATTAAAAGATAGTCTCATAGGGGCCAATAAATGCTGTTTTCATGTTTTTCCTCTGCTTTTTAGGATGATGGTGCAAATCATTTGATGACATATTACTCCCCCTCATGTTTTCAACTAGCTATGGACTGGCCTGTACAAGACAAGCCTCAGACGTATACAATATACACAAACACACACAAGCAGGAAGTACATCTCACCTTAATGATGGGCTATGTGATGGTGGCAGCTTGCATGCATGCGTGTGTGTGTGTGTGTGTGTGTGTGGTAATGATGCGATGCTGGCTGGGCTGTCTGTAGAGAACTCCTCATTTGCAGTCTGGGAGGCCTTTGTTGTTTTGTGCAGACAGTGTTGTTACGCATGCAGGAATGTCTCATTAAGAATTAACGTGGGCATCCTCAGTAGCGACAGAAGAGAGCGAGAGATAGATCAATCCCCACCCCAAAGCCAGCCGGCCCTCCAGCCCAAGCGCCTTGATTATCAGGAGTCATTTGAAACCTCCCCATTTGTCCACAGCATGCTGGTTATGATCTCATTCTGAAGCATGCAGGGCAGACTATCTCTCTCAGTAGAACATCGCCAACCGTCCTCACTCGCTCATTACACCGCCGCTACCGATAAACACCCCGTTGCTTATTTTCACGCCGCCGCGAACGGATGTGTCCGTGCTGGCGTTTTGATGCTCCTCGAGGCATGTAAAATAATTGTTATGTATTCTGTCTGGATTTGTCCTTTTCTCCTTAGATCTACAGTGGAGTCTATAATTTCGTGTCAGACAGTAATGTCTTATTTGAGTGCTTTTGAGCCTGCTCAGGTTTGCCGGGGACGGCGACGTCTCGCCCGTGCATAAGATCAGTTCATCGTTTTATCCCCTTGTCTGTGTTCATTCCCGGGTGTCAAGGCAACAGTTTCGGTTGATGAGATGAGCGTAGATGCTCCATAACTTCAAAGCCTCGCGGAGGGCGGCACGCTGTATCGATTTCCCGAGTGTTTAAAATGTAAAACGTAAAGATTTCGCCGCGGTTTGATTGGAATTGGTGTTGACCGGCCATAAGTGATGGATTGCATTTGAAAATCCCCTTCCCGTGGCTCAACGAGGGGAAAAATCAGAGGAAAAGGAGGAAGTGCCAGTGACCATGAGAGTTCAAGTGGGTGATTGAACTGTTTGAAGGCAGCTGGACCAAATCAAACCAGGAGGAGAGAGCGCCATCGAGGAATCCTTCCAGACTTCAACAGCATAGGTGAAGAGAACGGCCCTGCCCCCTTCCCACTTCACCAGAATGCCACGAGCCCTTGGCATGGATGAATCGCATTCTCCCGCGTTCTTTGTGTGACCCGTGCGTGCACTCCAACTCACGAGTGCACCATTGTACCAATGATCGATCGAGTGCATTCCTGTTAAGTGCGTAGTTCTTGCGTTTTCAGGTTTTTCTAGTCGAATGCGAGGTAAATACAGCTACGCTGCTCTGTTGTGAATTTGGTCACTCCATGTGCTCGCCGCTGCTTTACACCAGTTTTCTGACCTCCGTGGTTTGAAGCTCTTAGCCGGAGGTGTTTATTCTGTAGCATTAAGGCGGCCTGGGCGTTAAAATAAGCTGAGGAATAATACATTACATACAGGAATATAACTTTATGCCGCAGCCTGCGCCTATCCAGCAGAAACGGCAGCCGCTGATTGGCTGGCAGTGACATGATTTATGATCCTGTTTTGCGCATCAGCGGCGTAGGGGTTGCCGTGGCGAGGGCCTGCTGGAAATGATACATGGCATTCTAATTGAAGAATCCTCGGCGCATCCTTCCTACAGTGGGAATGTTTAAATGCGAACGCTGTTAATTCAGGAAAGGTGAAAAATCGCCGCTTAATGGGGTGAATGATGGAGGTTGAGCAGCCTGCTGTAGGCAGCGTTCATGATGCATATACAAAAATGACTATTGGAGAGCAGGACTCCCTCTCTGAGCTGTATCAATGCATGGCAGACCTCTCTTTGAATCGCAGGATTTAGAAAGCTGCATTAGCTCTGAAGTATGGAATATAAGGTGAATCAAATCGATTTGACCAACGAGCATTTTAAAAGTACTACATTTCATATTTCTTGTAAATAACCATTTACTGTTGACCATACACCATATTAACCACCTTATAATTTTTTAAAAATCTAATATTATAATGTGTATTAGTAGTACTACTAGTAGTAGTAGTATTAAATATTCTAATTTTATTGTAATTAAAATATATAAATTGTTGTATATCCATACACCATATCAACCACCTTATATTTTTTTATATATAATATTATAACATGTATTAGTAGTAGTAGTATAAGTAGCATTAAATGTTATAATTTTATTTTAATTAAAATATATACATTAAAGTTGTATATCAATACACCATATCAACTACCTTATAATTTGTTTAAGTATAATATTATAACGTATTAGTAGTAGTATTAGTAGTATATATTTAAAAATATAATATTTTAATGTATATTAGTAGTAATAGTAGTAATAGCATTAAATATTCTAATTTTATTATAATTAAAATATATAAACTGTTGTTTGTCCATACATCATATTAACCGCCTTATACTTTTTTCAAAATATAATATTATACCATGTATTATTATTATTAGTAGTAGTAGTAGTAGTAATATTTGTAGTAGAAGTAGTATTAAATATTCTAATTTTATTATAATTAAAGTATATAAATTGTTGTATGTCCACATATCATATTAACCACCTTGTAATTTAAAACAAAAATATAATAATATAATATGTAGTAATAGTAGTAGTAGTAGTAGTAGTATTAAATATTCTAATTTTATTAAAATTAAAATATCTAAATTGCTGTGCGTCCATAAACCATATTAACCACCTTATTATGTTATTTATTTACTTAAATGTTACTTATTACCTAAATGTAATATTATAACATGTATTATCATTATTAGTAGTAGTGGTATAAGTTATAATAAATATTGTAATTTTATTATAATTAAAATGTATAAATTGTTGTATATCCATACACCATATTAACCACCTTATACTATTTAAAAAAATAATATTATGACATGGATTACCATTATTATTAGAAGTAGTATAAGTAAAATTAAATATTCTAATTTTATTATAATTAAAATATATAAATTGCTATATATCCGCACACCATATTAACCACTTCATAATTTAAAATATATATAAATATAAAATATATATTAAAAAAAAAATATATATATATATATATATATATAATATTATAACGTATTATCATTATTAGTAGTAGTGGTATAAGTACTATTAAATATTATCATTTTATTATAAATAAAATATTTAAATTGCTGTATATCCATAAATATTAACCGCCTTGTTATATTTTAAAATATTATTTTATAACTTGTATTATCATTATTATTATTAGTAGCAGTAGTAGTAGTAGTAGTATAAGTAATATTACATATTCTAATTTTATTCTAATTAAAATAGAAATTGTTGTGTAGCCGCCATATTAACCACCTTAGTTTTTTTTAATATAGTAACATGTAATATCATTATTATTAGTAGTATTATAAGTAGTATTAAATATTCTAATTTCATTCTAATTAAAATCTAAATTGTTGTGTATACATACACATATTAACTGAAGACAGACAGATAGATAGATAGATAGATAGATAGATAGATAGAAAACAGAGATTTTTTTAAAGTAGATACACAGAAGACAGACATAGTATTTTCTTATAAAACATACTTCAATAATCTTTTTTTTCCACTTTAAAGTAATATACAGTAGTATACAGGTATACATGTATATATGTATGTATATACAGTAATACAGCCTTTTCTTATATATTTATAATAAAATGTTTTATATTGTATGTAACTTTAGGGAATCACAGAATTTGCACACTCATTGTTATGTTACTTATTCCCGTAATATACATTTTCATTGCTTTAGCCCTCTAATGTTACGAGGTTTGCAAGAAGTGTGCTTCTGTCCATTTCACTGCAAGTTATAAATTTTAAATATGATGGAATTATCAGTTAGCTGTTCAGACTGAATCCCCGGAGTGGGCTGGTGCAAAACTCTTTTCCAATACAACCAGATTACTGCAGATAATTGTGTTACACAGAGTATTGATTGAAAAATTGTTGTACTCCGGAAACATCTAAACACACAATTTCTCTGCTCTCTTTATTGCGCTCTGTCCTACAATGGCCCCTGTATTCTGAGAAGCACCTCTCAGCGATCAGAAAGAAAATATGAATTATATATGTATTGTAATAAAAGAAAATCTAGACCTGAAACATCAGAGAAATTACTTCTTCACAAGAATCTATTGATCACTTTATATCAAAGGGGAATGTTTGACATAAGATTACCTGCCAGTTTGAACATTAGGTACACTGTGTTATAGCCCGGGGCCGTTGTACGTCTGCCAAAGGGACTGTAAATAAGGCAAAAGCTGTAAGTACCTCTGGCTTCAAATCAACGCTAGCCCAAACCAAAAGCAAAGGTAAACCTTTATTTGATGCTGTTTTTTAACCTTCACCCGTTCCCATCCAGCCGCACGTCCCAGAATGAATTTAAAAGCCCCCGTGATGACTGAAGCTGCCTTCGAGGTTAGGATGATCACACTTATAGGGGCCGTTTCCTATAGTACCCCTCCCGGCCCAGTCCTGCTCAAAGCCGCACAGATGTGAAACACAAGCAAGCGTCCGCTATTAAAACATGGGAACGAGCGAAAGCCCTCGTATTCATTTGTATGGCCTAAGCCAGACAGAATTAAAAACATGTTTTTCCTCCTCAATGTGCCGCCGGAGCACCCTGACGCTCTCAACAGACAAATTTCAGAGGTGGGGCTCGGTGAAAAGCAGTATCCCGTTTATGTACTTCCAGCACTCTTGACCTCTACCTGTGTTGGCTGGTAAGAGGAGCAGAACAAGCTATACACAATTCATTTGCTCTTCCCAGTTCGCTTGTAGGATGCACCGAAGGCTTACACTAAAGCTGCTTTTTTTCAGCCCTTTAAAACCAAAAGATGAATTTTTAATCAATCTTTTCTATTTCACCACATCTCTTTCTACCTATATGTATTGATTACGCAGATTCTTAACAAGGTTTTACCTTGAGGTTCTCGAATCTAGTTGCCATGTTTGTGTTTATTAAATATTTAGTGGTTTTATTTGGCTCTTCAATTTCCTATGGCTCTTGTTTAAACAGTTTGGACCGTGCAACGCTATAAATTAAACATTTGCGGCCGTGGATTTTAGTATTCAGTTTTTAGCCGCCCCTCTTTGAAACCTCCCCCCCCTCAAGCCATCACATCTGATGTCCTTTATAATGCCGCAGACGTCCGCAAAAGCCGCGATACGCTATATATTCATTGCCACTCACTAAGCCTCAGACAAAAATCATCCCCCTTGAAATAAATGCACCTGTACATTTGAGCACGCCGCGTTTTTATTTGACCACAGTAGTATTGAGATCTAATGTAGACTGTATCCAGCATGTAGAAATTCAACACTGTTTTGAATATACATATCTGGAGTGATATGTTTTGTATGCACACTTGATATTGATACATTAAATGTACTAAGTGCAGAGCAGTGTTTTGTTTCTTTGCTTGCTAGGGTGTATGTGTGTGTCAGGCACAAAGCAAAGAGTGCCATCTATTGATGGAGACAGGAATTTTTTGTTCGGTGAACAAAAGATTGGTGGTTCTCTGCACTGTCTGCTGTGTTTGTAGGGAAATTATTGATATTAATTAAATTCAGAAGAAAAAAAACACTTGGAATCAGTGCTTTGTGTCAAATATCATATACTCTTAAAAATACATAATAGGATCAAGGGTTTTTTGTAACACATTTTGAATATTGATTTGTCTGTAATCAAATGAAACCAAGTGAGCCTCTCTATCTTCTCCCTCTCTTTCTCTCTCTGTGTGTGTGTGTGTGTGTGTGTGTTTGTAGTGGTGTCAGAGGACTGGGCAGTGTATGAAAGCATTATGAAAGACCAGACCAGAGCCTCAGGCAATTCTGCACCACCCAGCTCCAGCTCACATTTTACAGTAAGATATATTAGATACTTGTCATTTAGCGGATGCTTTTATTGGATGAAAATTATAATTCCAGCCTCGCTATAACAAAGCGAAGCTGAAAAAAAAAGAGAGAGACAGGTTTCCTGAACATGCCTTGATCGGTCAAATGGATAGCGCTGCCCAAAACTCACACTACTGGTTCAATCAATTGGTTCAATCCACTGGAACATCACAGTTTTTCTACATTTTAAGTTGACTCGACCTGAAATGTAAAAACACTGTGACTTGCTTATATCTGTTTATATTAATCTATGTTACAGTGTAAGTGTTTTAATATTGAGAAATTGAACAATTTCTTTCTGAACAATTTACTTTATGTTTACACCACCACAGGTAATATACATTTCACTATTATTATTACAGTACATTTAATGAAATGGTCTTGGTTCAGTAGTTGACAGCATTTGTGATAATGTTAATTTCAACAGAATATATATATATGTATATATATATATATATATATATATATTTGGCTGAGATACAAGTATTTGAATATCTGGATTCTAAGGGTGCAAATAAATCAAAATATTAAGAAAAATCACCTTTAAAGTTGTCTAAATTAAGTTCTTAGCAATGCATATTACTAATCAAAAATTACGTTTTGATATATTTATGGTAGAAAAATGTACAAAATATCTTCATGGAACATTATATTTACTCAATATCCTAATGCTTTTTGGCATAAGAGAAAAATTTATCATTTTGACCAATACAATATATTTGTTGGCTATTGCTACAAATATACCCATCCTACTAAAGACTGGTTTTGTGGTCCATATTATCTCTATCTATCTATCTCTCTCTCTCTCTCTCTCTCTCTGTCTCTCTCTCTCTCTCTCTATAGTAAATAAATAAATAGAATGTATATATCCAATGTACATTCAGCATAACATCTGCCAAAAAAAAAAAAAAATGCTGGGTTAAATACAACCCTGTGCTGAGTGAAATATTGACAAACCCAGCGAATGGGTTATTTCTAGGTAGTTTTATTTAACTCAACTCTTGTTTGAAAATTACTATATGGCTGGCTTAACCCTTTAACTGTCACTCCCATTTTTGAACACAGATATAAAAATGCACTACACAGACTCAAATTTTTATAATTCATGAATGAAAACATTTTGTGATATGATTTTGATATACATTTTCCGTGGTAATGCAATGTCTGATTTTAAAATGCCTTTCAAAGGATGAATTTTGAGATTTTAAGTTTTGCACTGATATATAATTTCTTACGATTTCTAAATTGTGATAGGGAAAAAGGCAACAAAGTCTTTTGTGACAAAGGTCAGAACCCATGTTATGATGTAGATATTTTTTTTAAGTTGTGCTCCTGACGTATATTAATCTATTATTTTTCCTACATAATTTGTAACACAAAAAATATGGTAAAATATATATTTAGGAGCCTTAGACCTTTCCAACGATGTATAGTTTGTCATGATTAGATGATTAGATGAGGAATTATTTGTAATATGGTGAAGTAAACTTAGGCGTCCCACAGAGGGGACGGTGACAAAGGGTTAAAATGAATTCAAAATAGGTTGTAAATTAAAAACCAGACACATAATTACTAGAGGCATTAGCAATAATCAAAAGGTGAACATTTATTTAGCTATTTATTAAATGTGTATTATTTAATTATTATTTATTCAGCTTATTAATAAATGTTAATTTATTGAACATATTTATAAATGTTAATTTCCAACTTATTTTAGGTTCATTTTAAGCAAGAAATATAGTATTTTTAAGCAATAGTTGAGTTAAATAAAACTAACCAGAAGGACTGGGTTAAACATTTAACCCAACCGATGGGCTAAAAGAACCCAGTTGCTGGGTTTAAATGTTAACCCAATCTTTTGGGTAGTTTATTTAGCTCAACTATTGCTTAAAAATTACTGTATGGCTGGATTAAAATGAACCCAAAATGTGTTGTAATTTAAAAACCAGAGGAATTTGTAATAATCAAAAGGAAAACATTATTAATAAGCTATTTATAAAGTGTTTATTATTTAATTATTATTTATTCAACTTACAAATAAATGTTAATTTATTGAACATATAAATGCCATTTTCCAACTTATTTTGGGTTCATTTTAAGTAAGAAATATAGTATTTTTATGTAATAGTTGAGTTAAATTAAACTAACCAGAATATATGGCTGGCTTAAAATGAACCCAAAATAGGTTGTAAATGAAAAATCAGAGACATTATTACTAGAGGCATCAGCAATAATCAAAAGGTGAGCATTTATTAATAAACAATTCAAAATGTTTACTATTAAATTAATATTAAACTTTTAATAAATGTTCATTTATTGAAGATGTTAATAAATGTTAATTTCCAGCCTATATTTTAATTTCATTTTAAGCAAGGAATATTACAATTTTAAGCAATAGTTGAGTTAAATAAAACTAACCAGAAGGCTAGGTTAAACATTTAACCCAGCAGCTGGGTCAGATCAACCCAGTCGCTGGGTTTGTCCATATTTCATCCAGCGCTGGGTTGTTTTTAACCCAGTATTTTTTTAGAATGTGTTAACCTGTAATTTAATTTATTTATTACAGTACAGTAGTACAGTAATGACAAAGCTGAATTTTCAGCATCATCACTCCAGTCTTAAATGTCACACAGTCCTTCAGAAATCATTCTAATATGCTGATTTGGTGCTCAAGAAATGTATTATCATTAATGCTGAAAACCGAGTTGCTGCTTAATATTTTTGTAACTGTGATGCAGTTTTTATGATTCTTTCAAAGTTCTAAAGAAGAAGTTTAAAAAAGTTCGAAATAATCTTTAAAATTCTAAATTGCTTTAACTTAGAATTTTCTGGATCAATTTTAATGCTTTCTTGCTGATTAAAAGAAAAAAGAAAACAAAATAGTGTGATAATCAACATTATTCAGCAATCGCTATAGAATAAACGAATAAGCTTTGTGTATATCAAACCCATTTCTTTGAAGGTTACTCTTCATTCTTCCTGTAAACCCTGTGTGATTCCATGCGTCTCCTCTTACCGGAACTACCTACAGAGTTACATCTCACCTTACCGCACCCCTGCCTCCAGCTGAGCCGCCCCTCTTTCCTGTAGCCTCCCGACTTTTTTCTTTCTGGAGTTGTGTGTGTTTTGAGTCAGTGTAAGTTCACAGCATCTGGGTGTAATCTGCGCATACGTCAGTTTTAGAGCAGCATGTGCTCCTGTAACAAATGCTTTGCCCTTTGCAGTATTTAGTTTGATCTATGTTTGCAGGGTGACTAATCAGTCTAATTTAGGGTTTCTCTTTTTTTTTTCTGCAAGTTGTTAACATGCGCGCTCACTGCTCGCAGACTGGATCTCATGTTTGGCTTAGAGCAGAAATGTTAATTGTTAAGCCAAAAGCATGATGCCAAATGTGTTTCAGCTGTTTCTGGGAACTCCCCGGTTCCTCCTACTTGTTCTCATGCTCTCTTTGGCTGAGTCCCGAAAAACAAAAATGCTGGCTTCACAGACGGTATAGGCTACAGAGGTAGGATGGCAACAAGGCACATTTGAGCCTCTCCTGTCCACTAAGATACCTTCATGTGGTTGGATTTTGAAGGCAGCATAAATGCATCCTTCACTGCCTATCTTGCAAATTCTGTGTTTGTAATTTGGTGGTTAGTGGACAAAAATAATTTGTGTTTTGGGTATTTTTTGTGTGTGCAAAGAAAGCAAAAATAATGACTTCATTCAACAGTTTCTACTGTTCCATGTCAGTCTTTGATGAAAGTACCATGACGCATGTACACGGCTGGCATTGAAGAAAAGAAATAGTTGTATAAAGTCATTATTTTGTTCACAAAAAGTATTCTCTTGCGGTTGAACCATTGATGTCACATGGACTATTTTAATGATGTCTTTACTGTCTTTTTGGGTCTTGAACATGTCAGTTGTGTTGGTCAGAAAGTTCCCAGATTTGATCAAAAATAATGTAATTTGTGTTTTGAAGATGAACAAAGGTCTTACAGGTTTGGAACAACATGAGGGTGAGTAATTAATGACAGAATTTTCATTTATGGTTGAACTAACCTTGTAAGTGAAACTAAGATTAAAACTATTAGATTTTTTTTTTCTCCCTTGGAATGACATCAACGTTAACAAAACAAAACAAAATAAAATAAAATAAAATAAAATAAAATAAAATAGTTGCCGAAGAAACATTTATTTATTTAGTTAACTTGATGTACTAAAATAACTAAAATTGAAATAAAAAAATATATTTTTACATATACATGTATATAAAATGTAAAACTACTAAAAAAATACAAAATTACTAAAATCAAATCTAAAGTAATATCAAATAAATTCATTAATAAAAAAATAAATATTCAAAAATTTATGGTTAGTAAATATTTTTTGTGGAAACTGATGTATTTTTTAGGATTCTTAGATGTATATAAATCAAAACTTCTTAAAAAAATACAAAATTACTAAAATCAAATAATCTAAAATAATATCAAATATACACATAAAAATTAATCAAATCTACAGAATGTAGATCTGTATATAAAACACAAAACTACTAAAAATACAAAATTACTAAAATCAAATAATCTAAAATAATATCAAATATATAATATAAAAGTATGAATTATTCTAAAATAATACTCAATCCTGTGAATACACCTCTATTGGTGGGGTGAAATAAATAAATAAATACATTTTCAAAAGTTTATGGTTAGTAAATATTTTTGTGGAAATGTATTTTTTTAGGATTCTTAATGTATATAAAACAAAACTACTAAAAAAAAGAAAATTACTAAAATCAAATAATCTAAAATTATATCAAATGTACAATATAAAATGTATGAATTATTCTAAAATAATACTCAATCCTGTGAATATACCTCTGGTGGGGTGAAATAAATAAATAAATCAAAACAACTGTTTAAAAGTTTATGGTTGGTGAATATTTTTGTGGAAACAATTTTTAGGATTCTTTGAAGAATAGAAAAGAACAAAGCAACCTTAATTTTGAAACAGACTGCTGTCACTTTTGATCAATTTAATGCATCCTTGCTGAATAAAAGTATTCAAAAGTATCAGTGTAAAAAAACACTAACCCCTAATGATATTGTACGTGTACTTGCTTGGTTATCTCTGAAGCCCAGCTAAATTTATTTTCAACCATTTGACATGACGTTATGGTGCATTTGATTCCTGTCTGAAATCCTTGAATTCACACAAAACGGAGCTTATTTAGTCATCGACTAACAGGCCAGCGAGGCAAACCCTTTTTTTTCCCTCCCCTGTTCCTCACCCTCCCATTTCCCTTTTACCACAATCACAGTTCTGACTGTGAAAGTGGTCTAACATGGCCGAATCTGTATCATGACTAAAAGTTCTGTGTTCAAATGCAACGCATACTCTCGTCCAGCATTTCTAAACACGTGTGTCACTCTCTCCCTCGGCCCAACTAGAATCCATCCTGACATATTGTTTGGAATGACTACTTTCCTCTCGGTGGTCTCGGCAGCGAGTGGACTCACGGCCCAAACCCTTTATTAAAGCCATTTGTGCACAACAACCTACATGCACTGCAATTATTCATAAACCATCATTCAAAGCGCCAGCAATCTTTTGAGCTCCATCATATAAGCTGACTGATTGTGGCTGAATGGGCATTTGTGAGGTGTGTGTTTAAGTCTATTTTATCTCTTACCCCCTGCCATTTGACTGCACTAATGCAGAGGAGGGGTGACCGCACGCGCGTTCGCGCCCCACGGAATGTCCAGTGGAGGTTGTGGAAATTGTAATAATTTGTTGTATTGATCTCTGTTTGCCACGGCAGCCAGTTCCCATTGTGGCCGAGCAGAAATAGACACTTCATCGATTCCCTCTTTATAGCCAGACTTCCAGGCTTGGGAACGAGGCTCCCTGCTGCCGCGGGTCCCATTGTCTCCCGTGCGGAGAAATTTGAATGACCTCTGATAAAACCATCTTTACGCCGGCCCCCTCGGCGCGAAGGAAAGCTCTGCCTTAATCCGACTTCAGGACCGCCGCCGCATTCTCTGATTTAAGATTAGCGCCCGCTACCTGGTGGGCTTGCGAGGGGTGTCATTACGACTGATTTAAGATGCCACAGTTACAGTGGGACCGAAGATGGATGTCAGAAAGCTTTGTGCCAATGACAGTATTTGAAACCGCTCTCAAGTTTCATGCTAATGTCGCTGAATGAGAGTCATTATGTGTTACTGTGAGAATGGAGATTTGATCTGGATTAGAATAACAGACCTTAGAGCAAGAGAACTTTCTGGGAAAAGATTTATGAGTCATTCTGCACATTCGGATGTGCTGATGCTTTGGCCATGTGTTGGTGTAAGGTTTTGAAACTTGAAAGGAGATATATGTCGGCGATGCGGTGCAGTGGTTTATGTTGAGATTTGGTGCTCTCTTGGGGGTGGATGTTTGAATCTGTCTTGTGTCATTTTCTTATCCCCTTTCCTGCCCTTTATACCAATACTTTAGTTATTTTTACAATATTGGTCTAGAAACAATTTTACTCAGAAATTGCTAGTGTATTTCACAAACAATTACAAAGAAATGGCAGGTAACACATGAGAATAAATGTGAAATTTTACAATAGAAAAAAAAATGAAATTATTAATATTTATTAATACAAGTATCATCATCATTAATATTATTATTATTATTATTAATGAATTGTATGTTTAAATGTTGTCTCAACTTTTTTTTTTTTTTTGACTCCAAGGCCCCCCTATTTTCCTCAAAATAAATCAAAGGCCCCATGACTTTTCCAGTTGTTTGTGATTTATTGGATGAGGATTAAAGTTAAGAAAAGTTACAGATATTTTTCACTCATATTTTTTTATATTATTTATTTATTTATTTTTTTTAAATCAATTTTTAATTTCTCAGAATAAAATAAAATAAAATAAAGGTTACATATATTTTTTATTTTTTTATTTCAATTCCATTTTCTCAGAGAAAAAACCCAAAATGATAATAATAATAATAATAATAATAATAATAATAATTTAGAGTGATTTAGTAATTAAAGATTAAGGAGAAGAAAAATCTAAAATATTTTTCACTTTAATTTTTTTCTATTTTAATTCTAATTTTCTCAGAAAAAAACAAAATAACAATAATAATAATAATAATAATAATAATAATTTAGAATGATTTAGTAATTAAGGATTAAAGATAAGAAAAGTCAAAAATATTTTTCACTTTCAGTTTTTCAATTTCAAGTCCAATTTTCTCAGAAAAATATAATAATAATAATAATAATAATAATAATAATTTAGAGTGACTCAGTAATTAAGGATTAAGGATAAGAAAAGTCAAAAATATTTTTCACTTTCAGTTTTTCAATTTCAAGTTCAATTTTCTCAGAAAAATATAATAGTAATAATAATAATAATAATAATTTAGAGTGACTCACTAATTAAGGATTAAGGATAAGAAAAGTCAAAAATATTTTTCACTTTCAGTTTTTTAATTTCAATTCCAATTTTCTCAGAAAAACAACAACAACAACAACAACAATAATAATAATAATAATAATAATATAGTTAGAGTGATTTAGTGGTTTTTTTTCAAATTTTATTCCAATATTCTCAAAAATAAATAAAAAAAAAATAAAAAAAAAATTGTATGATTTTAATTATTTAGATTACCAGTTACCAGGTAGAGAACAAAACGTCGACTACTTTATATATCTATTTATATAGGTTTTACAAGACAGTGGGAACCCTGGTTCTTAAATAAATAAATTAAAACAGTTGTTCATGGGGTTATTCAGAAATATCTTTGTTTTTGTATTATTTTATCTCAACTTAATGTTCATTTTGTCTTATTTTAAACCTAAAGAGGTAGTTTTCTTAGGCCTTCTTTTGGACCTCGTTCCCCTATGCATTTTTAATATTCGAAAATATTAATATTATAAATAATTATCTTTCACAAATTCCATCTTTGATAATTCAAATGGCTAGTAGTTCATTAAAACTCTTTAAAAAGTGTTAATATTGCAGTTGCAGGGGCTGTTAGTGTGTTCTGCTGCCGGCGGAGCAAGAAAAACGCAGATGCTCCGACTTTCAGAGCCTCCTCGCTCCAGGTAAAACTGTCCAACTCCACCCCCTTCTCTGCAGAAAATGCTAGCAGAAAGAGACGAGGCCAAAGAGCAGGTGAGAACGACACACATACATACTCACACACAGCCTTGGTCCTCTTACACTCTCCAAGTGTGACACCCCAAACATCCATAAAGGCCAGCAGAGTCTGTTCCTACACTTCTCACTCACAGCCTTAAAGGTCAGCTATGTCCAAGTCCCAGCATTTACGGATCACACACGCACGCACACACCTGCCGACATACACACGTAAGCGTGTTGCCGTAGGGCCGTGACCGTGGCTTGTTTGTTTATTTATTCATGTACTTGAAGCCCCTGTCAGCAGGCCGGTTCTCCTCGGCAGGAGGTGAACTAGAGGATTTGCAATGTTCTCGACTCTGATTAGCAGGGAATGTCATGTGACAGCACAAGGATTATCTTGTTCTGGTATGAGAGGACTAAATGTGGAAAGGTACTTTAGAGCCTTAATTCCAACGTGTAATATTTCATAATGTCGTACATGTGGGTCTCAGATTGGATAACTGTTGTCAGGTAGGCGCTTCACAAAGCCTGAGACTTCATTAATCCAGGTCTCTGCAAGTTCCTTTGAAATCATTTAAATTCCCTTCAACTCCTTCTGTCTTTTCCGTGGTTAGAAACTTCCAGTGATAAATAATTAATGCTCCTCTCTTTCTTTTTCGCCCTCCCTTTCTTTTCTTTGAGGTGTGAGGTAAGCTAAATACACCAGTGGGTTCACAAAGGTAAAGCTTGAGGTAGCTTAACCGTGACTGGGAGAGATCGGGATCATTTTTATGTGTCGTTTGATCTGTGATGGACCCTGCGTACGCTCGCTAATTACGGCGGGCTGAGACAGTGTCATATCGACCACCCAGCGCTCTCATCACCTCTGTAAGAGAGACAGAGAGCGAGCGAGAAACCAGAGAGAGAGGGATAGAGTTATAATCAGCCACCTCGCACCTTCACTTCACACATCTCACACAGCAACACGCTCTCGTTTGGGAAAAATCACCCATTTATTTACCTCATTGCCTTTGTTTGCTTAAAAGGAAAACGTTCTGTGCACTAAGCATACCAAGGACTGTTAAGGAAAGTGACACGCTTTTATTTTGGCATCCGTATTAACAGAATTCATACAGTAGTGCTACATAGCATATAGTTTCAGTACAGCAAAATGTACTTTATTAACAGGATCTTTCACCATATACCAGGAGTAAGTTAAATAATGGATCATTTAACTATTCGCCTATAAAAAAAAGGGTTACGTCACCTGAAAAATAATACATTTCCTGGGCATATATGCAGTTTCTAAACTTTCTTTCTTTAGTGAAAGATGATGTTATCAAAGAGTTTTTGTCTGTGGAACAGTATTTGTAATAGGGATGTAGCATTAGCCTAGCTAAAATAGTGTTTCAGAGACTCTTTTTGAGGAAAATACAGAGAAAATGCTCTTGAAATCTATTTGTCAACATGATCTTTGATAATACATGTAGTAATATTAAATAATGGAGCGTACTGTTTACTCATATTAACGGTATTTGTAATAGGGATGCATCATTAGCCTAGCTACAACAGAGTTGAAGCTTCTTTTTGAGGAGAATAAAGAGAGATTGCACTGAAAATCTATTTATTAATGTGATCTTTCACCATATAGTAGGAGCAGGCCTAAGTTCAATAATGGAGCTAACTATTCAACCTTATAAAAGGGTTAGTTCACTTGAAAAATAAGAAGTATCATTTTCTTGTCATTGTGTCATTCCAAAACTGTTCTTTTTTTAGTGAAAGATGAAATGTTTTGTCCCAAAGCTTGTATTTCTTTGTGGAACAGAATTTATATTAGTGATGTAGCATTAGCCTAGCTAAAATAGGCCAGTGCAGGGGTGGCGAACGTCGGTCCTGGAGAGCCGCAGCCCTGCAAAGTTTTGCTTTAACCCTAATCAAACACAACTGAACAAGCTAATCAAGATCTGAAGGGTTACTAGGTAGCTACAAGCAGGTGTGTTTTTATTTGGCTTGGAGCTGAACTCTGCAGGGCTGCGGCTCTCCAGGACTGGAGTTTGCCACCCCTGCACTAGCCTATTTTATCTAGGGTAATGCTACATCGCTAATATAAATTCTGTTCCACAAAGAAATACAAGCTTTGGGACAAAACACTTCATCTTTCACTAAAAAAAGAACAGTTTTGGAATGACACAATGACAAGAAAATGACAGACTTATTATTTTTCAAGTTCACTTTTTCAGGTGAACTAACCCTTTTATAAGGGTAAATAGTTAGCTCCATTACCCCTGAGCTAGTGTTTCAGCACTGAGCCTGTTTCTGAGAAAATACAGAGAAAATGCTTTGAAATCTCTTTGTCAACAAGATACATGAAATAATACTAAATAATAGAGCAAACTATTCACTCATATTAACAATATTCATAGTAGGGATTTAGCATTAACCTAGCTACATGGGAGCTGAAGCACTGAGCTTCTTTTTGAGGAGAATATATAGAGAAAATCTGTTTCTAAAATCTCAAAATCTATTTATCAACATCTTGATAAATCAAGTCTCCTTGTCTAACCAGCTAAAGAAGTGGTCAAAACCCCTCTAAAACAAGCTTTAGGTAAATTACTGAACGAACTACACCCCTGGAGGGGGAAAAAAAAAAGCTGGTTAGCTGGTTTAGGCTGGAAATAGCTGGGTTTAGGTGGTCTCCCAGCCTGGCTAAGCCAGTGGTAAAATGGTTTTAGCTGGTTGTTCAGCTTGTCTCCTAGTCTAACTGGTTAAAGAAGTGGTCAAACCCTCTTTAAAACAAGCTTTAGCTAAATGGTTCAACGAGCTACACTACTGAAAAAAGCTGGTTAGCTGGTCTTAGCTGGTTTAAGCTGGAAATAGCAGGTTTTAGCTGGTCTCCTGGTGTTCAGCTGGTTTTAGCTGGTTGGTCACCTGGTCACCTAGTCTAACCAGCTAAAGAAGTGGTCAAACCCTTCTAAAACAGGCTTTAGCTAAATGACTGAACAAACTACACTTCTGCAAAAAGCTGGTCTTAGCTGGTTTAGGCTGGAAATAACTGGGTTTAGCTGGTCTCCCAGCCTGGCTAAGCTGGTGTTTAGTTTGTTCTAGCTGGTTGGTCAGCTGGGCGCCTAGTCTAACCAGCTAAAGAAGTGGTCAAACCCCTCTAAAACAGGCTTTAGTTAAATGGCTGAACAAACTACACTCTTCCAAAAAGATGGTTAGCTGGTCTTAGCTGGTTTAGGCTGGAAATAGCTGGATTTAGCTGGTCTCCCTGCCTGGCTAAGCTGGTGTTCAGCTGGTTTTGGCTGGTTGGTCAGCTGGTCTCTTAGTCTAAACAGCTAAAGAAGTGGTCAAAACACCTCTAAAACAGGTTTTACCTAAATGACTGAATGATCTACATCCCGAAAAAAAAAGCTGGTTAGCTGGTTTTTGCTGGTTTAGGCTGGAAATAGCTGGGTTAGCTGGTCTCCCAGTCTGGCTAAGCTGGTGTTCAGTTGGTTTTAGCTAGTCGGTCAGCTTTTCTCCTAAACAGCTAAAGAAGTCGTCAAAACCCTAAAACCAGTCAGCAAACCAGCTGCCAGCTATGACCACCCTGGTAAAAACGTAATATATTAAAAATACAATAGTATTCAAATCTATTAACATATTTACTAACATCACTCGAGACTTACTGATATAAAAATGATAATTCAACTTTATTTGCAGTACTACTTGTGCACAATGCACATTTCTTAACATTAACCCTAAAATGTTTGCATTAAGCACAAAATCAGTTTTTAGCAGACTGTAAGTATACCAGTTTAGTATACTAAAAAATACAATTGTAATTTTATGAAGTACATAAATATGTATATGTATTAATAGTATACTTAGCATGACATAAATGTATTTCAAATACTGTACAAATCAGCTACATATGAAAACATTCAAATTCATACAAGCCACCAATTCACCAAATCAAATAATCTAAAATAGTTAGGAACTGGCAGAATGTATTGCACTGTAAAAAAAAAAAAAAAGTTAACTCAACTCAAATATCCACATCCACAACTTAACATTTCATGTTGACTAAACTTTGTAAGGCAGCGCAAACACTTTTTACAATGTGTAAATTTGATTTCACAATGTAGTAACCCTGAAATCTTTTTATTAACATTATAGAGCCACAGAAACACCTGCTATTGCTTTTACACTGCTTACACACTTCTTACGTGTGTGGTGTGCTGTAAAACAGGCCCAATTTCTGTCAAAAGCAAGGTTTTAAATATTCATCATTAATGCCAAAGCAGCTCTGGATTAAGTGCTTGTAGATTTAACAGCACCAGTGATGCCCAGCAGACAGGCCTGTTGAATTCATTCCATTTGCTTCCTCTTTTATTTCAAGCAATCTATAGCTGTGTTTATTTTAGGTAAAATTGCCACCTACATCGAAATGAATCACACCACCCAATCCTTAAAAAAGATGAAGCATCTCCGGTTATCCGATCAAAGCTTTTAAATAGTAAAAACAGCAGCTGGCTTTGTTGGCAGCCCAGATAAATCTATATTACAAATTGCTTTTGTGAGAACTGGATGAGCAGCCGATTTTTTTGTATTGAACTTTTGTCCTATTCAGTGACCACAGTGGGAAAAGGATACTGATCCGCTAGCAGGATCAATACAGACCCGGAACGCTCTCTCTAGCTCTCATTCTTCAACACGCACACACACGCAGGTTTGTGGGAATGCTTTAAGGGCGAGATGGGCAGGTGGTTCACCAGACAGTGTCGAGTGCCCTCTCTCACTCTCATTGTGTGTTTTTTTGTCCCGTTCATCCGTCATGCAAGCGGACGGCGGGATAATGCACGTCATTTTAAACACAATCATCTCCGTCCGTGTTGCGGTTCACGCGTGTCGCCTCATTACATGTAATAGCGTGATGAGATGTGTGTATGGATTCATAACATTAAAATGTCAAAAGAATTTTAAAGAGTCCATTTCTCGGCCTCTTTCGCTCCTGTGTGAAATGAAGCAGTCTCTCTCTCTGTCTGTTGCTCTGATGGCATCATTACTCCTAAGTGCCCACCCTGGCGCATCAGCTGTCAAATTAGCACGCTGCGTTTTAATGATTCACCTCATCTACCAAATAAAGCGTACCCATTGGCTCATTATTGATCTTCATTTACCCTGATTGGTCCCACTCGCTGGAATGGCGCCGATTAAAAATCCTTTGGAAACGCACAGTCGGCTGAGAGATGATGGGTGAAAGCGGGCGCGGAGGGGGATAGAAGAGGCGCCAGCTAAATGCAAACATGATTGGCATGTTCCCGGTGTCACAGGTCACGGTGCCGTGTTTCCGTGTCCTTCGGGCCTCTATTACCGAGCCGAATGCAGCAGGCTTATGGCCGTCATAAAACTACAGTCCCTCACCATAATAGCCATTGACATTATCAGCGCAGTCATTATACACACTCACTGCTAGAAAACAGCAACTGGCGAACTGGATAATTTGACTAATTTAAAAGCTTTTAAATGAGACTGACTGTACGATTGAAGGTTTAATTGTCTAATCACTTTATTCAGATGTGCTTTTCACCTATTTGATGTAGTTTTTGAAGCACACCTACAGTTCTATGCACCTATGGTGCGTCATAATGCTGATTTAATGCAGCATGCGCTGCAAATGCAACCTCAGCAGACTGATGTGTTTTAATGCAAGCGTGTATTTTCCGCAATATTGCTCATCTAATGGCGGTAAGGACGAGACACACTTCTCTGCTTTCCTCAGACACTTTAATTAGCAGCTCCCATTAAAGGTAATACACATTTACCGTGAATGAGCACGTCGTCCACATCAAGTGATTGCATTCCTCTCCACCATCAGATGCTTTCCAAATGAGGTTCTGGAGGAAGAAAAAGAAAACGAGAGAGACACGGGAGTGGGTGAGGATCTAGCAAGCATTAAGTTTGAAAATAATATTCTCGTTCGCTCTCTTTTCCCCAATGTGTTTTCTAAATTCATTTATATTAATGTCACAAATCTCCTAAGATGAGGGCAGATGTTCTCCCACCCACGTTGCACCTGTGGGACCGGTGTTTTAATTTAGCCTGACTTCACTGCAATAAACTTTTATATCATTCTTTTATTAGGTGTTAATATTAGACTACCTCTCAGCCTGCTATGGCTTTATCCAATGATTTTAATAAGCACTACAGGCTTTTTTGGAGTAGCAAAGAGCAACGCTTACATTTCTACATGTATGCTAACTTCCTTCGCTCTTGGTGTTTAACTGGAACTTTAACTGTCTGTCCTGGATTCACATTACAGTAACTTAGTAGAGAACACCTGGCTTTTTTTAAGTTTTTATTTTTGTTCTCTGTTACTAGGAAGACTATCAAATGCTGGGAATTTTTGTCACCGGTTTAACTTTTAGTAATTATTTATGTTGTACAATCATGAACTAATGAACCTCATTAACACAGTGTTATTTTTATTTTCCAGGCCAGAGTCCAGTTTTGGTCACTAGCTTTTGTGACTCAAAACAAGCTGAATTCATTCTTTAATATCCTGCCAGGCCTTCAGGTTTATGCTGTGGACACGTTTTTTTATACTTTTTGGTGAGATTTAAGCCTGGAGCCCCCAAAGGCAGAACTGTGAAAATGTAAAAAGCCTTTGTTCACCATTTCTTACTGGGCTGGCTTCCTGTTGTCTGCTGTATATTTCTCTGTGTGTGTGTGTGTTTGTTTGTCTTGCACAAGGAAATATTAAATTGTAACTGGAACAAAACCACAATGAAAAAACCCCAAAACAGGTGCAGACACTGATAAGCAGAAGACGACTACCTTTCAGAAGTTTGGGATCAGTACTTTTTTCTTTTAAAGTTAATAAAATGTGTCTTATGCTCACCAAGGCTGCATTTATTTGATCAAAACTACAAATATAATATAGCAATTTAAAAATAATGTTTGTATTTTAATACATTTAAAAATATTTTTACATATATTTCAAATATTACATATATATTATTATGGGGTTCAAGCGCATAGTGGTGTGATTGTACTCAAACTGTCTACAACGTCACCAAGGCTTGCCCCAGTCGACCTGACGGGGGCACTACAGCGATCAAAAGTCAAATCGCTCATAAATCCTAAACCATTCGTTACAGGCTTAAGTGTCTTATGTCGCTGGAATCCTTGGCTCACAATTTGTCCGTCACCTGTCACCCTAAAAAACCTACTTTTGTGAACTAGTCCTAGGTTTTTCGCCCGATTGAGACAAACCAGTGAAGAAAGAATCTCTGGAGAGCAAATATCAATAATTAGCAAAAAAAAGTTGAACTTTCAACTCTCAGTTGCAAAGGGAAGCCAAAACGTTTGAAAGGGACAGGGCTGCCTTTACTAAAACGGCTATAAATTTTGAATGGAATGAGATATTTTCGCCAAACCCGCAACGCATATGTAAGAGCTGAGGTCACATGAAAAAGGTTGCGGAGCTTTGAGGGGAAAAAAACAACAAAAAAATGGCTATAACTACTAGGGATGCAACAATACAGTTAGTCCACAGTTCAATATGTACCTCTGTTTTTAACCACGGTTTTTGGTTCGGTTCGGTTATGATATCTTGCCACTTCAGTGTGTTTTTTTTTTTTTTTGAGCTTGATTTAGTATATGTCTGCTTAATTTTTCTTTTGAGAGAGGTATTATTTTTTCGATTTTTAAGCAAAATAGAATGGGTTTCATTCATACTAGATGCCAGAGGGTGCCCTTGTGCAGAAAATCCACATATGCATCTAAGAAGTATCACTGATGACGTTCCCTTCCAGCGTCTCTAATATGGCTAAAGGCATCCCTATTGCTGTAACGGAATAAAAACAAAGATATAACGTTAAACGTTTTGAATGATGAAATGTACAATAAATACTCGCTGCAATAATATATGGTTTATCTGTGTTCTTCAAGCCATTACGTGTATTTGCATAAGCCATTGCTAATCGACATACATAGAATATGAGTATAGAATTTATTGTCTGCTTCATTCTGTGATGATCACATAAGGAAGTTATTTCAAACACTTGACTGATGTTGTGAATTAAAAACAAGTTATGATGTTTTTTATAACTTTTTTTTCAAAACTCTTTTGTTGGACAACAGGTTTAGAAAGGCTTATCATTGTATGTCATTTGAATGGAAGATGCTGTTCATGTATTGCTTTTTCAAATATAAGTGGGGAAGCCTTTCCTCATACAGTAAATTCCGAGAGAAATAAAACAAGGAAGTTATTTAAATGCAAACCAAAAAAAATGCAATTTACAAGCACGTATTGAACCATGGATGTCATACCGAATGGTGCAATATTATATTGAGAATTGTGACATCCCTAATAACTATGCAACCGTTTGTCCTATCAACGTGAAACATATTACACACAGGGCCTGTTTGACTCATGGCCCTAAAGATCTTTGAGAAATTTGAAAGAAATCGACCACTTGGAGGGCGATGTTGCATTTTTCAAGGGCTTAAACAATTGTATATTGCACGTTTTTTCACACACATGCACAATATTTGTATTATATGATAGCTCTTCTCCTTCCGAACAACTTGGCCTCTAGAACCACTGCTGTCAATCAAAACAGTTTGTTAAATGATTAAGAAAAAACCTAGTTTGGTGAACTAGAACTTTCCCTCAATCTGGAAAAAACACTGCAGTACAATTCTCTGGAATCTCTAGGTCATTAATTATCAAAAAAGTTTAAATTTACCCTTTGGAAAGCTATAACCCAAATATATATATACCCAAGCTATATACCCAAAAGCCTATAAAGCCTAAACAAAAACTCAAAACTTCACAAAACCTGGTGAGCACATGCGACAGGTGATTCTAAACAAGCATGCAAAGTTTTAGGGAGATCGAACCACAGCTGGTGCTATAACATAATTATTAAATGTTAACAAACATACAGTAGTAAATTACCTAGCTTTGCCAAAAATGCCTTTTTAAATCATTGATTTAGCTGGTTACAGGCTTGCTAAATAATATGTAATGCTGTGGTCATATTGGCGATACTTAGACGTAACAACAGCATGGATTGTACGGTTAAAATACTACTGAATACGTTGTTCTGCTAATTTATGTTGTCTAAACCACGGAAAAATATGTGGAAGCTGCTAAATCATATAGAGAAGGACTTAGTAAGTAGGAAAGGGTGCAATATTTTGACAAACTAAAGTTAATAGGTGGTAAAGATACATATGAACAGTATTAATTAAGATATTAGCCCAATATTTCACCTACCTGACTGGAAATTATAAGAACAAACACAAATGTTGTCAAGATTCTTGCCCTAGAAATCCTGGTTCAGTTTGGCCAATCACAAACGCCTTTTGTTCCTCAGATAGTTTTTTGCACTCTTCTCCTTGATTTGTTAAAACTTTTGGCAGTCTATAGTACTCCAAATGTTTTTCCCGGTCTGACTGATTAGTACAGCCCAAAACATGACAATAATTGACCATTTTCAGCAGCAATAATCAGCAAAATATGCAAGTTTTGTTCAGTTCAGTGGCATTGCTTACATTCACATATGCCACATATTCATATATGTGGCCGATTGATGCATTGTGAAAACACTCAATTGAATCAAATTTTGCCCTCTCGGATACATCACTCCTTACCTGGACCTATATTCTCTCCTGGGTAAGCTTTGTATGAATAAACAATAACTACATGTTTCCCCCCAGCTTATGATATGAAAACAGGAAGCAATTTTCAGCCTGAAGTAATAATATGGTTCTGTAAGTGCTACATTTTCGTCTTTTCTTCCTTTTTAGTTTTATATGTTGAGTTCAGAATTAATTTACCATCAACATATTTCATTCCGAAGGCAACCTCTATCCTTGGTCTATAATACACATTGTCCTGTCAGTGCAGACTATAAATGGGCTGTAGATAATTGCAGGGGGTTTCTCTAATAGCGGTCAGGGTGAGCAGAGACGGGGCCCTGTCTGATGTAGGCACGCTGCCTGGTTCATGAGTTCTCTTTGTTCCTGTGTGAGTGTTTTTCTATGGGGCATTAAACTTGTCTGTCCCCCAGCCTGGGAATATGAAGCCAACCTGCCAGAGGATTATTATGGCTGGAGAAATGGTCAAGCTTGATGAATCCAAGGGAAATTGGCTTTGAAACAGCCTCATCTGCTTGGGTCAAAGCCATTACTTGCTATATCTTCTAAGTGGATTTTGAGTGTTGCAGAATTAGTTCAGAATTACCTCCACTGGACGGACATTTTGCCGCCTGCTTTTGTGAAGCCACAGCAAAACGATGGCCATTTGTCAGTAATTGCACAAGTGATATTTTAATTATCCGGACACTCTTACATGCATATTTGCGGTGGTCTTCTCTATGTCAGTGTGTCACTGTGTGTGCTCTGTGGTTCACTACAGGAACAGTATCTGAAAAGAGCTGATTTCTCTCTCTCTCTCTAATGCTAGAGTGTTTCTTTGTATACATAATAACTTACATAATGGATGTAGACACTCAGGCCACACTTTTTTTCTTTCTTTTTTTTTAGATTACAGTTGCATGGATAATAGCATTTTAAAGCTATAATTTTAAATTGCAATTTGCTAGAAAATACTATTCTAGTTTCTTCTGTTTTGCAATTTTGTGTTTAATTTCCAAGTTAATTTTTTTGGACACTTTTCTGTTTCTACACAGTTTTTTTTTTCTGTGTAGTGGTCTCTGCAAATAAATGGTGGTAGACCCTAATGGTTTATATTTTTAAATAATTGTATTTTAACATTAATATACTATAATATAATATAATATAATTAATATAATATAATATAATATAATAATATAACACAACTAATTTTTTCAAAGTAGTGGCGTCTGCAAACAAATGGCAGTAGACCCTAGTGTTTTATATTTTTATGTAATTGTATTTTACTTTAAGAAAATATAATAATTAATAAATTAATAAATTAAAAAATAAATAATTAATAAATTATAATATTTTATAATATAATATAATATAATATATTTTTTTTTTCAATGTCGTGTCTGCAAACAAATGGCAGTAGACCCTAGTGTTTTATATTTTTATATAATTGTATTTTAATTTAAAATATTATATTATATTATATTATATTATATTATATTATTTTATAATAATATAATATAATATTTTATTTTTATTTCAGTGTGGTGTCTGATAACAAATGGCAGTAGACCCTAATGTTTTATATTTTTATATAATTGAATTTTAATATAATATAATATAATATAATATAATATATAATATAATATATATTTTCAAAGTAGTGGTGTCTGCAAACAAAAGGCGGTAGGACCTTCATATTCAATATAATTGTGTTTTAATAATAAAATATAATATAGTATAATTTAATATAATAATATTTTTTCAATGTACTGTTGTCTGCAAACAAATGGCAGTAGACCCTAGTGTTTTATATTTTTATGTAATTGTATTTTACTTTAAGAAAATATAATATAATATAATAAATTATAATATTTTATAATATAATATAATATAATATATAATTTTTTTTCAATGTCGTGTCTGCAAACAAATGGCAGTAGACCCTAGTGTTTTATATTTTTATATAATTGTATTTTACTTTAAAATATTATATTATATTATATTATATTATTTTATAATAATGTAATATAATATTTTATTTTTATTTCAGTGTGGTGTCTGATAACAAATGGCAGTAGACCCTAATGTTTTATATTTTTATATAATTGAATTTTAATATAATATAATATAATATAATATATAATATATATTTTCAAAGTAGTGGTGTCTGCAAACAAAAGGCAGTAGGACCTTCATATTTAATATAATTGTGTTTTAATAATATAATATAATATATTATAATATAATATAATAATATTTTTTCAATGTACTGTTGTCTGCAAACAAATGGCGGTAGGTCCTAATGTTTTTTATTTTTATGTAATTGTCTTTTAATGTAATAAATTATAATATTTTATAATATAATATATTAAATTATAATATTTTATAATATAACTTTTTAGTTGCTTGTACTGAGTAATGCAAATATGAGATATGCATTTTTGCACCATATAATTATATTTATACTGCAAATATATTTTAATTTTAAACTAGGGCTGGCAAACGATTAATCGTGATTAATTGCAAACAAAACAAAGTTTGAGTTTGCCTAATATATGTGTGTGCTGTGTGTAATTATTATGTATATATAAATACAAGCACATTCATGTATATATTTAAGAAATATTATATGAGTATATCCATTGTGATATATATACAAGTATATGTACTTATTAGAATTTTATAGAATTTATATTATATATAAATAAAAATATTTTGTACATAAAAAACATATTACTCTTAAATATATAAATTAATTTGTGTGTATATATACATAATAATTACTCACAGTACACACACATTTATTAGTCAAACTCATTATTAGACTTTTATTTTCTATGCGATTAATCGTGATTAATCGTCTGACAGTCTGACACTATTATTGTCCACCTTTGCAGGCTTTCCTACTGTGAGTTTAGGCCTGACATCAGTTTGGAAAGTATATTCAGTTTAATGAAACTTGACTTTGTAACACTCATCATTTTAATATGTCAGTGCAGCACAGGTTTTATGTGAGAGGGGGAAAGCACTTTCTGTACGGTCTTTAAAACTGTATAACAGAGTGTGGTTTGTCCCCTGTACCTTGCTGCATCCCATCTGTGGCTCCCTGCTGTTTCTACAACAGCAACCAATGCATACACACACCTCATTATCTCTGAGTAACCTCAGCAGGCAGGAAGAACTACTGCTTATGCTGTTTTGTTTATGTTGTTGTGTGTTGCATAAGCTCCTGCACTTGCATACTGAACTCTGTTTGTCTGTAGCTACATTAGCAGGAATCAACAGTGGCCAGTCTGTCTGTCAGCTGAGCTGGCAGAGCTGCAGAACATGCAATAGAGGTCTGTGGCAGGAGTATATACTCAGTTTTGATTATAATGATGCAGTGACGTCTGGTTTTTAGTTTCCATTTACGACAGCAGCTTAATTAAGACACGTTTAACTCATCAGAAGACATCCAGTGGTTTAGACCAACAGGCAGTGACCTTCCAGACAAATGTTTGAAGATGACAATGAAATGATAATTGGAGATGAGTAACCGGTGCAGTTTAGTTCAGACGTAAGCAGATGAGGGTCAGCTGGGGGATGGATTGATTTCTACCTTGTACCATTTGTTGTCTTCTGCTGAATCACTTCTGACTCATTTTCATTGATTTTCAAGCCTCTTACAACTCCTTCCCTTCCAGTCTTAAGATTGTTTCTCATCTTGTGAATGCTGTTACAAGCATATTTTAATTAGTAAACATTTTCTGTGCTGTCAGCTTATTCAGAGGCCAATTACTGTGCTCTCCTATGTGTGTGTGTATATATGTATGTATATATTAATAAAGATATAATATAAAATAAAAATGCTATTTCAAATTAATGCTTCCTATTCATCAAAGAATCCTGAAAAACCTGTAACGCCGTTTACACAAAAATATTAAGTAGCACCTTTTTCAGGTTTGGTAATAATAAATATTGCCAAAATAGAGCACCAGATCAGCATATTAAAATGATTTCTGAATGATCATGTGACACCAAAGACTGGAGCAATTTATTATTATTATTATTATTATTATTATTAGTGTATGTTATTACCCACACACATTTATTATTATTCTTATTGTTGTTGTTATTTACATAATTGGTTTATTTTAAATAAAGTGCTGAATTAGATTTTTAAAAATTGTAATATTTAGTATTTATTTAAATAAATTACAATTGTAAAACTGATAGAAAAGCAATAGAAATTTAATACACACACGCACACACAAATTTATTAATATTATTATTATTATTTACGTAACTGGTGGTGAATCGGATTAAAAAATATATTTATTTAAATAAATTGCAATTAATTTATTTAAAGCAATAAAAAGTTATATATATATATATATATATATATTTTTACACATGTATTATTACATGTTATTATTATTGTTATTATTATTATTAGCATTATTATTATTTACGTAATTGGTTTATTTTAAATAAAGTGGTGAATCTGATTTAAAAATATTATTATATTTATATTAAAAATAATATTTATTATTAGATTCATAGATTTATACTTAATTATATAGTTTTATATAATTAATATAATAATATTAATTATATAATTAATATAATAATATAATAAATATATATAATTATACTTATTATTAAATAAATTACAATAGGAAAACTGATTGAAAAGCAATAGCAATTTCATATTATTATTATTATTATTATTATTATCATTATTATTGTATGTTTTACTATAAGTTATTACACACACATATTATTATTATTATTTACATAATTTGTTTAATTTAAATAAAGTGGTAAATCTGATTCAAAAATTGTTTGTTCATTTTTAAGATGTTTTATTTTTTAATTGTGATCATATATATATATATATATATATATACATACACATATGAAATAGTAAACATATAATAGTAAACATACAATAACAGTAATAATGTGAAATTGCAATTGCTTTTCTATCAGTTTCACAGTTTTACTTTAACTAATAATAGATAAATAAATAATAATAAAATCACTTAATTTAAAATAAACCAATTATGTAAATTGTGTGTGTGTATGTGTGTGTGTTATTATTATTATTATTATTATTGGTGGTATTATTTACATAATTGGTTTATTTTATTTATTTTTTTAATTGTGATCCTGTTTCACAATATGTTTTTAATTGATCAAATAAATGCAGCCTTGTGAGCATAACAGAATTTCTTTTACAAAAACATAAAAAAACGTTTCAATGATAATGTACAAGTTCAAAATAATAATAAAAAACACACACACAAAAATCAGATAAAAATCATAAGCAAGAGTGAAAAATTCCAGTCATAGTGTAACTTAGCATAACAAGAGACAAATTTGTAGTGAGAGAGTGATCCAATGTTTTATTGATTGTATTTACGTTTTGTTCTTTATTTCCCAGCATGCAACTGTGCTTTGCAAATGCTCGCTGCTTTTGCTTGTTTATTGAATGCAAGGTCATGGTTGAGAGGAGCGGTCCTAAGCTGCGCTAAACACCTGAAGAACTCAAATCTACATTCAGTCGCAGCTCTTCTCCATGCAAACGTACAAGTGGCCTTCATCTGTCATTGTCTTCCTCCTTCTCACCTTTCACGTTTCTTCTTCAGCAACAGGCGGACACTCACACTCATGTGTGTTGTCTTCATTCAAAGGTTTGAAGGTCAACCCATTGTTGTCTTCAGCCTAAGTTATTGTTCTTCCAGCATACACTTTTCTCTGCTTTCATAAAAAATGGTTCAGTCTTAGTGTTTATGTACAGCTAACAGAAAGAAATAAACACATTTTGAGACAAGTCACTCTCATAAAGACAACAGAGGGTGCTCAGAGCCGACACAAAAGGCCTGATGAACACATGGCTCGTGCACAAGGCCGGGGCGCACGCTTTCACCCCATTGTGGTGCGACGCAGACCGGGTTTGGATGGACCTCCTCCCCCTTCCCTTTGCAATCACGCATCAGCTTTTACGGAGGTCTATTTACCATCCGCTCCTGATTGAAAACACTCATCCTCTCTGATTGAAAAAGGCCACACATATCAAGACGGAAGGACATGGCATCCCTGAGAGCTGATTGGCTGTGAGGAAGAGAGCCCTACAGCCCGCTCTCGTGAAGGGCATTTTGGACTTGTCGTGTAGGGGCTCGCTTAATTACTTTACCCAGCCCTGTTTTAAAGTATCTCTCGTTCTGTGTCTCCATCCCGCCAATTATTCATCACTGAAGTGCCGTTACTAAGGCATTAGGTGGTCGCCATGAAAATTGTTGCTGGTACAGGAGCAATTAACGAATCCATTAGAGTTATCTGTAAGGAATCGCATGCTCTCTGCCCACTCTTGGTTTTAAAATGTAACTGTGCCGGTGGCGCGAGGACGTGTGTGTACACTTGTGCGTCTTGTTCCATCACGTTTCCTACTTGTCAAACTTGTATGTTTAATTTAACAGCGTGTCGTTATTAATATACTTATTTAACTAATTCATCATCTGCTGGGCTTTTTAATTAGTGGAACAGATCAATGTTTAATGCTGTCTTTAACAATACATGGCTGCGGTATTTTAATTCAAGTCGTAACTGTGTTGATGATGCCTCCCCGAGCATGCTGGAGCCCGAGGCCTCTTATTTCAGCTTTTGTATGTGATTAAATATTTAATTGCTGAACATTAGCAATGTCTAATAGTTTATGTTAACGTTCATTTTTTTCTTCATTAGTAGAGCATCACATGCACAGTCACATACTTTGTCAAACCCCCAACACTTTGTATTAAACTTTAATGCATTTGTAGCTTGTCACGGTAGTTTTTCAAACCTGTAGAAGGTCACATGACAACAGTCGACTGAGACTGCTGTACATTTGGACATTTGCCCTGTCTTATGTGTCCTGCGTTATAAAATGAATGAACCGTTCCTTCAACCCGGAAACACAATACAATGTTATGTTTTAAATAATTTAAATAATTATTTATTTAAATAATAATTAAACATGTTAACACAGTTTTCTTAGGGGTTATAGTTATTATTATTATTTACATAATTGTTTTATTTTAAATTTATTTTAAAAATATTTTAATATTTATTATTATCTAAATAAAATTGTAAAATGGATAGAAAAGCAATAGCAATTTCATATTATTATTATTATTATTATATACACATTTATTATTATTATTATTATTATTTGCATAAATTGTTTATTTTAAAAAAGTGGTAAATCTGATACAAATATTTTAATATTTATTATTTATTATTATTATTTAACTTAAAAAAAACAGTATTATTATTATTATTATTAGTTATTATTATTGGTTTATTTTTAAATAAAGTGTTAAATATGATTTTTTAATATTTATTATTATTTAAGTAAAAGAAATTTGTAAAATTGATAGAAAAGCAATAGCAATTTATTATTATTATTATTATTATTATTATCATCATTAGTTACTATACACACACATATTGTTATTATTATTATTGGTTTATTTTAAATAAAGTGGTAAATCTGATAAAATATATATTTTAATATTTATTATTATTTAAATAAAAGAAAATTGTAAAATTTATAGAAAAGCTATAACAATTTCATATTATTATTATTATTATTATTATTATTTACGTAATTGGTTTATTTTACAAAAGTGGTAAATCTGATAAAAATATGTTATTAATATTAAATTAAATACAAAATAATAAAATAAATATGTATGCATGTCTGTATGTATATATATATATATATATATATATAATTAGTGGTAGTAGTAGTATTTATGTACTTGAAATCTCATAAAAATATATTTTAATATTTATTATTATTTAAATAAATTAAGGTGATAAAATAAATATGTACGTATGTATATATAATAATAATAATTAATTTTATAATTTGCATAATTCATTTTATTTTAAAGTGGTAAATCTGTTAAAATATTATTATATGAATAAAATTAAATTATGAAGTCGACAGAAAAGCAATAGCAATTTCATATTATTTTTAGTCCTATTTTAATTTTGTATTTTTACACTGTTTGTACACATACACACACACATACTGTATATATATATATATATATATATATGTATGATTATTATTATTATGTATATTTTATTGCTGTTGTTGTTTACTGGTGACTTTGCATTGTAGTATTTTTTCTGTATAACTAACTAATTATGATTATCTCGTAATTGTAACAAATTCCATTGACTTGTGTCTGTAGGTATCCATCCAGCAACTGCATAACAACATGCTAACATCCACTTGCAAAACCTGATGCCCTGGCAACTATCATTAATGCCATGTTTTGCTCAGGCAAGCACTATTCACATTTTCTTCAGGAAATGTAAAAATCCTCTTAATATTACTAATAATTCTAGTAAATCATGCTTTCCATGTGCACTCTAGCCATCTGTTGATTCATCTTCGGTTAAGATTCCAGGAAGTGATCAGTCACTGGAGATGTCCAGCATCTTCACACATGCACGCATTCATTTCCAGCCTGTCTCTCTCACTTTTTTTTCCCCGCTCTTTCCGTCTCTATCTGTATGTTTTGGATTAGAATAATTCTTTAACCCGTATCTCTGGTGAATGTGGAAGCCTTTCCATTTTCAAGCTTGCAGTGTCAATAGCTGCTGTTTAATCCCCGATCCCCCGAGCACCAGAGGTTGACACTTGATACAACAGAATTGTCTTTATTTCAGTGGCGGAGTGACATCCCTTCCATTCTATTTGCCTCTCTCTAATCCATGCAGATGTGAGACCATTCAGTCTGAGGTAAAGAAAATTGACACAAATCACTTTTGAATCCGTATGTGTGTGTGTCGCAAGGGGAAAGCAAGAGCGTGATATACAAGACAGCTTGCATCTGCATTGTCGGCACTGCTTTTTTTTCACTGCAAAAAGGGGTTTAATATGCAAAAAGGCAGTGAAGGGTAAATGTGTAAGTGTGCATGAGTGAGAGAGAGAGAGATTGAGTGGTCTTACGAGCAAACAGCCATCTAAAGGTGCTTAACTCCACAAAGCTCTACAGCACTATTCAACATCTATTCAATGCCACTGCCAAGATTAAAAACCTGCATGTTCAGAGTCGTGTCATCCTATAGATCCTCATCTGCTTTGTAAGTCAAGCATAAACTACCGTTTGAATGTTTACAGAATATTCACATGCTCCACTTTCCTGTAATTGAACTCATATCTTGCCCTTATGCTTTAAAAAGAGTCTCTTCAGATGAAAAAAAAAAGTCCATGATTGGTTGCATATATAATCTCCAGTTGGTTTAATGAAAGTGCTGTAAATAAGTCATTTTGAGTGGTGACTACTACAAATAGAAATACATATATTCCAGGGATGGAAAGGCAATGTAAATGCACTTTATGCATTTTACAGACATGTTTATGTAAATAAGTGTACATACAGTTATACATTTTACCAGTTGCTCTGTTCCAAAACATAGCAATAAGCTGCCTATGTAGGCAACATTTTGCTGTTTCAAAAGGTTGCCAGTTTAACTTACCTCATTTTAGATGATTTTAAAGCGACATTGCATATATTCGTCAAAGATAAGTCACTCCCATAATGCACTATGACAAGCTTAGTGAAAAAAAAATTAAAAATCCAAGATGGTAGCGCAGGTGAGAGATATCTTAAAGAGAGAAAGACTGAGAAAGATTCTGTCATTAATTACTCAACCTCATGTTGTTCAAAACACTTAAGACCTTTGTTCATCTTCCAAAACGCAAATCAAGATATTTTTTATGAAATCTGAGAACTTTCTGACCCTGCATAGACAGCAACACAACTGACATGTTCAAAGCCCAGAAATGTAGTAAGAGCATCGATAAAAGTGTTGGGGAGTAACTAGTTACATGTAACGGCATTACATAACCACCACCCGGTGGCTTTAGGAAAACAGCGAACGGTTGGCAATATGCATTTAAATTGATAAATATAGAAGGAATATGTCAAAGTCATTCATATGTGCCAAACTTTCGGCTATCAGGTGGTGGTGCTATGACTATAACTGGATAGTGGCATGTAGATGTCTTCAGGCCAGGACTCTTATCGAACATGTGAAGTTTGGAGCAGATTGAACATTGCATATTTAAGTTAGTGTAAACCAAGTAATTTCCTGTTGCCAGCAGGTGGCGCTATGATAATATCTGAATATTGGCCTCTAGATGTGTTCAGGACAGGACTTTTATTGAACGTGTTAAGTTTTGTGGCAGATCGGATATTGTATGGCTGAGTTGCAACACCTTCTATTTCCATGGCGAAACATTGAACTTTGTCAGGCCACCACGGACACGCCCTGTAACGAAAATTCAAGATCTACGCAATTTAACATAGCAAAGTCCTTTAAAGTAAACTGACCAAATATAATGTTCATGTTATTAAACCTCTATGAGGAGTTTGTTAGAGCGTAAAACATGCCACTTCCTGTTACCAGCAGGTGGCGCTATGGCTATAACTGAATATGGTCATTGGAATGTTTTCAGGACAGGACTCTTATCAAACATGTTAAATTTGGTGCCGATCGGACATTGTATGCCTGAATTATAACAACTTCCTTTGTCATGGCGAAAAAGTTTGTCAGGTCGCCACAGACACGCCCTTTAACGAAAACTCAAGATCTTCGCACTCGCCAGAAGTGGGTGTGGAAAAATGGCTCAATAACGCCACCTGTAAAATTTCAACGAAGTGCCCCTTGAGCTGTGTTTCACATACATGCACGAAATTCGGTAGACACATGTAACACACCAATACCTACAAAAAGTCCCCTGGTAGGAAGTCTGAAACCCAACAAAAAAGTCTGTTATTTTGAATTTTCTCGGCATGCTTTTTCAGGTGTTGTATTTAAACAAACTCCTCCCAGAGATTTAAACAGATCAACACCAGGTGCCTCATTTATAAAATGTTGTGCAGAAACCATCCTAAGTTTTATCTTACGATCATTTCTCAAACATGTGTGCGTGTGATTCATAGAATGAACGTATGTACAGAAAATGCACGTACGCATCTCTTTCAGATGTGAAATCTATTAATCGCAAATGATCTTGAACTTGCGCACAACTGTATAGTTTCAGCTCTCTGCCTTGTAAACAATTTCTAATTAATGTCATTAACATATAAAAGATCACTATCATCATCCAAATCCTTTAATTTACAACAGCTAGCTGCAAGAACAGCTTACATTTTCAAAAACCTGCTCTGACCCTGATGTGGCGTTAGGGACTTTTCCACGTTTTTACAAATAGGAGCGTTGGCGTGGATTAAAGGTACGCACACTCTAAGATCAAATCTGAGCGTATGCACGCTTTATAAATGAGGCCCTTTATAAAAAGATCTTGAGATCTTGAGTTTTCGTTGAAGGGCGTGTCTGTGGTGGCCTGACAAACTTCAGTGTTTTGCCATGAAAAAGGAAGTTGTTATAATTCAGGCATACAATGTCCGATCTGCAGCAAAATTCACATGTTTGATAAGAGTCCTGTCCTGAACACATGCCCATGACCATATTCACTTATAGCCATAGCGCCACCTGCTGGCAACAGGAAGTGGCATGTTTTACGCTTTAACAAACTACTTCTAGAGATTTAATGACAACATTATATTTGTATTCTTATATTAGAGTCTACTCTAAACACCTTTGCAATGTTAAATTGCAAGATCTTGAGTTTTCGTTAAAGGGCGTGTCCATTGCGGGCTAACAGATTTCGATAATTCACCATGGGAATAGAAGGTGTTGCAGCTCATCCATACTATGTCCAAACTGCCCCAAACTTCACACATTCGATAAGAATCCTGGCCTGAACACATCTAAGTGCCAAAATTCTGTTATAATCATGGTGCCTCCTGTTGGCAACAGGAAATGACTTGTTTTACACTTAAACATGCAATGTCCAATCTGCACCAAACTTCACATGTATGGTAAGAGTCCTGGCCTGAAGACATCTAAAGAGCAATATTCAGTTATAATCATAGCGCCACCTGTTGGCAACGAGATACGTCATGCTTCACTCAAAAATACTCAAAAATATCATGTTTAATCTGCACCAAACTTCATATGTTTTATAAAAGTGCTGGCCTGAAGACATCTACATGCCAATATCCAGTTATAGTCATAGCAGGAATGGCAGGAAGTTTGGCACATATAAATTACTTTGACATTCTCCTTCTATATTTAGCATTTTAAATGCATATTTCCGACCGTTCGCTTCAATGCTGCTTGCAGCCATAATTCAATAACTGTTATTTCCTATTTGGTTTGTATATATGTATATGCTTTATTTTTTAATTTAACTGTTTTTTTTTCCAAGGCATTGTTAGATGTGTTTCCTGTCATAGCTATGCAAAGATTTGAAAAAGTTTCAGAGCTAGTAAACTATTTCTTGTTATGATTTTAAATCTATATTTAACCTCAAAACGATCTCAGTAAAAGTAAAAAGAGTTGCTAAAGTCTGATTTTGTGGTGGCTGTGCTTTAAAAATTAAATTATTATAATCTTAATTCAAGTAATGAAGGATTTTTGATGCCTGACAGTAATCAGTGTTGGGTCCTACTGTAAGGTTTGTTAAATAAAGTCATTATTTTTGTTTTCTTTGCGCTCAAAAAGTTCATGTGACCACGGATGTCACATGAACTATTTTAGTGATGTCCTTACTACCTCCAGAGCCTTGGACGTGGTAGTTGCGTTGCTGTTTATGCAGGGTCAAAAAGCTTTTGGATTTCATCAAAAATATTTAATTTGTGTTCTGAAAATGAATGAAGGTCCTACGGGTTTGGAACAACATGAGTTTTTTCATTTTTGGGTGAACTATCGCTTATATTTTTAAATTATGTTTTACCCATTGTTCAAAGTGTTTTAACTGTTGGATGCAAATACAGGAATACTGTAACTAATAAAACCTATTTTCACATTTTGCGACTATTTTAATATACTATGCTGTGCCACCTTTTCTTATTTTGAACATTGTTATGAACATTAATTGTATACAGCATACATTCAGTGTTTTGAAAAGAAAAATGGCTGCTATCCAGTCGTTCCACTATCCACAGCCTTAAAATCAGCTCTTTAGTTCCTTCTAGAGCTTGTGATGATGTGTCTGTGAATTTATGTGACCAATTGTGCCATTTTGATCGATAGATCTATAGATTTCCTTGACTTCACACTTGTGAAATCTCATTAGACTGTTGCAATAGAATAATTTCCGTGGCTTTGAGCCTTTCCATGTGAACACGTGACGCCTCGCATCTCAGAGCGTGAATGTGCGTGTGTGGCACAGTGGTGAAAAATATGGGATATATTAACAAAAGGACTGAGCCCGCCTTTAACATACATTAGACAAGGTCCTCTAAAGCACTCTGTAGTGCAGCAGTAATTGACACACTATAGTGAACGCTGTGTGTGTTTCCTTCTCTCTTAATCGCCTTTCTTTAATCTCTCTTCTTGGTTTGATTCTTGCTGTCTCTCTCTTTCTCTCTCTCCCCTCCGTCTCTCTCTGTAGTTGTGCATACAGAAAGCCACTTATTGGTGATTACCCAGGAGTGGATTTGGCTGCAGAAGGGAAAGTGATTTTGCTGTGTTGGCTTTGATGAGGCAGAATAAACTGTCAAACATATGGGGGCAGGTGACAGCGTGATGGACGTAGCCAGGGCAGAGAAAATCGGAGCAGATTAGCACTCCCATATTTATTAACCATCAGTAAGGGAGACTGAGAAACAGACAAGCTGGGAGGAGATATGCCTTGTCATCTAAGAAGACAGAAATAGTCTTATCAGTTTACTTAAGGCTCCAAACTGAACATTTGCATTCCATGCATGTTTTTACTTAGATCTGAAAGTCTCATTTGAACATATCTTTACTTATTTTCCTGTAAACAGTGTGTATTTGGTAAAACGGACCTATAATTTGTACTTTTACTTATAGCTACAGTACCTGTTTTGGATTGTTATTTATTGCATGAAGGCCCAGTTTCACAGACATGGCTTAGACTAAGCCAGGATTAGGCCATAGTTCAATAAGGACATTTAAGTCATTTTTTAAACATCATCTTGAGACAAAACATAGGCATTGACATATTTTAAGATCAGTCGTTGCAAATTTCTTTCAGTTGAAACCGCTCAGACTTACATTTTAGTCTAGGACTAGGCTTAAGCCTTGTCTGTGAAACCGGGGAAATGTTTTTTTTGGGGGGGGATATTTTGATTTGTATGGTAACAAATAAAATATTTATTTTATTTTTGAGTTAAAAGCTAAGCTGCGTGATGATGCTGGTGTTTTTAATGTGAACATTTATAAGTATAATTTATGGAAATATTATTTAATAATTACTCTAATTAGACGTCTTTTAATTAAAAATATAAGCGTATAATTAGTTTATGTAATTAAATAATGTAATTCAGATGTACACATTAAGTGGGTCAATTCAATTTAATTAAACTTAATAGAATATTTGATATACAATTTTACAGTAATCACATCTTTAAAAAAAAGAAATAAAAATACATAACATTTTAAAAGTTTCTTCTTCCTATTCATCAAAAAACCCAGAAAAAAATGAAGAAAAAACTATAATTATATATATATATATATATACACAGTACACATACATATTTTATGTAAACAGAAAATTTTTATTGTGCATGCGATTAATTCTGATTAATTGTTTGACAGCCCTCATTTTTTATACATTATTTAAATATATTTTATATGTAAATAGAGTTATATTTAAAATACATTTATTTAAAATACATTGATATTTATTAATTAATTAATTTGTTTGCTTTTGCCATGACAGGTATAAATAATTTTTTTTAAGATATTAAAATAAGTAATTTTAAATCGTAGTACTCTTTCACAATATTACAGTTTATTTATTTATTATCAGACTTCTTAAAAAAAAAAAAAAAAAAAAAAAAAAAAAAAACTTACAGACCGGTAATATATATCAGATTTATTTGACATATTTTGCAAAATGGATAATAGTTTTGCTAAGTTTATCCTAAGGGTAGGTGTATAGGGTCATCTTACCACAGTAATGGATAAAATGGCCCCGTCTCATGATTTTTTTTTGTGCTAAGCAACTGGTTTTTATTTCAGAAGTATGATTATTAATATGGTTTCAGTTGGCCTATACTCATGCTAGATACTAAATTATCCAAACCGAACCTGAAAGTTACCTACAAAGAATGAGATCTTATAATGTCACGCAATGTTACCCCAGTGCTGCGGGATCTGCAATCAGATCTCACTTTAGTGGACAACATTGTCTTCTCTTTCATTTTATTGTACACGATGCTGCTACACAGAATTCTGTACAACCCTACACACACACACATATCTTGCCCACCCCCCATTAGGAGAAACAATCTAAATGTTAAACAGGTTCCCTCCTGAAGTGGTCCGCATTCCCCCTCCTTTGAGAAATTTGGCCTGTGGTGCTTTTGTCAAGTTGCCATTGTTCTGTCCGACACACATGGAAACAAAAGAACGATGTGCAATTTGGACCTAATCATAACATCTGTACTTCACTGCTATTTACATTTTCTCTATCAAGGCGGAGAAGAAATGTTAATTTTAGATGGGTCTTTTTATGAGTGGTAATTACTGTCATTAAGAACGCTCGAGAGACTCCGGGGGAGCCGGGACTGAGATGTAGTTTGACGTGTTGTATAATTAATACTGAATTAATGTCTTACTTTATGTGGCGCTGGAAGAAAGGCCCTTAACAGCTTTGAGAGGTGGCTTGTGCCATTGTCGCTGCACTGCATCCAAGAGAGCACACGCACACACATACTCACTGTTTGTGCACTGTAAATCAGGGTGGTCCAGTCTCGTCTTTTTGTTTGTGTTGATGGGTTTGTCACTGCGAGGGCTCACTGCCTGTTATTGTCTTGTTTTATGGAGTGTAGCTGTCTGGCACATTCAAATTCGGACAGTCGAAACATTTTGTTTCTCTACTGAATTGTACCATGTAAATTCATACAAATAGTGTGTTTAATACTAGTATGAGATATTTGTTGTGGAGACTCAAAATGTTTTGGTTTTATACACAAGCTTTCACTATTTGTAAGCATTTTTTCTTTTGAGATGAAATCGCTTGACATCACCTTGACTTTTTTTTTAAATTATTGGTCAACTGATTATCGACCTGGCTGATTATCGGCACAGATATTAAAGGGGTCATCGGATGCAAAGTTCACTTTTACATGTTTTTTGAACATTAATGTGTGTTGGCAGTGTATGTACACATCTACCCTATAATAATAAAAATCCATGCAGTGGTTTTTAATTAATTTGTAAAAATAATATCCCACTCCCACGATAGTTGATTGACATGAGCATCTTACCTCAGACCCGCCTTAAATCAGCTGTTACAGTCCAACCTCCATTGTTTCGATGTCAGAGCAGGCATGTAAGTTAGACAAGAATATCTCAGATTGAGCAATTAAGGTGTTGTGTTGCTGGATGTAATAATGAACATAGTGGTCGTCATTTACTCCCGACATCTGAGCCACTGAAGATGCAGTGGATTATGTTTGTTTGTGAAGGGAATGCGCCTTCTGATCTACATATATCCGTCTATGTTCGCGCAAATTATTCGTTATCCAGCTTCACTTACAGCAGAAGTGATAATAAAGTTTTTTTTTATGAATCTTTGTGATCGCCTTTCCTAATAACGTGCTAGTTAGCAAGTTCAGCGGCTAAACACGGCTAAATGCGGCTATAGTAAACAGGCTCGTCACTCCACAGAGAAAAGAGAGGGGCGGGGCGAGCAGAGCTCATTAACATTTAAAGCAACCTCGACCAGAACAGGATGATTTTTGCAGAGCTGATTTTGGGAAGGTAAAAAAGGTGTTTTTTACACCACCATTTAACCAAAGCATGTTATAGGCTTTTAAGTAAGACCCTAAAGAATCATTTCAACTTGTGGAAAATGGGCATCCGATGACCCCTTTAAGCATTTCGGTATCGGTATCAGTCATTTCAAAACCGATTTGCTGAAAAAATGTTCTAGACATATCAGACCCCTATTTTTTATGCAATTTACCCAGCTAGGGTATTTTGGTGGTAACTATGGTAAAGTTTTCTGGCACTCTACACTTAAAAGTAGCAACAGGTGTATTTTTTGGTCATGAACCATGGTAGTATTGTGGAATTCTATGAGTTACTTTATGTTAAATCAACATCATGATTTTAGTTTTTTTTTTAGGTTTTTTTCTCAATAATTTTTATATAAAAGTATTTACCATTCTAATTATTTTTGACTTCACTGGTGTATTTTAGATGTCCTGTGGTGTGACAAATATTTCTTTGTCTCTGAATTAATATGACATCCTAAAAGCTGCATACATAAGCATTAAAAAAACGAAGTGCTTAACAAAGTGTAAATAGATTTAGATTAAAGGGTTAGTTTACTCAAAAATTTAAATTCTGTCATTAATTACTCATCCTCATGTCGTGCCAAACCCGTAAGACCTTTGTTCGTCTTCAGAACAAATGAAGATGTTTTTGATAAAATCCAAGAGCTTTCTAACCCTGCATAGACAGCAACACAACTATGTTCAAGGCCCAGAAAGGTAGTAAGGACATTGTTAAAATAGTCCATGTGACATCATTGGTTTAACCGTATTGTTATAAAGCTACGAGAATACTTTTTGTGCGCCAAGGAAACAAAAATATCGACTTTATTCAACAATTTAAACAATTTATTCTAACAAATTTGTGTTCCAAAGAGGAACAAAGGTCGTACGGGCAGCTAGTTACATAATCGGATTACTTTTTTCCAAGTAACTAGTAAAGAAATGCATTACTTTTAAATTTACAAGACAATATCTGAGTTACTTTTTTTAAATAAGTACCACCAGTTACTTTCTTTTCCCATTTATTCACTGACATCTCTCCTGTTCCGTATTGTAAGAAATCGGGAATAAAGGACCTTGCATGCTGAGTCCGAAATTCTTGTCCGAAATTTTCGCATGTTAAAAAATAAATACGACTTCACGTTGTGTCAATCACGTTTACACGCTGCCTCCAAAACGTTCGTCCATCATAAAAAAAATTCGGATCAGGTTCAATTTTCTGTGTTTTTGCAGTGTTTTGACACCTTGACCTTCTGTGCGTGATGAATTTTGACGAATATGAAAAAAAACATGCAACTATATGAGTCTTCCAAAAACACTTCCTTTAGTCTGAGGCTTATTCATTTCACTTTTGGTGTGAAAGGTCCTTTACAGTTGCCAAAAATCTAACTTGTTTGTGTGTGTGTGTGTGTGTTATTAAAAAACAAATAAGCAAGCATTTTTTTTTCAGGTGAAAAAAAAAAACACAAATGTAACATAACGCATTGCTTTCCATAAAAAAGTAAAGTAAAGAAATTTGTTACTTTTTCATGGAGTACCGCAATATTGTAATGCATTACTTTTAAAAGTTCAGTTTAACAGTTCTGTTTTGTGATTTACTGTTTTTGAAAAGGAATAATAGAATGGATCTGTTTCTGCAGAAGTTCTGAACAAGGAAATCTGTGTGTGTGTGTGTGTGTGTGTGTGTGTTTGTGTGTGTCCTTTAGCTGAGTGTAGCAGCGCTCCGAGCTTATAGCTACAGCTGAAGCAGCTGCAGAAAGCCTGTCAGAGCCGCATCCAGGGAGTGAGAACTGGGACCTGCTGTTGGAGGAATTTGACTTCAGGACACAAGAGGTCACAGGTCACAGAAGTACTCTCAATCTTTGCTTTGTTTCTGCCCATCGCATACTTTTAAGATGTTGCACTCACAAACACAACCTCTCTGGTCTGGCACACTGTACACCTGTGTGTGGGCTGCCCTCCAGGCCAAAAACACAACCAAACCAAAATACTGATACTTCCTATGATTTTGGAGGTAGCACATCCTTTGGTCACTTAGATATTAACATGTTGCAGCCATTTTTACACTAAAGCCTTTTGTTCATTGCATTCTGACATGATTTGTTTTATATATGTATTCTAATTTTTATGACAAGTAAGTACTTTTTCCCAACAAATTCTTATTACCATAATGCATCTGGCAATTTTACTATTGAGTTTTATTGCAGTTCCCATGAATTCTCATTATTCTCAATAGAGATGCTCATTATGTAATGCATTTTCGCTCTGTTAAACCACAATAAAATGCTGGGTACAATAGTTACTGGGTATTGTAGTTTTTAATAATATTTTGAATTTTATATTTTAAATTTAGGTAAATATTTAGAAATTGTTAATGGGTTTTTAATTATTATTTTTTTACTATTCAAATTTCTTTACTTATTATTTTATTTTTAGTTCAATTTTAGTTTATGATTATTTCTAATGAATTATACTGCTGTAACTCATTTAGTTAGTTACAGCAGAGTCAAAAGTTTACATTCCTTTTCAGAATCTGCAAAATATTAATTATTTTTACCAAAATAAGAGGGATCATAAAAGATGCATGATATTATGTAGTTCTGACCTGAATAAGATATTCACATATAAGATGTTTACATATAGTCCGTAAGAGAAAATAATAGCTGAATTTATAAAAATGACCCCGTTCAAAAGTTTACATACACTTGATTCCTAAAACTGTGTTTTTACCTGAATGATCCACAGCTGGTTTTTTTTGTTTGTTTGTTTTTTAGTGATAGTTGTTCATGAGTCCCTTGTTTGTCCTGTCCTGTTGTCTTCTGTAGCCACTGAAGGGCAGTACTAAATAAAAAAAAATATGATATTTCGGCAAAATAAGAAAAATGTACACATCTCCATTCTGTTCAAAAGTTTTCACCCCCAGCTCTTAATGCATCGTTTTTCCTTCTGGAGCATCAGTGAGCATTTAAACCTTCTGTAAGTGTTGTCCTTAGTTTGAAAAGATGGATCTCAAAATCATACAGTCATTGTTGGAAATGGTTCAAATACACAAAAATGCTGGAAAACCAAAGTATTTGTGGGAACTAAAGGATTTTTCTGAAGAACAGCAGGCAGTTTAACTGTTCAGGACAAACAAGGGACTCATGAACAACTATCACTAAACAAAAAAATAAACACAGCTGTGGATCATTCAGGTAACAACACAGTATTAAGAATAAAGGGGATGTAAACTTTTGAACAGGGTCGTTTTTATAAATATAAAATTTTCTCTTGTGGACTCTATGTAAACATCTTGTATGCGAAATATGTTAGTCAGGTCAGTACTAAGTAAACAAAAACATGCATTTTGTATGAGAAAAAAAATTCAACATTTTGCAGATTCTGAGAGGGGGATGTAAACTTTTGACTTTAACTGTAGTTGCCAAGACAACGTTTCTGTTTTGACAAAGTTTTGCTTTTCCATTGTCTAATATTTGTTTTATTTTAGCTTTTTTCCATTAAGAGAATAGTTTTAGATAGTATTACCGACGTACAATTAATTAAAATTACAAATTGTAAATTGTAAAATTACAAACAGTAATCAGAATTGAAGTGAAATATGTTTAATTATCATGACAATGTCACAAAATTAATTTTTCTATCTACTAATCTATTTTATTCATTTTCTATATGCAAAACAGCTTTTTATTCATTTCTTTAGATTTTGAGATCAAATCTGACCTAGACATCATCTGAACATGATTTTATTAGATTTATCAAACAAGGTTATTTTGGTAGAAACAAGTCTGTAGGGATATACATCTCTTTTCACTGATTTTCACTTTTCTCTGCAGGCTGCAAATTGAGAATATAGTCAGCTCACAACATAGGACGATAATACAGCTAAACATTGAACGCACTATTCAAAGGAACTCCTGGAAAACCTGTTAGCAACCAGTTTTATGGCACTCGTCATGTGTTAGAATATGAGATCAGATGCAGGCACCCGTACCGCTCTGCAACAGCGTTTCTTTGGAGATGACTGAGACGTAGCTACAGGAGGTGAGATAACTGACAAACCAAATCCACACGCTGATAACTGAAATTGCTTAATCTCCATTTTAATCATCATGAGCTGCCACCTCTAGGTCTCCGTTTTCTCTTTCTATCTGTTTCTCGTTCGTTTTGCCTCCCCCTCTTCCCTATTTGCTCTGTATCTTTCTCTCTCTATCTATATAATCAGCACATGGAGTGCTGGATGTAGCATATATTCACACAGTGCAGCCATGCATAGAACTGCCCCCATTAACTTAATATGCGCAAGGTCCAGTGTTCATACAGCCTCTAGCCATTAGACTGAAAATCATGTAAAAACATTTGACATGGAGCTTGAGAATATAGCCACATTATGGAAAAAATGGATAGAAGACAGAAGAATGAATCGCGATTGAATTGAGTCATCATTTGAAGTTCCCCTCTCTCTTTGTGAGTGTTTCGAACGGCATAATTCTGACAAGTGGTGTCTAGACAGAGTATGTACCGACTGTCTCGGAGTCCTAATAGTTTTTGGAGAAATATTAGGAGGCATGAATCACTTCGGCACACAGCGGCGCATTATATGCACAACATATGGCTTACAGAACATTCAGAGGGGATTCTCTCTTCCTCTCCCACTTCCCCTTTCACTCTCTCCCTATCCCTCACTTTCACTGTCTCATTTTTTTTCTATTTGCCTGTATGCCCCTCATGCTAAAAAGACCAGTATATGTTGGGGTTTGGTTACTGGTCTCTAATATTGGATTGTAGGTGTGCTGTTGTGCCTATCAGGCTTTTTAAATGGATAGTTTAAGCAAAAATGAAATTTCTGTGACTGTCTACATAAATTAAATATTAGTTTATTAATAATATTAGCATATTATTTCTTAAGGATGATATGACACTGAAGACTGCTGCTGAAAATTCAGATTTGTCAACACAGGAATAAATTACATTTTAAAATATATTCAAATAGAAAGCAGTTATTTTAAGGTCTAATAATATTTCACAATTTTATTGTTTTTACAGTTTTTTAATCAAATAAATGCAGCTGTAGTTTTTTTTTTTAATTTGCAATTTGACTTAAAAAGTAAGAATTGTGTGATATAAACTCACAATTCTGACTTTTCTTCTTAGAATTGTGATATAAACTCACAATTTTGAGTTAAAAAATAAGAACTGAGACATAAACTTGCAATTCTGACTTTTATCCTCAGAATTACGATACAAACTCGTCATTCTGACTTTTTTCCTCAGAATTGCATGATACAAACTCAAAATTCTTACTTTTTTTTCCTCAGAATTGTGATTTAAACTCGCAATTGCAAATTGAAGTCAGTATTGTGAGATATAAACTCACAATTCTAACTTTTCTTTTTAGAATTGTGATATAAACTCACAATTGTGAGTTCAAAAGTAAGAACTGAGACATAAATTTGCAATTCTGAATCAGAATTGTATCACGCAGACTCAGAGCTGCATGATACAAACTTGCAATTCTGACTTTTTTCCTCAGAATTGTGATATAAACTCACAATTGTGAGCTAAAAAGTAAGGACTGAGGAATAAATTCGTTGCAGGATACAAACTCACAATTGTATTCCTCAGAATTGTGATATAGTTGCGATAAAAGTCACTATTCTGACTTTTTTCCTTAGAATTGTAAGTTTATATCTTGCTATTCTGACTTTATAACAAGCAGTTGAGAGTTATTAAGTCAGAATTGTAAGATATAAATGTTTTATTTTCCCGCCTCACAATTGGACATTAAAACTCACAACTGGGTGTTCATATCTCATAGTTTGTGAGATATTTTTTATTCAGAAACATAAAATAATAATAATAATAATAATAATAATAATATATTTTTTTAATGTTACTGTACAGGTTTCTGTGTCATGTTATGCAAAATATAAGAAAGTGGAAAAAATAAAATTATATATATATATATATATATATATATATATATAGTTTGAACTTTACCAAATTTAGAAAGTATTTTGACATTCAAGAAATTATAACCTTAAGCTGTCTGTTTTTGTGTTTTAAATGTATTGGTTTTGTATGTTTACTATATTTAAGCTGTGCCACTAAGCACTAGACATTGGGCTGAAACTAAACACATTTGTTCTACATTAGTCTGTGCTGTCTGCTTTTGCTTCAGGTGGGGTCCCCTGTATTTTGATTGAATCCAGTTATGAACTTCAACTGTTTTTGCAAAATGTTTAATACATGCATGCCTTCTAAGAGAGACAGGAAAAAAGAGAGAGAGAGAAATATCCCCAAAAGAAAGAAGTTTTAAGCTGACACCAATGTGTGCTCTCAGTAGGACTTGTTGTGCACTTGGAGCCCAGTAGAAAATCAGGATCAGGAGCTCTGTAATTGAATTCACCTGATTAGAATTCCACCCCCTCGAGAGTGCGGGAGTCTCATGTATGGTTAGCATAATAAACAAGAAAATCTGAGACATGGGAACGCGGGAACCACTTCTTCCAAGCATACTGAATCAATTAATAGCATGTAGAAGGAAACCCTGATTATGTGAGCAGAGAGCCGGGCCAGCGAGAAAGGAGACTGGGTTCTGGGCCGAGGTGGTTATTATTAGTGATGGAGAGAGTGTGTGTTCATATAGTGTGTTTTTTGGGTGTGCTTTGATCCCGTCTCTCCCTCGCACAGCTGCAGCGGTTAAGCTGGGCCCCGGAGGAATCCCACATAGACACCGTTCACCTCTGCCAGGAGTGCACACCGCTGGTCAGCAACCTCAGTCGCTGGATCAAAGAGCCGAAGTATGTGGAGCTACCTCAACATGGACACGCTTAAATGCGCACACACCGTGTCCAGAAGTTTTCCATCGACATTCCGAAGTTCCCAGAATTCTCACGCCCCTCTTGTGTGTCACATGGATACTAGGACTGGGGGATACAGTTCAAAAATCTCAATATTTTTCAGGCTTTTGACATTATTTCTTGAAATGTATTGGCTCTGAAATTACTTTTTGATCATTTTGCCCAATAAGCTATTTTTATGGAAGCTGGTTTCTGCCACTGAATAAAAAAATTTAAAAAGAGTCTTTTTATTTAACAATTCTGACTTTTCTCTCAGAATTGTGTGATACCAACTCACAATTCTGACTGTTCTTTTTAGAATTGTAATATAAACTCGCAGTTGTGTGTTAAAAGTAAGAATTTGAGATATAAACTCAAAATTCGGACTTTTTTCCTCAAACTTGTGATACAAACTCGCAGTTCTGATATTTTTTACTCACAATTGAAACTTGCAATTGTGAATTAAGGTCAGTATTGTGATATAAACTCACAATTCTAACTTTTCGTCTTAGAATTGTAATAACTCGCAATTGTGAATTAAAAAGTAAGAATTGCAAGATATAAATTTGCAATTCTGGCTTTTTTCCTCACAAATTGCGATACAAACTCGCAATTCTGAATTTTTTGTATTTTTTGAATTGTAAGTTTATATCTTGCTGTTCTGACTTTATCACAAGCATTTGAGAGTTAAGTAAGAATTGTGAGATATAAACTCACAATTCTGAGAAAATATAATCTAAAATAAAAAAAATATATAGTTTTATTTTCCCACCTCAGTATTGGACATTAAAACTCACAATTGGGTGTTCATATCCCACAATTCTGACTTTATAACTCATAATTGCAAGTTTATATCTCACAATTCTTACTTAATTTCTCAGAATTGAGTTCTCGCAGTTCTGACTTTGTAACTCGTATAAACTTGTGTGAGTTTATATCACAATTCTGAGAAAAAATGTCAGAATTAACTCAGAAATAAACTTGCAATGAAAAAAAAATTGCAAGTTTATATCTCTGCATTTTTTTTTCGTACAATTGCGAGGTTATATACTAAAATTTTGACTTCGTAACTCACAATTGTGAGTTTATATCATGCAATCCTGAGAAAAACTTTAGAATTGGGAGATATAAACTCGTAGTTGCAAGAAAAAAGTTTTTATTTTTTATTCAGTGGTGGGAAGTGGCTTCCTTAAATTATAGATAAAATAGTTCACTAAAAAATTTTAATTCTGTCATCATTTACTCATTTTCAAGTTCCAAACGTGTGTTCCTTTCTTCTGTTGAACACAAAAAAGATATTTTGAATAATGTTAGCAACCAAACAATTCACGGTATCCATTGACTTTCATAGTATTTTTTTATGCTATGAAAGTCAATGGCTACTATCAACTGTTTGATTACCAATAATAATGGGATGAATTTTCATTTTTGGGTGAACTGTCCCTTTAAGTAGAATATGCAATAGCTGTGCAAGTTACTTCTGGTTTTGCTCTGTCCAGAAAAAATAAATCTCATCCCTGAAAATTTTTAAGTCTTCTTGCAGACAGTCATTTTAAGTGGCGTTTTGGTACATAGAAGCTCAGTCCAAGTATTCCTCTGTTAAAAATGTAAGTAAATGTAAACTTTATTGAACTGTTGTACAAATGCATGGTCACATTCTCAATTGTGCTGTCAGGAAAATCAGCTCATTTTAACATATCGCCCAGCTGCATGTAAACATTAAGTCATGCCCTCGTTCTCTAATTCTGTCTAGTTAACTTGCGTGTTCAATTTTTATTTTTTCTTCTTCCCATTTCCTTTCTTTTTTCCCCATTCTTTCATTTCTCTCAGCCCTCCCTGGTTACTATTACCGTACATATTAAACACGTTTGCCCTCCAAGCACATCGACAAGACCTCATTGCAAATGAGCTTCATAAAACTCAGCCCATATTTCATATCACTTTTGAATGGCGAACAATGGCTTTTTATAGTGATGTCTGAGGTAATGCTCATTGAAGGGTTATTGCCTAATGATGTGAGGCCCGGTGGCACGACAACCTTCCTGGACCACCCACATTTTGTGGTTTGGTTGAATAATAAAGAATTACATTAATTTGGCTAGTTAATTAAGAAATGTCAAAAGAAAAATATCAAAGCCCCCATGAATCCCCATGCAGCCTTTTTGAAGAGCAGGGCAGGCTATATCTTTAGAGGTCAACCTTGCTTTTTGTTCTCTTTTTTGAAGTCTGTACTTGAAGAAGGCACACATTTGCTATGCTTTGTTTCCCTTTGTATCTCTCACTCGCTCTGATTACAACTAAAGTGTTTGATTTGCAATTTAAGCCCAATCATGATACAATCAGCTCTGATGAAAGCCATTGAGTCTCGGATCATTGTTGTTACATGCTGTTTAGCAATGCTTTATCGCCCACGATTACCTTCCTGGGGTCTAAACTCCACAACATTCACGCACGCTTATTGAGTTCCATTTGCACAGCGTTGTTCAAAATCGAATGACGTTGACGATCCTGATGCTTAAAGAGAAAAAACGGCTTCATATCATAGTTCTGCCTTTCAAACCCTACATAATCCATGATGACCTTGTCTTCCATGTTTGTCTTTGCAGTAATGTGATTTAGAGCAAAGGAATACGAATGTGCTGAAAGGCCTATGTTGACACCTCAACAATCAACAATCCAAGTGAAAATTCAAAAATGACAATTCTGTCATTAATTACTCACCCTCATGTCGTTCAAAACCTGTAAGACCTTCGTTCATCTTCACCAATTAAGGTATTTTTGATGAAATACTAGAGCTTTCCGTCCCTGTATAGACTACTACAACTACTACATTCAAGGCCCAGAAAGGTAGTAAGAGCATCATTAAAACAGTCCATGTTATGAAAATACAAGAAAAATTTTTGTGCACAAAGAACTAAAATAATGATTTTATTCAACCATTTCCTCTCAATAGGAATCTGAGCAAACAGTAATTTGCATAAAGGACCCATTTCCGAAGCAGATTTTGTATTGGATTCACACTTTTTGGACCTTAAATAGTTTATTTGCTGTATTGACCAATATAAGTCTGCTTTGTTTCTTCTTTTAGACGAATACAATCAGAGTTATTTTAAAAAACGTCCTGGCTCATTCAAGCTTTATAATGGCAGTGAATGGGTGTTGAGTACAACATCTGTAAATTTTTGTTCTGGAAGTGAACAACTCCTTTAAATGTATATATTATTATTAGCATACAAAAGCCTTTGCACCCTATTTCATGACCTTGTGTGCATTATAAATGGACATTTCAGCATTCATCTTTGTTATACTGTGCTGTTAATCAGCTCTGTTTTTAAGAGGCTGGATGGATGGATCAAAGAACAGAGCAAGCTTTTGAACACCATCAGCACTGACAAAGCAAACATCTATTTATCGGTTTCCTCTCCGCTTATCCTAAACAGCTCTCGACGGCATTCATTGTCTCAGGTTGTTTTAAGTCACCTTCACCTTCTCACATAAGATACACTCGAGCAGGAGAAATAACATCCATCCATTCAATTTACAGCTTCCTGTTAATGAATCCAAACAGTCATTCACTGGACAAGCTGAAGACTCAATAGAAGTTTGAGGTGCTCTCTGGTTGGCTAATGGTGTTCGTAGAGGGCTATTCATTCGCTGCTTTCTTGGCTTCGCACCATCTTGTCAATTTGGCTGAGGATTGTCTCCCGCTTTCAAACAAAATCAAAAGGCCTGAAAGCCAAGTGGTTTGTTAGCCGTATGTTGAAGCGATACTACTCTGCACCCCTCATTTAGATGGTCAAGGAATCTGACACAAAGCACGAGCCAAGTCCGTGTAAGCGTTAGAGCTTCCCGGTTTGGCTCGCTCTCGGCACCCTTAGCTCTCTTCACGCTGCACCAAATGAATGGACGGCTCTGATGTGATCTGTGCTGTTAGCTGGGAAATGGGGATGCAGAATGGCCATTATAAGAGTGAAGAACTGTAGAAAGAAGAAAGAAAGAAGAGAGAGATGAATCTAGTCTGCTTGCACTAGAAGATGAACGTATTATGAATAATGCCTCTATTTTTCTATCCAATTCCCAATTCCATCTTTCAGCCCATTGTCACGGTCGCCCCATTACTGCTTCAGTTTTCATCCCTGAATTCGATATTGGGGAATTGATCTCATATTTATTTAAAATAAGATTATGTCTTTTATTAAAACAAATTTCTTTTCTATTCAGCTGAATCCAATGAGATAAAAGGAAATTATGGAGAACACACCCATCTAACGTGACATCCCAAGTCCAATGTGTTCATTCACAACCCTATTTGACTAAGAAAATAACACTTTTAACCCAAAAACCATTAGTTAGGACGTATTCTTTCATTATTTGTGAAAAGGATGCGTTTCTTATTCTTGTGAGTATGCGTATGAATGTTTCAGAGCTGTGTATTATGACAGATGTCATGTTATAGTTGACTATAACGAAAAAAGTTACCCGAAATAAAATTAAATATTAAATATATATTATTTCAGCTAGTTGGCAAGAGCACATTTCAGTAACTAATACTGAAACTGTAATATATATTTATTTTATTATATATATAGAAAAATTATATATATTTAAAATTACAAAAACTTTAAAACAAATTAAAATATTAAAAAAGAAAGACAAAACTGGTCATGTGGGTATCTAGGGGTGTGAGGCACCTATTTTTAAAAGACATGAGCAGCTAAAAAAATAAACAAATAAATAAATAAATAAATATAAATATAATAATATTAATAATAATAATAATAATAAAATGGCTTAAGACCCAGAAATCCAAATAATATATAACAGATAACAGTCAGTATATTATATACAAAAATTAACTATTTTATTTTAATAATTGCATAGCTATTTAACCTTGATAGCCACTTTATTTTTATTTTATTTTATGATTGAATATTCAAACTTAAAAATCTATGGTGGTATCGTATGTTCTCTCTTAATTGTATTCAGCATTATGCTTCTGTATGCATCTTTTCATATAATAACTAGGGCTGTCAGTCGATTAAAACTTTTGTGTCAATTAATTAATCTAAATAATCGCAAAATAAATTTGACTCTGAAAATACCCACAAAAGGTTTAAAGCTATTTTTGTGTTAAATTATAAAGTTTTAAGTAGACATTACAAATCGTTGCTTCAGAAAGAAATATTTTAAAGATTTGAAACGACATGAGGGTGAGTAAATGATGAAAGAATTTTTTTTTTTTTTTGGGTAAACTATACTCTAAACAAGAAACTAAATCTGCCAGCAGGTGGTGATAAATGTCTTTATGAGTCATTCACTAATTTGATTTGATCCGTTCCAATGGCTGATTCATTCAGAAATTAAATAAATGGGCCTTTGAATCATTGATTCACATGATTCGTTCAAAACGTGGATTCATTCAGAAGCAAAACACAGCTTGGTCAGAGACGTGCAACAATTCTGCTGTGGCTTCAAAGGTAATTAATCTCTGAAAAATTGAGCAAAAACACATAATATAATGTTTAAAATATAACACAATATCAACTTCTTATTTACTGAACTGTTAAGCTCGTAATAGATCGGGACGAAACACATACAGGGGCATTTTTTTGCACCAATATCTTGAATTTTAAGGCATAACTGCATTTATGGAGTTGTTGCCCTGCATCATATTTGTCATCAGTCAAATGTATGAAATATAAGATGATGTACAGGTCTGGGGGTGGGGCCAGTGCGTTAACTGCGTTAAAATATTTGAATCGCGTTATTTTTTCATTAATATTTAATTAAGGCGTTAAACTGACACCCCATCTGCTGAAATGGCTGGTGACTTGTGACCGTGTCCAGATGGGTGATATGAAGTGCTACAAGATGGCTGATAGCGCTGTAGCCATTTATCTCACTCTCATTTTAATTCTTGCTTATGTTTCATTCCTCCGTTTTTCTTTCCCCTGCTACTTTGCATGATGAAGAAATCCCAGTGTGGCATAATGTAAGACATAATCACTTTATCTGAAGCTAGTTTCAGACAAGAACATGTCCACTTTCCTCTGCCATTTCAACAAGGACAGCTGGCACAGCTCCAAAAGATAATTCTACCCCAGGGAATAGAGGATAGAGCGAGCGAGTGAGAGAGAGAGAGAATGCATGTATGCATGCCCTGCCGAGCAGTTCGGCTTCTCTTTTACATGCCGTAAAGAGCAGCACATCAACACAGATTCCTACGCCAGCCATCTCTGCTCCTAATGGATGTGTTTGTGAGGAAATGAATAGCTCTTCTTTTCCATTAAGTGTATTGGAGGAATTAGTAGTTAGAGCATAGCCACTGCAAACCATGTTATATAAAAGTTCCATCTCTAATGCATTTAACTTTTCCCCCTCTTTCCTCACCATCAGATGGGAATAATTTTTAACAGATGAGGCCTAAACTTCGGAGAAAGGCAGATGTCATGCTTTCTGGAATTTACGTTTCTGGTTCCAGTTCAACTGTCTGAAACTGGAGTCAACGGCCAGGCTCTCTCTTTATTTTTTCGTAATTCGGAACAATTATATGATTTTTCTTTGTCCTCCAGATGGTTGATGGTTTTTCATTGCCACTGAACTGTCTTGGCTTTGTTTAACGATAGCGCAGATGTTATCGCTTCATTATGTAACTCATCCCTATTGTCTTGTTTTCTTCATTTTAGTGCTGTCATCACTGTGTGCTAAAAACATAATAGTCATCTTTGTAGTTAGAATATACGTTTACCGCCTCGATTTAAAGAGATAGTTTACTCAAGCTGACAATTCTGTCATCATTTACTCACCAATACTGTATGTCATTACAAACCTGCTGGGCTTTCTATGAAGCAAAAAGGCTTTGGATCAATTTTTTTTTTTGTCTTTTGGATCAATATGATAACTTTCTAAAGGCTCTATATTTGAATGGATGCAGATAATGAAAGGAAACATTATTTTTGATTGAGTGATTTAAACTCGTAACTCTGACTTTTTTTAAACATGAAATTATGAGTTAAAAAGTCAGAATTGCGAGATACAAACTCATAATTCTGACTTTTTTCTGAGAATTGTGAAATATAAACTCACAATTCTGACTTTTTCTCTGAATTATGAGAAAAGTCAGAATTGAGAGATAGAAACTCACAAGACTTTTTTTCCTCAGAATTATGAAACAAACTCACAATTACAGGTTAAAAAGTCAGAATGGCAAGATACAAACTCACAATTCTGACTTTTTTCTCAGAATTGGGTGATATAAACTCGCAATTATGACTTTTTTTCTTGTGAATTAAAAGATACAAACAATTGTGGGTTAAAAAGTCAAAATTGCAAGATACAAACATTTTCCTTAGAACTGTGTGACATACACTCACAATTCTGACTTTTTTTTCTGAATTTTGAGATATAAACTTGCATTTGCAGGAAACTTTAGATAGTAAAATATCAGAATTGTGAGTTTCTTAGAATTGCATTATGTAAACTCACAATTCTGACTTTTTTCTTAGAATTGCATGATATAAACTCGCAATTCTGACATTTTACTTAGAATTGTGTGATATACACTCGCAATTCTGACTTTTTTTTTCAGAATTTTAAGATATAAACTTTGTGGGTTAAAATGTCAGAAATGTGAGATAGAAACTTGCAATTCTAACATTTTACTTAGAATTCCATGACAAACTTGCAATTCTGACTTTTTTCCTGCAAATTATGAGATATACACTCATAACTGTGGGTTAAAAAGTCAAAATTGCAAGACACAAAAGCACAATTTTGCCTTTTTTCTTAGAATTGCATGATATAAACTTGAGTTTATATCTCACAATTCTGACTATAACAAGCAATTGTGAGTTAGAAACTTGCAATTCTAAGAAAATAGTCTTTTTTCCCCCCTCAGAATTGGACATTATAACTCGCAATTGCAAGTTCATCTCAATTTTGAGAAAAAAAAAAGTCAGAATTACACGTTTGCATCATGCAATTCTAAGAAAAAAGTCAAAATTGCGACATGTAAACTCGCAGATGTGAGAAGAAGAGTCAGAATTGTGAGATAAAAAGTCGCAATTACCTTTTTTATTCTTTACTGACTGACAGACGGGCTTCCATAATTGCCCCATATAAACTGCGCTGCAACATATAAGATGAATAATAACGGCTTTCCAGAAAAAGCTGCTAATCTTACAGTTTAGGCTAGAAAATTCTACGGTGTGAAAGATTCAGAAGTTCCAACTGATCTAACAAATCACTAACAGTTCAGATGCTGTCCTCAATTCCCCACTTGTTTATCAAAAGTTACATTGTTCTCTCCCAGCGCTACAAAAAACTATGCTAATAGTTCTCCTTACAAACTGGGTCACCTTCATCCGTCAGTAAGCGTACCTCTCAGTCACCACTTATAGAGATCAGTACCTCTCTGCACTGAGTGCGCAGGGCGGGACTGTCAGCGACATCTGACAGATGCAGCGTTTCGTCGCGCAGCTGCGACATGTCGCATGGTTCTCTCCGTGTGATCAAAGCCACGTGATGAGTTCTGGTGTCAGGCCGCAGCGTCCCATGGTCTCTACAGTGAGACAGGAGGAGCGCAGGGAGTTTTTGGTGCCATCATATCTCGCCTGTCAGGCTGCAGCCCGGCTGATGCTTCGGATTGATTCGCCGTACGATGCGTTTGGCACTATTGATGTTTTATTAAGCTTGTCGGGAGTTTCTAGGAAGCCCTGTTTGAGTGTGGGTGGAGATGCTGAGGAATGCTGGCTCCCATTAGTGACTAAGACCATCATGAGACTGTCACATCAGATCATCAGCTAAAACAGCTAAAACATGTCCCACCTCACTGTAGGAAGCAGCGGCGGTGTCTGGATAATGTGGAAGGCAGTCATTTGTAAGAATCAGAATGATGATGCCTACAGTAATTTACTTGCAGGATGTATTGAGCTTTTTATTGTCTGCTTTGCTAATGAACATTATGAACAGCTGTATAAATATTCCTATTTGGCTTGGAAAAGAACTGAGCGTTGATTTAAAGAATACAATTCTTTATGTCAACTGCAATGTCAATGTCAACTCCAAAATAAGTGAGATAATAGTTTAACACTGCACTGTAAACTCATGTTTATGGAAGCCCATTTCCACAAAAAAAAAAAAGGTTGTTGCGACTTTTTATCTCATAATTCTGACAGTTTTTTCTCAGCGACGCATAAATCTGTTTTTCTCAGAAATGCATGATCCAATCTGTCTTTTTTTTCTCAGAAACGTGATATAAACTTGCAATTGCGAATTATAATGTCAAAATTGCATGATATATTCTGACTTTTTTCTTGCAAATGCAAGTTTGTATTTTGAAATTTTGACGTTTTCTTGCAATTGCAAGTTTATATCTTGCAATTCTGACTTTTTTCCCCCAGAATTGTGTTATAAACTTGCAGTTGCCAGTTATAAAGTCCAGTTTTGAGGGGGGAAAAAACTGATATCTTCTCAAAATTGCGAGTTTATATCTCAAAATTCTGACAATTGTGTGTTATGAAGTCAGAATTACGAGATATAAACTGTATGAAAACTGCAACTTTATTTTTTAGAACTGCGACTGTGTCTCTCAGTTCTGGCTTTATAACTCACATATGTGAGTTTATATCGCGCATTTCTGAGAAAAAAAGTCTGATTTGTGAGTTTATATCTTGCAATTCTGACTTTATTTCTCATAATTGTGACTATTTCTCAGAATTGTGACTTTGTCTTGCAGTTCTGGCTTTATAAATCTTAATTGTGAGTTTATATCTCGCAATTCTGTGAATTGTGACTTCATGTCTCACAATTTTGGCTTTATAACTTGCAATTGTGAGCTTATATCACAAAATTCTGAGAAAAAAGTCTGATCTGTAAGTTTATATCTTGTAATTCTGACTTTATAACTTCTGAGAACAACAATCAGAATTCTGAGAAAAAAAAAATTTTTATTCTGTAGTAGAAATGGGCTTCCATACATATTATTGTATTTTAAAATATAATAAAAACCAAGAAAATATACACTACTGTTCAAAAGTTTGGGATCTGTATGATTTTTTTTTCAGCACTTTTATTCATAAAGGATGCCTTAAATTAATCAAAAGATACAATAAAGACATTTGTAATGTTTCAAGATTCCTTTTCAAAAACACTGCTCTTTTAAACTCTATTCAATCAGAGAATCCTGAAAAAAATGTTAGAGAACTAATTCAGCATATAAGAATGATTTCTGAAGGATCATGTGACACTGAAGACTGGAGTAATGATGCTGAAATTTCAGCTTATCATCATAGGAATAAATTACATTAAACGATATATATTAAAATAGAGATCAGTTATTTTAAATTGCGGTATTATTTCACAGTATTACAGTTTTTACTGTATTTTTCATTTGTTTTGCTGTATTTATGATTACAGTTTTTACTTATGTTGGTAAAATATTAAATACATTTTAAAACATTTTTAGTATATTTTCACAATTATATGTGACCCTGGATCACAAAACCAGTCATAAGGGTCAGTTTTTCAAAACTGAGATTTAGCTTCCCATTGATGTATGTTTTGTTAGGATAGGACAATATTTGTTCGAGATACAACTATTTTATAACCTGGAATCTGAGGGTGCAAACAAAACAAAATATTGAGAAAATTGCCTTTAAGGTTGTCCAAATAAAGTTCTTAACAATGTATATTACTAATCAACAATTAAGTTTTCATATATGTACAGTAGGAATTTCACTAAATATCTTCATGGAACATGATCTTTACTTAATTTCCTAATGATTTTTGCCATAAAAGAAAAATCAATAATTTTGACCCATACAATGTATTTTTGTCTATTGCTACAAATATACCCTAGCGACTTAAGACTGGTTTTGTGGTCCAGGGTCACATATATTAGTATAAATCCAAAATGCTCATGAAAACATCAGTTGTCAGTATGTTTAAAGGCAAAATTGTAAGTTTAGTCTGACAAAACATTTCTATGGGCAGATGTCATCATTAAAAAAATAAATCATTTAGAAAATAATGTTTTAACATTTTGGAAAATACAGAATGTTTTATGTTACTTTAAGATTCATCAGTAGTATTTTAATTATCTTTATATATCTTTATGTAAGCAGTTTTTTAATTGTGTTTGTATATCTTTATGTACCCAATTGGAAAGCTTACAGTAAGTACTCTGTGTTTGTTTTCTCTGCGACAGTCGTCTGCAGGCAAGCCAAAATGCCTTGGAGGTGGCACTGAGGACCCTTAGAGCTCAGGCAGATGAGAAGGAGGCCAAGCAGTCACGGTTAAGGTAAAAGTAATCTGTCACCAGCTCTGTCAGCAGTGACTTCACTTCCAACAACGTTAAATGGGGGGAATCTGATCTCTGTCTGATCTCTTAACTGTATCTGTTACTGATATTTTTTTTTTCATTTTATTTATTTATTTTTGAAATCCTAAGCTATATATGTTTGCTTTGAGATATGCCAGCAAACTTAAAAAAAAGTTTTTTCCCCTCACAGTGGTTATCAAGTGAATGTCTCGACATTCAGTAAATACATTTACACTGCCACACGCATTCTGATGATATCAGTATATTTTGCGTTTGCATTTTTACACAGTTCTGCTGTCACATCAGGAAGGTGGCAGACAAATACGATAGTGATTTCCCTATCATAGCTCATTTATAATTGGTTAAACTGCTTCTGTTACATCTCACCCCATGTTACAGCACTTCCCGGTTCCTGTGTGCATATGCAAAGGAGTTGATGAGCCGCAAGGTCACAGTGCTGCCCTCTATGGGGCCATCTTTCACTGTTCCTTGCCTTCTCTGATTGGCTGGGAGGATTCATGAGGCTTGTATTACATTTCATCACTGTTAATGTACCAAGAGTTAATGAACTTCTCTTTCTTCACTCGCTCTATCACTCAGGCCATCCACAGTCGCTCTTCTAATCAGCAAACACTTCTTAATCAGCTATGAGGTCGTCTGGAGGTGGACAAGTGAGTACTTAGTTCTGATACATAGACAGCGGTCACGTATGCCTTTTACATCAATGTATGTAAAACACTTCACTCATTCCTTCAGTTTCAGGTAACAAGCTATTATTCAGTCTGACCCCGCCCTCTCTTAAAGGGATAGTTCATCCAAAAATGAAAAGTCTGTCACCTTTTACTCACACTCATGTGAAGAACCTTTAATGTCAATGAAACATTTCCAATGCAAAAAAGTCTGCATTTGTTTGATCCAAATTACACCAAAAACAGTAAAAATATTTCAAAATTTTACTATTTAAAATAACCTATTTATTATTTGAATATATTTTAAAATGTAATTTATTCCTGTGATCAAAGTTAAATTTTCAACATCATTATTTATTTATTTATTTATTTTTTTTTTGGAAAGACATTATATAAAATTAATACCCTGATTTATCAAGGATGCTTTAAATTGATGAAAGACATTTATAATGTTCTATTTCAGATAAATGCTGTACTTCTAAACTTTCTACTCATCAAAGAAACCTGACAAAACAAAATTTGCTCAGCTGTTTATAACATTAATAATAAATGTTTTTTGAGCAGCAAATCAGAATATTAGAATGATTTCTGAAGAAATGTGTGACTGGAGTAATGACGCTAAAAATTCATTTTTGAAGTCACACGAATAAATGACATTTTAAAATATATTCAAACAGAAAACAGCTATTTTAAAAAGTAAAAATATTTCAAAATGTTACTGTTTTGCTGTACTTTAGATCAAATAAATGCAGGCTTGGTGAGCAGAAAAGACTAAAAACATTAAAAATCCCAAAACTTTTGACTGGTAGTGTATATTAAAATAGAAAACCATTATTTTAAATTGTTATAATATTTTACTATAGTACTGTTTTTATTGTATTTTATTTTTTTGTAATAAATTGTAATATTATTTCACAATAACAGTTTTTATTGTGTTTTGTTTTTATTGTGTTTTTTATTAAATAAATGCCTTAATGATATATATATATATATATATATATATATATATATATATATATATAAATGTTTGTATGTACACCACCATTCAAAGGTTTGAAATCAGTAAGATTATTTATGTTTTTTTTAAGTCTCTTATGCTTATCAAGGCTGCCTTTAAAAATACAGTAAAAACTGCAATATTATAAAATATTATTACAATTAAAAAATAAAATAAAAATACAATTTTACATAAAAAAAAACAATAAAAATGCAGCTTTGCCAACACAGTAATTATGATTTAAAAGTATATTAAAACAGAAAACAGCTGTTTTAAATTGTAATAATATTTTACAATATTACTGTTTTTATTATATTTTTTATTAAATAAATGCAGCCTTGATGAGACACTTCTTTAAAAAAAACATTAAACAATTTTTTTTTTAAAAAATGAAAAAAAAAAAAAAAAAAAAAACAGTAGTGTATATTGAAACTCTTTTAGCTTCTCTAATATGCAATCAGTAAGTGTTTAAACATTTTTTTTATTTTTTGTATAGTTTTTAATTTTCAAAACGCATTGTACATGAGCAACATTTTCATTTTCAGATAAACTATCCCTGTAAGTCAATTATGACATCACAGGCTTTGCAACCTCATCCGTCTGTCCATCATAAGGAAGTCACATTCATAAATAATGACCAGCCGTAGCTCCGGAGGAAATAAAGACCGATAAAATTCCAAACTAATACTTCCCAGCCTCTGCCGAGCATCATTAATCAACGCCAGCCCCTCTATTAGTTTCATTAAGAGAATAGAAGATTAAAAGGAGTGATCTGATGAGATAGAAAACCTGCCTCCAGCCGTGACCCACCTAAAGCCTGACCCCTCATTAGGACGCATGAACTGCCCTCTGTGCATGCTTAATGACCCACCTTGGTTTGCGTTAATACCCCACTCGTTCACTTCAGATGCAACTCCCGCTGTCAGTCAGTTTAATGATGGAGTTTGACGGCAAGATGAATAGTTTCCTTGTCTATTTTAATAATTGCCAAAACGGTATTCAAATAAATCTGTCGATCCAACACGGATAAAGGCATATATAATAATCTAAAATGAGCCGATAAGGGTGATTGAAGGAAACGCCTGCCCATTTTTTTTTCATTACTTGTGGTTCACATATACAGCTTGTATACGTGAGCTGAGATAAGTCAGATTATTTGCATGGGTGTCAGTCTTGGACTCATATATCAGTATAATATCATTATGCAATTTTAAAATCTCAATCCTGACACTTCCATAAGAGCGCTGGGAAGGCAGTCAGCCTGACGTGAGGTTGTTATTAGATGTCTTTAAGGCTTGTCCTGTTGTCAGACTATATATCCAGAGGTTCATTCATTTTTTATATCTATGCAAATGAAAACTCCTATATTTGAGTACCACCTTGAATTAGCTGCTAAAATTAGCCTCTAATCGGCACCTTTATTGGAGCCAATGCATTATGGATGAGACACTCAGGGCGTCCAGATCATTGGTCTCCTAGTGGTCATCTCTTAAGGGGTCTCAGCTGGCCTATTCAAAACAAGGGCAGCTGGCGTGCTTCGAAATTACACTTTCCTGTATTGTTTTATATTGGAAATTCTTGGAAAAACAAAACAATTACCGCACAAATAATAGAATCATGCAAATACGATGTCACCACAACATATGTAGAATTCCCTTATCCCATGTAAATGTGTTGAAATGGACAAATTGCTACATTCCGTAATGGTATTTGCGAATCGTGAAGTTTAATAGTCGCTGATTATAGTGACAGCATGTGTTAGGGAGCCGTTTCGACACAGACGGCTGTGTATGAAAGCTCGTCTCGTTTCTCTCCCTCCCCTAACAGCTGCCGCCACCGGCACACGCCTGCGACAATTTGTCAACAGTCAGCAAAACGCTAAATCAAGCTGCAATTATCTGCTCTTAATTAGCAAACGGAAAACGATTACAAGCGTGGATTACTGCAAACACAACACCAGACGCTGTTCAGACACCAGAAGGCATCAGCCGCCCCATAATCCAGTCAAGTTGTCAACAGATCACAGGCTAATTAGTGAAATTACAGGGCCACTGATTGGGATTTGGAAATGGAGAGGCATGTGGTGAGGTTTAGTGGCTTCGGTCAGGATGAGTTATCATCCCGGATGAGAAGTGTCACATATAGTGTTTTATATCTTGAATGAATATGGGCTGTGTGAAAGTCTAGTGAATTTCAGCCTTTTATATATTTATTTAAATATTTTATATATATAACTTGCTATTATTAGAGATAGAGAGAGAGAATAAATGTCTTGTGTGTGTGTGTATATATATATATATATATATATATATATACACACACACACACAAACATTGGGTTTTCATTTTTTTTCCAACCTTGCTGAAACAAAAAAAAGTGTGAATTTCTTTAAAAAAATGTGCGTGTGTGTATAATTTCGAGAAAGCAATACTTTTAATTTATATGTAATTTATATATATAAAATTTTAAATATAATTTTATTATAATTACAAGTAAGTAATACTTTTTGGTTTATTTATTCATTCTTTCATTTATTTATTGTAATGTTTTAATTTAAACAAACTTTAGGTTTTCTGCGGTGTTCATTTAAAAAAAAATGTGTGTGTGTGTGTAAATGTGTGTAATTTTAAGAAACTAAAATGTACTTATTTATTTACTTATCTATTTATTTTATTATTTATTATGTGTAAGTGTAAATTTCTTAAATACAAATGTGTGTAATTTTAAGAAAGTAATACTTTATTTATTTATTCATTCATTGTACATTTTTTATTTACATTACACATTAAGCTTTTATTTACATTACACATTAAAACTTTTAATTTTTTTTCCATCCTTCTTAAAAATGTGTGTGTAATTTTAAGAAAGTAATACTTTATTTATTCATTCATTCATTCATTTATTGTACTTTTTTTATTTAAATTATAATCAATTAAAAGTTTTCAGGAATAATTTTAAGAAAGCAATAGATAGATTTGACAGATCTGTATGTTACCATTTACAATTCTGGTTTCCAAAAACAGGCAGCAGGCCCTGGTACCTCAAAGTTTCATGGTCGGTATCATTTTTCCAAACTAATAACAGTGAACATATTCAGTAACTTTTTTTGTAGCCAATACTTCATCCAGAATTTGGCTTTGGAAAATAAACCTACTCTGAGAAATATTCACTTGAGTAAAAAGTGCTAAACAGCTATCATATATTTCAGTCATGGCATACTGTATATATAGCAGGCCATGTTTATGAATTAAGCAGGCTATTAAAATTTTATGTGTATGCAATTACTCACCAAAGATGCCCCATGTCTCTTTCTGTTTCTGGTTAATTTTTGCCTCCATGAATACAGTACTTCACTTCTGCACAAAGGAAAAAGGGTTTCAATTAGAAAACTATTTGACAAGATAGACCAAAGGAATCTTTTAGGCTCAACTTGTTTATTAATAGCTGGCACGAAAAGCCAGGAAGACGATGACTAACTTGGCTTTCAAAATGCTTCGCTGTCCTGAAAAACAGCTCAGATGTACAGCTGTAATACATCAGAATTAGTGCAAACTCCTTCCCGTTCCAGAATGCCAAAGACAGAAAGCAGAGAAGGTGCAATTAGTACTTTATTAGATGAAACCTCATATAGTTAAAAAATATGTCTGGCAGAAATGTTGCAGATATTAAATATTTGGCTGGTGAAAGCTTGGAGCAGCATCTAGTTATGGTCTTCTAATTTTTGTCTGAAAATCAAGCACAAGGTTTTATTTTCTCTTCTTTTTTGCCATCTTTTCTTTTAATTTCTTTCCCTTTTTTGCTCTCTAGACATGCAATTGGTGTGCTAGGAAATGGAGTCTCATTACTGTGGGACATGGCAAGGCCTGTGTTATTGCAATCTTTATTAAGAATAGCTCTAGTTGATCTTGTTGTTTTTTCCATGGCCATGCAAACCGTGGTCTTTAATATCAATTGATTAGATGCAGTCTGATGAAAATTAGCAGACAGCATTTGTTAAAGAGGACTGTTATGACATGTCAAACAGAATCTTAGTCTTAAAAAATGAAAATCCTCATAATTGGCATGTTGCATCTTGGCCTTCGTCTTTTCCTCCTTCTCATTTTTGTAAGTTTTTATCACTAATAGGATATAAAGTTTGTGTGGGGGATATGGAATTCATTAGAGATGAATATGCAACTCAAGCATGATGGTCCCCTTCCTGTTCATTGCTCTTTACTAAGATAAGATGAAAGACTTGGGTTACTCAGTACAAGGAAATTAAGATTAGAAGTACTTTAATAGGCAATGTAGGCCGAGCTTTACGACGCCGTTCATAAACCACAAAAGTATTTAAAAAGTTGCATGCTAATGCGGCCCCTCCACTGTACAAGATCATTTGGGCATAAAATGGGCTGTTTGGAAGTCTGGAAGAGAAGGTTATGTTATGCTCAGTGTGCTGTAGACGATTAATTAGATGGCAAACTCCTTTCAAAAGATTCACAGACAACAGAGGAGATGTCATGTTTAAAGCATTTTAATGGATAGTACATTCTTCGAGACTCTCAAGCCCCAACATTTTTCAGTGTTATTAGGCTTCTTATGAAATCTCCATGTGCATGTTTATTAGCGGCGCTTGCTTAGGCGAGCATCGCTATTATTAGTGCTCATACTTAAGGTTAGGGATTTAAACAAACCTTTAACCCTTTTTTTTCTGTGGACTTGAGTGGTACCTCAATTTTTTCTATTTTCACCTGCAGAAAAACATATAAACTTAAGCCGGGCTCACACTACAGGATTTTAAAAATCCTAACCGATTATGAAATCTGGTTGCAGCGCACACATAAGGAGAATCTTTGCAGATTATCTTCCCTGAAATCTTAAACATGCACACACGACAAGGTTTGAAAATTGTGGCGCATCACACACTACAAGATATTATTAAGATTATCATGACGGAGGAAGCGCCTCACGTGATCTTATGCAACAGATCGTCATTTCAGCAACTAATGTTAACAAATGTTTTTATTATTATTATTAATTTTGTCTTTTTGAATGTCTTGTTATAATTGTATGTTTTGTTGTAGTTTATAATAAAAAAAACAATAAAATAAAAAATGTTTACAAATGTCAGTTAACTGTTAAATGCTTTAACTGTTTTCTATGTATAGATTTTAAATTAGGCAGGTCGTGATTTAAGAAGGCAAAACTGATTAAACATAGTCTATGATCAACTCACTGTCTGCCACTGACCGCTTGGTCATTAATTTAAAACTTAATTTAAAACAAAAACTTATATTTAACGAACAAAAAAAAAAAGCTCCAAACGTTTTCCTAAATTAACTTAATAAAAACACAAAACGAAATATAATCACTTTGCCATTACATACAAAACTGAACTATTTTAATTGCTAAAACAGTAGTATAAGTTGTTTTGGGAGAAGGGGAAAAAAGATGGGCTCGGGTCGGACTCGGGCTGCATGGAGCATTGCTTTCCTTGCTCCATGCGGTTGTGGTATGTTTTCAACACATTATACAAACAGTGTAACTACAAAAAAATAAGAAGCAGTTTCCTCCATCTCCACTATCCAATGGACCGTACAGCAGCTGTTTTGCGGTCGCCCATTGGCTGTTGTGAAAGTACTGACGTAATCATAGCCGTGATCATCCCGATTTAAAATCCTGGATATCAAACATGTTTGATATGACCGGGGCGGCCCCGATTTGTGTCAGAGCAGATCGGGAGGTGAAAGATTCGATCTGTGAACGTCTCACATTCCCAGATAATCCGTGCCGAACATCGGGACCGATCGAGGTGCTCGACAAGATTTTTGCTCCGATTCTCGGGAGAGCAAAATCGGGCTAAAAATCTTGTAGCTTGAGGCCAGCTTTAGGGTTGCCACAATGCTCAATTCAGTGGAGGGCTTGCACTTACGTCACGGTTTGGACAGTAACCCGGATTCTCGGATGTAAACAACAGTATGGATTGTATGGTTAATGTTCTACTGAATATGTTGTTCTGTTAATTTTTTGCTGTCTAAACCACAGAAAAAAACGTGTGGATTCTGTGGAAGCTGTTAAATCATATGGTGAAAGACGTATTAAGCAGGAAAGGGTGCAATATTTTGACAAAAAAAAATATATAATAGGTGATATAGATATGTATGTGCAGTATTAATTAAGATATTAACCTAATATTTCACCTACCTGACTGGAAATGATAAGAACAAACACATGTTGTCAAGAGTCATGCCCTGGAAATCCTGGTTCAGTTTGGCCAACCACAAACGCTTTTTGTTCCTCAAACAGTTTTTTTTGCACTCTTCCTTTATTTGTTACAACTCTTGGCAGTCTGTAGTACTCCAAATGTTTTTCCCGGTCCGACCAATTAGTACAACCCAAAACATGATGATAATTGACCATTTTCAGCAGCAATAATCACAAAATATGCGAGTTTTGTTAGGTTAAGTGGCGTTGTCGAATAACAGACAAAATGCCGGAAGTGGCGAATTCCGCGGATGAGAATCCACCTTTTTTTCAAGGCTGCATGATGTAATAAACTTATTTAAAAACCATAAGCATAGTGCTATTGCGAATTCACAAACGCTACGATTTAATTATTTACATACGCGTAGGTTGCATACCTGGTGTCAGATCGGCTCTGTTGCTGCTCCACACAAACTGTTCACATTTACATGTGCGGAGTCTCTCAAACTCCATTTCTGCGTATTGCTGTGAGTTTGGGTTTATTATAACGTTCATTTGGGAACGCAACGTGTGCCATTTCATCAGGTTTGTAAGGCAAACTATTTATAAATCTACACAAACACATTAGCATACATCAGATCTTTTACAATATGCTAAGTGTTCGTCGCGATTTCAAAATAAAAGCTCAAACACTCACTAAGTTTACACGTTTTGCTGTCCACATATTTAAGAAATTACAGTAGCTGTAGAATTTCTGTCATAAAGAAAATGCCAAATACTACAGATTAAGTGGACATTTGAATTAATTGTTTTTAGTCAATATTAAACAAGGATTAGATCGCGCTGTGTAGTGTAAAAACAATCATCAGGCAGTTGGCGCCCTCTGCAGTCATGTGTCTATTGTTTATAAAGCATTATGTGTTTTAACAGTTTTGTTTAATAAAACCATATGATTACTTGCTTTTAATACTTTTTTTGAACTAATTAATATTACCTCATTGCTATTATATATGCAGACTATCATAGAGGCAATAGGCTTATTTTGGATTCAAGGTGTGGTCACATTAACAACATTTTGTGCACATAAAAGCACAGCTCACACTTTCTACAGCTTACTGCTGGTCAGTACCAACAGAACTATGTTTCTTCTGTCATGTCTACTTTTCCTAAACAGTTATCAAAATGATGTTTTTTGTCTGAAAGCCTTAACAAAGCTGTTTTCCTCCTCAGCAATGCATTTGATGGCCCCGTTGGCTTCATTTCTCTCTCATGTACAGGAGTCAGCATGATAATCTGGTTGCTTGTAACTTCAGTCAAATTGAAGATGTTCCATCAAAGATGAAATCCAGTCTGAAGGCCGTTAGAGTTCGCAAGCAGGTATGTTGCAAAGGCCTCGAAGCTCTTTATGATGATGATGGTAACGGGGATGTATAGGTTGCTCCAGTGCACATGTAACTAAATCCATTTCCCTTGCGAACAGTTGATAGCACAGCTGAGCACTTTAGCAATGCCATTTCGCCCTAATGCCAAACTGCAGTTCAAAAACCTTTAAAGGCAGTAGATGAAACTGCTTTCTCACAAAGAAACTCTCTCGGTCTTCCTGACAAAGCCCACACGACCCAGCGTGAGAGCTGTTCCTGTCTTAACTAGCAGGTGAAGTCACTGGGCCTGCCGTGAGTCCAGCCATCAGAGCAGCTAGCTCTGATGCTTTGCCTGCTGTCTGATTTCAAATCCATGAAAGGCATCCACTTGAAAAAAAAGAAAAAGAAAAACAGTTAAAAGCTGTTTCACTTCCTCAGATAAATGGCAAAGGCCCAAAAAGAAAAAAAAGGAAGGAATCTTATCAGGAGTAAGTAAAAGTGTGACATTTCCCATTTATGTATCTCTTTTGATAGAGATAAAATGTTTATGTTCACCATATCATGCTGAGATTTTCAAAAAATGGGGTAAAAACTCATAAAGCTCATATTATATAGCAATGCTAGCATAAAAACATTAAATTGTGAAATTGTACTATCCTGTCTTATCTAAACAGGCCGTATAGATTAGTCATTTATGCTCACGGATTGCTGTTAGAGGTAGATTAAATGCTTAATTTTTATTTCAAATACTTTAAAAGTAAAATTTATGTCTGTGCAGTGTAAATACACATTGTTACACTTGGTTCATTTCATAGATCTGAGACTTGGAAATCTAGCTTTTATATGAACCTTCCAAATGAACTTTTATAATAATAATAAAAATAATATGTATTGTTGCCATTGTCAAAATATTAAAAATAATAAAAATGCATTAATAAAAAATAAATACCTAAACTAATTTATATATATATATATATATATATATATATATATATATATTAGCCTTAAAGGTTTAAAAAAATAATTCAGTGAATGAAAAATGAAGCAAAATGAGATCTGAGCTCATTTGTAAGATTTCTTTGAATTCAAAGAAGACTGGGTTTGTTATTTATTTATAATAGTGTCAATCAATCAATAAATATTATATTAAGAACAGAGTTAAATTAGATATAAGCCCACTGTTAAGACAAGGAATATTGTGAATGCAAAAATAAATAAATAAATAATAATAATAATAATTATTATTATTATTATTTATATATTATTATAAAATATATACAAATATTTTTGAATTTTTTTAATGTTATTGTTAGAATAAAAAATGAATAAAAATACATTAATTAAAAAAAGAAATATCTAAACTAAACAGACACACACACACACACACACACACACATATATATATAAGATCTGAGCCAATTTTAAAACAAGTAATAGTGTGAATTCACTGAAAACTGGATTTGTTATTTATTTATAATAGTGTAAATCAATCAATCAGTCAATCAATCATTAAATATTATATTAAGTATAGAGCCTTGATGATTATAAGTATATAAGCCCACTTTTAAGACAAGGAATATTGTGAATGCCAAAAAAAACTGGGTTCTTCATCACTTGTTTCACTTAAAGAGGTCTGAGTTTGGTTTTCCTTCCTGAAAGTTGTTGTAAGGGATCACATGAATTTCCCCCTCTCCCTAAAGGCTTGAACATCTTCCTGCTTGTTGTGTGATCCACTGTCTCAGCATCGGTTGATGTGTCTAATGAGGTTTGTGAAGTGCTCAGGTGAATCTGGTACTGTAGGACCCTTCATCTCTCCCCGCTGCAGCCCTACCCTGAGTCCAGTGTCAGTGACTGATAACTGTGGACAGCTCTCAACAGAACATGAGGTAATTACAGCAGCCACAGAGAGAGAGAGCGCAGATAGAGGCAGAAAGGAAAAGTGGAAGTAGGAGTCTTGTGAAATATTCTCATTACAGGTCATCGCGGTAATTACCTGACACCTACAGATGGAGTTGCCTCTTAATCAAAAGAATGAATCATTACTGATATTGATTCAAACTAAGATGTTTGAAGTAATGACCGCACTAAGTCAGTCCGAAAGAAAAAAAAAATCTCCGTAATTTTCAGCAACTTCCCCTAGCCGTCGTTCCTGCTCTAAATAATAATGGAATGTCTTACTTCATTCCAGTGTAATGGCAGGAAAATGAGCATGGCAGCTGCGACTAAATTGCCCCTGTCTAATCTGCATAGATTGCAGGGCAAGAATAAAGTCAGACAGGATTTGATTTCTAATTTCTGCACTCTCTGTTCATAACAGCCCATAATTCACGTCCTTTTATGAATGAAATGAGCTAGATTGAATGCAGTTACGACCAAAAATATCATACTGTTGACTGCCTAAGATCCATCAGTGTTTTTTCCCCTGTTTATACTTCAGTGATTAGGCTTGGAATTAAATTACAGTGTATATTCAATGACAGCACTGGTGCTGGAAGCTTCCTGAGAACTAAAGTTCATACAAATCTATATCTTGTTAACTCGCAACTTTTAATTGAACACAGCCTGTCAAACAGTCATGAGTAATTGGATGTCACCTTGATTTTTTTTTTTCTCCTACTTAATGAAGAAATAAGTATTAGCCTGTTTCTTTGTGAGTGGCTGGTGTCATACAGATGTGAGACGTTCCCTGCGGTACATAAGGCCGATCTGTCTCCTCTCATTGCTTATTTCCACCTTGATGTGGAAAATGACACCTAACAAGGTTAGTTAGTCAGATGAAAGACCTGTGCCTCTTTACAGACCTGGGTTAATATTTGAGAATGTCATTAGCTGTTGTATAATTACGTGAAGCTGAGAAACTTGAACTCTTGAATGCAAAGTTAATTAGAAATTACTTAAGAAGGGTCGTGGGGTAATTAATTAACATGCCTTGTGGGAGACAGCCTCGAGTATAATCAGTTGTTTAGCATGTCATAAAAAGTATGAGCTGATCAGACCTTGTCCAGACTGAAAGGAGTTATGCAGATGAGACCGGCGTATGATTATACTTCACAAACCGCCAACCATCCACTGGTGGCCACTCTATTGATTACTGTTAGATGGACTTGTAATCACAGCGTTCCCAGGCCATTTGATTAGATGGATAACCTCTGGAGTGCAAATGAAGTTTGTGATGAGAGGCCATAATTCGATGGGCATAATCGCAGTGTGAGAATAATGCACCTGCAGTACCAACAGATTATTGTCTCAGATCTTTGATTAGAAAAGGAGTGCATATGTGTCATTATGTCTTTATGCATCTATAGCTATAAGCATGCCTTAAGAATCATTTATTGAAATGCTAAAGCTGGAAGAGTCTGGTTGGAGGGTTTCCCCCCCGTTTTATGGACTTTTGCCTTAGGGTTTGGCTTACCATTTGTCTATTTGCATTTTCATTTTGGTTGTGTTTTTAGTTATTAATGCAAGGTTCCAGATTCAACAAAAGCTCAAATGACAGCATTAAGCAAAGTCAGCTACCGCAGGCATTTCATTTATTAGAACGTATCTTGTTGCTGCTGTTGGTGGTGCTGCCAATGTTTATATTTTTTAAATACATTTTTGCACATTTCAGCAACGTTTTTGTTGAAGCACATTAATTTATTATAGTTTTTATTCATGCAGTAACACCCTGTTAATGCAGTATCCTACTGTCATTCCACATATCATACAAAAGTTACCAGTACCTAGATTTGTCAGTGCTATGATTTTGTCAAGTTTAAATATTGGATATAGGTTACCATTCAAAAGTTTGGGGTTTGTGTTTTTAGTGCTGAAACCGTATTGTAATTGTTAGAATGGCCTAGAATCAGCAATTTCCATGTAAAACTGATCAGGCAGACCAAACCGTAAGTTGTAGAGACTTGAAACTTGGAGGGATGGTAGTACTCACACCATCTACAATGTCACCAAGGCTCACAGTGATCAAAAGTACAAAATCGCTCATAACTCCTAAACGGTTCGTCGCAGGCTCAAAGGAATCCTTAGTTCACGTCGGACAAAACACCCACAATTTTGGGGTATTTTGCAGGCTTTTGAAAAGCCTACTTTCTCAAAGTAGTCATATGTTTTAAAATGTAATAAAATAAAATGTTGAAATTTACCCTTTGGGAAGCTATAACGGGGTCGTTCAGAAAAGGGGCCTATCGAAATATACCCAAAAGCCTATAAAGCCTGAACGAAAACTTAAAACTTCACAAAACCGACTGAGCTTATGCAACAGGTGATTTTAAACACGCATGCAAAGTTTTAGGGAGATCAGCCACAGCTGGCACTGTAACAGTCATAAATGTTAAATAACATCGTATTTCTATGATAAATGACCTTGATCTGAAGAATGCTTTTCTTTATCATTGATTTAGGTGGTTACAGGCTTGATAAATAACGTAATGTCTTTTTTCATATGTGCTGAAACGTCTTAAAGCCTTTGAACCCTGGTAATCATTGCTTGCAGCTATTTTTATCTTTATTATTTTATGTCATTCAGCAGGGATCCATTAAATTGACTTGAAGACACATTACTGTGTTTTCATCAAATAAATGCAGCCTTGATGAGAAATTCTCTCACACTAGTTTGATACCAGTTTTGAACTTCATAAAAAGTTAGTGTTTAGTAGAGGTTATGTAAAAGTTTTAGTGTTTAGTGCATGGCTTTAATTTTAGTCAGATTCTAAGTCAAATGTGACATCAGTGGTTCAACCTTAATTTTATGGAGCTGCGAGAATAGTTTTTGTGTGCTAAGAAAATAAAAAATGACTTTATTCAGCAATTCGCATACGTCGTAGTGCTATCATGCTATCGTGTCGAAGACTGACATGAAAATTGTTGAATAAAGTCGTTATTTTTGTTTTGTGCACAAAAAGTATTCTCGTAGCTTCATAAAATTATGGTTGAACCAATGATGTTAGATGAACTATTTTAATGATATCCTTACTACCTTTCTAGGCCTTGAACTTGTCAGTTACATTGCTGTCTATGCAGGGTCAGAAAGCTCTCGGATTTCATCAAAAATATCTCAGTTCGTGTTCCCAAGATAAACGAAGGTCTTACAGGTTTGGAACGACAGGAGGATGAGTAATTAATGAAATTTTTGGGTGAACTATCCCTTTAACTTGTTTTCAGCCCAGAACATTCCTTTAATTACCATTTAAGCTAAAAAAAAATTGCATTGCAAGTATATATCAAAATTAGGAATATTTCAAATTCAGTTATTTATTGCACAGACTGTCTGACTCTTGAGGTTTGTGATACTGCTCTGTATTAAAATCACATGTTCGAATTATAACTTGTTCTACCAGGATGGTTTATTGCCACTCAGGGTGCCATATCAAAGGCTTGTCAGTGTTTTCTATGAAGTGATCGTCTAATCACGTTTGGAGGCTATTATTTGTTTAGTTTCATGGTTCGTGCTGGAAATCGGCTGTAAATTAACAGCTCTAATCTCTTAAATTGGTCATTTTCATGTGAAAATTGCACCATTATATCATGTCTGTGCATTCATACCAAACAAAACACGACCAAGAAAACAGATTATATATCCCATTTGCATTTTCAAAGCCTTATGCGTGAAACCAGCCGTGAGAAATGTTCCCGTGGCATAATGGCTGCCGATTAATGGCTCCTAAATGTCATGCATGTTTACTCCAACATGTTTGGAACCGCTGCTCCCTCCAAGCGCTCTGTCTAGCTATGAATGGCAAGTTCTGTCGGAGGTTGATCAACAAGCCGATGAGGCGAAGCAACAGTGTTGCAATTTTCATTAAGTGCCCCGTGCAATTTTGTGGAACACGATCAACACGTGCCCCAAATATTCACAGGCGAGCCGCTGTGCTCCAGGCAGGCCGAGGCTTGTATAAATATTGCCTTGTTCCCTTAAGTGGATTCTGACATGCATAAACACACACTGTGTGCTTAATTAGACCAAATGTGCTATAATTCCATAAACAGTGTAGGTAACGAGGAGCCGGTGCGTGTCCGTGCAGCTGTGCAGCAGAAGTAACCGGAAGAACAGGAAGATGGAGAAGGAGAGAAGTCTACAACACAGCTGGAACGGCAGCTGTTAGCAGGCAATGCATAACGCTCGATCTCACCCTTCATTCTGCTTTCCCATGAGCCTTCACACCCACACCAGTTACACTCGGCTCTGACCTGCCACCACAGAGAAGAAGAGAGAGAAACGTTGCACCTCATCACTGAACGCGACCTCCTGGAACCAGAAATGAGCTGTTGACACACCTGTGAGAAAGCTTTCTGACATGTATGATGTGACCAGTCCATGAAGTGACCCAAATGATTCAAAATCTGATTCAGGTATGCTATACCTTTAAGAGCACCCTTATGACCTTTAAATATTCACAGCCTGGAGAAATTGATTCAATATTGCTGTAGCAATAGGAAAGGAGAAAAAAGGGAAAGGGAATTAAGAAGAAAGGTATGGTTTTTATGGTCTTTGTGGAGCCTAAGAGCCTTGGTGACTATATACTTTCAATGCAAAAGAAATACTGAATAGAAAATCATATAGGTTCCTAATTGTGAATGCAAAGATTTTTTTCAATGCTTGACAGTACTGTGTGTATTTCAAGCTCTAAAATAAGCACACGTCTCATGGAGTGTTTTGCTCATGTTGAAGTTTTGGTAGTTAAGTAGGTGAGGTGTATATTTCCATGTGTGTGGATGCATTTGTGCACTGCAGCCGGGGTCTGAGGCCATATATTTTACTGAGAAAATGAGCTCTCATCTGTGCCTAGTGATTCTCCTCATAAATAAGCAAAGGGATGATTCACCCTTTGCCTGCACTGTGCATGTTAATAATACATTGTTATTTTGGGCCAGATTGTTGCCACCATGGCTGGCCAATTTCTTTTTGTTTGCTTGGAACACCTTTTCCTTTAATGAAGACAACAGCGGTTGATTACCATAGATATAATCATTTACAATTATGACACGCGCTCTGTGTGAAGCGTGTATTACTTGGCAAGACTGTTGTGTCTTTGTTCATACATAATACTGTTATATTATTAACACGTTGCCCTTGGTATATTGTGTTCTTTTAACTTATTTGACTCAAAATGTGTGAGATCATAAAATAAATTCAATATTTTGTGCTTCCTTCAGGTGCTTGTCTGTGCATAACTGTCTGCCATAATGCTAGGATGTTGCTAGGGTGTTCTGGGTGGTTGCTAGGGTGTTGCTATGCAGTATTTTAAGTATTTTGGGTGGTTGTTACAGTATGTAGTTGTTTTTAGATAGTTTTTTTCAGCACATTTCTATGCAGTTGCTACAATGTTCTGTCAGGGTGTTGCTAAGGGTGTTGCTGTGCAGTATCTTAAGTATTCTGGGTTTGTTGCTACAGTATTCTGTGTGTGAGAGTGTGTGTGTGTGTGTGTGTGTGTTTTTCAGCACGTTGTTATGCGGTCGCTAAAGTGTTCTGTCAGGGTGTTGCTATGCAGTTGTTAAGGTGATCTATGTTGTTTTAGCACACTACCAAGCATTTGCTAGGGTGTTCTGGGTTGTTTCCAGGGTGTTGCTATGCAGTATCTTATGTTTTCTGCGTGGTTGCTACAGTATGATGTTGTTTTTAGAGTGTTTTCAGCACATTTCTAGGCAGTTGCTACAGTATTCTGTCAGGGTGTTACTATGCAGTTAAAAGGGTGTTATGGGTTGTTGCCAAGGTGTTGCTATGCAGAATCTCAAGTATTCTGGGTGGTTGCTACAGTATTCAGTTGTTTTTTAAGCACATTGTTATTTGGTTGCTACAGTGTTCTGTCAGGGTGTTGCTATGTAGATGTTCTGTTGTTTTTAGCACACTGCCAAGCAGTTGCGAGGGTGTTCTATGTGGTTGCTATGGTGTTGCTATGCAGTATCTTAAGTATTCTGGGTGGTTGTTACAGTATGTAGTTGTTTTTAGAGTGTTTTCAGCACATTTCTAGGCAGTTGCTACAGTGTTCTGTCAGGGTGTTGCTTTGCAGTTGTAAAGGGTGTTCTGGCTGGTTGCTAGGATGTTGCTGTGCAGCATCTTAAGTATTCTGGGTGGTTGCTACAGTATGATGTTATTTTTTCAGCACATTGTTATTTGATTGCTACAGTGTTCTGTCAGCATGTTGCTATGCAGATGTTCTGCTGTTTTTAGCACACTGCCAAGCAGTTGCTAGGGTGTTCTGGGTTATTGCCAGGGTGTTGCTATGCAGCATCTTAAGTATTCTGAGTGGTTGCTACAGTATGCAGTTGTTTTCAGAGTGTTTTCAGCACATTTCTATACAGTTGCTACAGCGTTCTGTCAGGGTATTGCTATACATTTGCTAAGGGTGTTGCTGTGCAGTTGCTAGGGTGTTCGAAGTTGTTTTAGCACACTACCAAGCCGTTGCCAAGGTGTTCTGGGTGGTTGCTAGGGTGTTGCTATATAGTTGCTGTAGGGGTTCTAAGTTGGTTCTAGGATATTTGAAGTGTTTGCTAGGATGTTGTTATGCAGAAACTTAGTTCTTCTTTGTGGTTTACATTCAAGTGTTCCGCATGGTGTTTAGCACATTGTCAAGTGGTTGCTAGGGAATTCTGGGTGGTATCTGGGGTGCTGCAATCTAGAAGCTTAGGTCTTCTGGGTGTTTGCTACAGCATGCAGTTGTTTTCAGAGTGTTTTAGCACATTGTTATGCTGTTTCTACAGCGTTCTGTCAGTATGTTGCTGCACAGTTGCTAAAGGTGTTCTGGGTGGTTGTCAAGGTGTTGCTATGCAGTTGCTGTAAAGGTTCTGAGTTGGTTCTAGGACATGTGGGGTGTTTGCTAGGGTGTTGTTATGCAGAGGCTTAGTTCTTCTTTGTGGTTTATATTCAGTTGTTCTGCATGGTGTTTAGCACATTGCCAAGTGAAAAAAAACACTCCCAAGTGCTAAGTCCTACTTTTAGTCTAAATCTTTGGAGTTTTTTTTTTTCGTCAGACGAAATTCGTAAACAAATCCACATGATTTGAGATATCATTTGTGTTTGTTACACAAATGTTACAGGATGACTTGCATAAACAAAAAGTTTACAGTTAGAGGTTTGTACAAGTCCATAACTCTAAGAACGTGCAACAGTAATGATGTTTGTCATAGCAAGCACCACGAAAAATGAATATCTTGGTGTTGTTATTTAAAAGCCTTGCTGTATTTACAGCAGACATAAAAATCAAACATGTCGAAGCTTGTGATTTATACATTTCTGAATCTCATGAAAACAGCTGATTGCTCTTCTGTTTGATCATCCAATGAATTTCTACTCCACAATCCATCTTTTTCTTTTTCATTGTCACTCACACAACCACACATATAGACACCCTTAAGTAGAAATGTGTCTTGAATGTTGGCGAATGCCACGGAATAAATAATAGACAAAAAAACTGAAAAGGACCAGGCTCTGTTGGCTAAACAATAGACCTTTAAGACTGCTCTTTGAAATGGCCCTTCTGTGAAGAAAAGAAGCCGTTTCACTGTGTTAATGAGGGACTGTTTGGAGATGCAGGACTCTTAGTGTGGCATTCACTCTCATCTGCAAGAGGCGAAGCAACATTAACCAACTGATTTTTTTTTTTTAACCCAAGGATTATACATTTTAATGAGGGAAGACATGGCTTGTTAGTGGTATTAGTCATTTGCAATGTCACAGTTAAAAATACTCCTTTTTAATGCATGCACACACATCTTAGCCTCACATCCATGGCATAGTCATTAAAAATAAAACCACAGGCTTTTAAGATTCCAAGCCAAAGCCAAAAGTACCGGGAAGAAAGAGTCTCTTGGAAACAATGGTGTGGAATCATCATTTGTTGTTGTTTAAAACCCAATGAGGGTTTCTAAGGTTAAGCTGGCTTTTGATGTGTTTTTAACTCATTTTAGCCTAGCAGGGGGATTAATTTTGCCCCCTTCCCGCCTCAAAAAAACCCCTCTTGAACATAAGTTCTTATTTTCAACATAGCGAGCGCTTTTTATTAAAAGAAAAAAATGAGACCAGTATCGTCTCCTCCCTGACTTCCTGCTATAATTTGAGTTAATGAAGATGTGGTCGTAGTGCGTGTGGTCCTCTGGAAAATGATGGTACCGTGAAAATATTGCCATGCAGTACTTTCGTCCCTCCCAAAATTAGCTTTTTTTTCTCTCTACGCAAACTGCAGGAGCCCTCTCCAGCCAGGGATGTTGACAATTACCCATGAGATTATGGTGCATTATTTTATTTCACCATTGGAAATGAAAATAACTCCGGGCCCTTCATGCCATACGTGCACGCAAATGCATTACACATGTGTTCATTTTCTCACCTTGAACTCGGCTGTTTCAAATGACGTTAAGACGAGGCACATGGGCGATAGGCACACCAGCTTGGCCCTAAATTTCTGCTCTGTTTCAGCAGAGTAACCGTATGGTCTCTTACCAATGACAGACATTCAGGAGAATCATCAAAACAGCTGTGTGTTTGTGCGAGGGAAATTTCCACAGTCATAAACGAGTCGGAATTCATCATGACAGACCATAGCTCTGTGTTGCACTCAAGAACACCCACACTTTTATTTTTGCCCCTTTGTTTTTTTTTCATTTTATCTCTCAATCGATCTCCCTGTCTGTCATTCTGTCTAATGGACAGGCTATTTTTTGAATACTGTGATATTAAACTCAAAATAGTTTTATTGTAGGGTTTCTTCCATGGATCAATTTTTTTTTTTAGTTATGTTAGTTTTTATTTCAGTTAATGACAATGTTTTATGCTTGCATTAACTATTAAAAATCCCCATGAAATGAAAATTGCATTTTCCCCCCTAAATGATGGCAAAATTCACTTTTAGCAGATACATGCATTTATAAATGATTGTCTTTCTATTCTGGGAGCATTTTTTAAATATTATAGTCAAACTACTGGTGGCAACATGCCACTATCCTGATGGTGTTACTGTATTTAGGTGCATAATGCTTTCATTGAATGTAATTTAGTTTGTTAAATCACTAGGAAATGATAACGGACATTAAAAGTAAACTACTCTGTTATAAAGGAACATTATAGGTATTGGCGAGCAGAACCTGAGCAGCACTCGTTAAATTGGCTTTTTAAGATTGAAAGGAGAAAAGGCAGACAGATGCAGGGCATATGCACCTGATTGGACTGTAAATGAGGGTTGAGAGATGTCTGTCTGGGCCACGCTGAGCTTAGATTGGGCCACTCTATGCTGATTACCAACTGCAGCTTTATGGTATCTGAATGTGAACTTGTATGCAGGGTCATGGTCTGCGCTCATTTTCAGACAAAGAATCATGCATGTGGAAGCCTAACTAGTCCTGATTAGTGAAGAGAGGCAGGGGAGAAATGTAAAACCACTCCTCGACCCTGCCTAGGTCACAGCTGCCCTTTGGGGGCAGGGGATAGGTGGGCTCGTTCCACCTTCCCTCACACAGTTGAACCCAAACGCTCTGTGTGATCACATGTCAAGATCAAGCTCATTTAAACGATGTCTGGAAATCAGCATCTACATAGAAGTAAAAAAAAACGAACTGCACTGTTAGGTGTGACCCGCTGAGAGCATTTTAACTCCTGAATCCCCTAGGCTCCTACAAGATCCTCTTCACCCCTGTTAGCCGGAGTGGAACGCAAAGGGTTAATCCTGAAAGAGAGGTGACCTTTATCCTTCCTAGCTCAGTCCTCTCTTTTTTATCAAGCCTCTCCAAAGGGACTCATCATACGTGAGGCTCTACGGAGGGAGAGAGGAGAGCATTGTCCTTATCACCTCCTCCCAGAAAGTGGGGAGTAATAGGACTTTGTAAGGAGAAATGAAGCCAGGCCCGATGGTAGCTGATTAAAAATTGACTCTGCCACATCAAAGAGAAGTTGAAGGTGAAAATGATGATCACTTCCCTCTCTCAGGGACCCACCACCATTTCTTTTATTCAACCTTGAAAGATTCCCACTGAATGAGGAAATCTCCCCCGAGCCCACTCATTGGAGATGGAACCTGACGAATGAAGATCAGTGAGCACTTCATTCTCCATATTAGAAAAATCATATAATTCAATTTTTTAGCTAATGACATCTTAGGACAGGGGTGTTTTGTTATCAGTGTGGAGAAATTAATCTAGCCTTGAGTCCATGCGCTGACTGTAGTCTAATTGCTTTGCTAAAAGAGGGGAACTGCGGGGATATATTCATGCATATGTGGCTGGGATGTGCAAAAGTACAGATTTTAAAAAAATGAATGCAAGCCATGTAGTTCCCATCTACTCAAGAAAAACGAATAGACAAATTTGTTCCAGTAGCGTATTTCAGGGTGTGTTCACACCTGTCATGTTTGGTTTGATTAAAAACAAACTTGAATGATACAATTGCTACATTAGTGCGGTTCATTCGAGAAAGTGTGAACACTGCCATCTGAACCCTGGTGTGCACCAAAGCGGACCGAGACCGCTAAAAAAAGATCGATCTCGAGCTGCTTCCGTATGCTTTCAAACCAACTCCGTTGCGATTCGAATGAAATATGAATGCAACACGGACCAAATACTTCTAAACAAATCAAAAACAGGACATAATGACAAGATGCAATCCAATACAATGCAGTGTATCCAAAACAAAACGAGTGTAGGGCAAACATGAAGCAACAAGGTGGTTAAGTTCCTTTTATGAGCTCTTTGTGAGTTTACAGGTGATGAAAATAAACTCATATGTACACGCAACGTTATTATAATGCTCAGTCCAGCAGACAGCATTAACTTTGATGTCATACACCGATCAGTCTGCACTTTAAGTTGAACACACGTTTTGTTTCGGGTGTTCGGTGAGTTCCATCACAAAATATATATGTCATACTACCCAAACAATCAGGTTGTGAACGTATCACTATGCCTTTAGGTTCAGTATCTTTAGGTTCGCTCTCAAAAATGCCAGTGTGAACGCTAAGTGGATCAGGACCAAATGTATTGTTTTCTTTTTTGGTCTGGATCAAACAAACCAAGAGAACAGAACTACAAGTGTGAACACGCCTTCAGTTCAAGAATACATTCCGATACTAATGGATTCATTAATTTTGTTTTTTAGCTAAATTTAACATAAACAGACAGTGCTCTTTTAACTTTTTAAGGCTGAACTTCCATTTGTATTGCCACCTCTGTGAAAAAGATGATTGGTTCTTTTATCCATATGCACTGTATTTAGCATTACAATTTTTTTTCTGTTAGTATATTGAAACAGTCCATGTTCCTCCTTATTATGGCTCTGATTTTACTGGGATTTTAAATGTCTTAATGCCAAAGCAAAGCATGCAGATTAAAACTGCCACTAATAAAATACATTTTCATCCAAAAGTTTTTTTTTTTGAAAGAAAATAATACTTTTATTTAGCAAAGATGCATTGAACTGATCAAAAGTGACAGCTAAGGCATTTATAGTATAATGTGACAAAATATATTTCTTCTTCAAATAAATGCCGTTCTTTTGAACTTTCCGTCTATTAAAAAATCTTGGGGGGAAAATGCATTGCAGTTTCCACACAAATATTAAGCAGCACAACTGTTTCCAACATTAATTATAATAATAAATCTGGAGCGCCAAGACATCTGAAGGATCATGTGACACTGAAGCCTGAATGGCTGCTTAAAATTCGGCTTTGCTATTACAGGATATATTTAAAATTACATTTTAAAATTGACGGATCATGTGACACTGAAGGCTGAATGGCTTCTTAAAATTCGGCTGTGCTGTTACAGGATATATTTAAAAAATTACATTTTAAATATATATATAAAAGTAATAATTATAAGTTATAAGCATTTCTGATCAAAAAAATTGTGCCGTATAAGTATAAGAAACTTCTTTCAAAAATCTTACCAGCCCCAAACCTTTATATATACATATTTGCATCAGTATTTGTCTTTATTGGACAGGACAGTTTAAAGAGAGACAGGAAGCAGTCGAGCGGAGAGGCGAGTGGGGAACAGTATCAGGATTCAGGAAAGGACCTCGGGCCAGAACCTAAACTCAGGAGTGCCAAGGCTTTGGCTCAGACAGTATGGACAATATGTGAGTATTTAAGCATGTCACAAGCTCCATTTGAGGTATGAAACCATACAGATCCACTTTATAATGCCTCCCCTTAACCTTGGCTGTATAGTGAGTGTTACATTTGAAGCCATTGGGTGTCAGTGGGTGTTCATTGTTCAGTCATTAGCATATATAGTATAAAAATCAACTCCAGTGTAATCTCTTCAAGTGAATGACAAAATGAAGGTGTCACATGAGGTCAGAAGCTCCCAATGGCAAGCTGATGTGTGTGGTGTCAGAATTTGACAACAGTGAGGGAGCTTGTGTGGGTACGTGGTGAATCAAGCTGATCCGTAATGGAGGATGACATATCTAAGCAAAATGCTAAAATACCATCTGACAGGCTCACAATAACAGCAGAATCATTCAGCCACACTGAATCTGGAATGTATTTAAAACAGCACCAAAAGCTTAATGTACAGGCCATTTGACCTCAATAATATCATTTTTTTGATTATGATTGCTAAAACGGACTGTTTATAGCACCGCTAAGAAGCGTATACTGCACTACGTTCAGATGTTTATCTCAAATATTGCTTTAAGTCACGGTTTGTGATTTATATTCATATACTGTATACATTACCGTTCAAGAGTTTGGGGTCTGTAAGGTTTTTTTGTTTGTTTGTTTTATGTTTTTGAAAGTCTCTTTTGCTCACCAAGGCTGCCTTTATTTGATCAAAAACACTGTAAAATGGTAATATTGTGAAATATTAGTAAAATTTCTTACATGTAATTTATTATTAATTTATTTTTATGATGGCAAAGATTTCCTCAGCTATTACTCATCTTCAATGTCACATGATCCTTCTGAAATCATTCTTTAATGTTGTTTTGATGTTCAAAAAACATTTTTTATCCATGATAAAAATGATTGTGGTGCTTAATATTTTTGTGTGAAACTTTTTCCCCAAGATTCTGAAATCTAAATAAATAAATATCAGTCACTTTTGATCATTTTAATGCAGTTTTGCTGAATAAAAGATATTACTGATCCCCAGCAGGCCCCTTTAGAGACTGCAGTTTCTTAAGCAATATACAGTTGAGGTCATAAGTTTACATACACCTTGCTGAATCTGCGAAATGTTAATTATTTGATCAAAATAAGAGGGATCATACAAAATGCATGTTATTTTTTATTTAGTACTGACCTGAATATGATATTTCACATAAAAGACATTTACATGTAGTCCACAAGAGAAAAATATAGTTGAATTTATAACAACCTCATTCAAAAGTTTACATGCACTTGATTTTTACGGTGTTGTTACCTGAATGATCCACAGCTAAACTGTCCACTGTTCTTCAGAAAAATCCATCAGGTCCCACAAATTCTTTGTTTTTTTTTGTTTTTTTTTTGTTTGTTTGTTTGTTTGTTTTTTAGCATTTTTGTGTATTTGAACCCTTTTTAACAATGACTGCATGATTTTGAGATCCATTTATTCACACTGAGGACAACTGAGGGACTCATATGCAACTTTTACAGAAGGTGCGAACACTCACTGATGCTCCAGAAAGAAAAACGATGCTGGGGGGTGAAAACTTTTTGAATTTGAAGATCAGGGTACATTTAACTTATTTTGTCTTCTGGGAAATATGCAGGTATCTTCTGTAGTGTCTGAAGGGCAGTACTAAATTAAAAATAAATAAATTAATTAATTAAATAAGAAAAGGCAAAATAAGAAAAATGTACACATCTTCATTCCGTTCAAAAGTTTTCACCCCCTGGCTCAAAATCATACAGTCACTGTTGGAATGTGTTCAAATACACAAAAATGCTGAAAAACCAAAGAATTTGTAGGACCTGAAGGATTTTTCTGAAGACAAACAAGGGACTCATGAACAACTATTACTAACCAAAAAATAAAAAGCACAGCTGTGGATCATTCAGTTAACAACACAGTATTAAGAATCAAGCGTATGTAAACTTTTGAATGGGATCATTTTTTATAAATTCAGCTATTATTTTCTCTTGTGGACTGTGTGTGAACATCTTTTATGTGAAATATCCTATTCAGGGTAGTACAAAATAAAAAAATAACTTGCATTTTGTATGATCCCTCTTATTTTGGTAAAATAATTAATATTTTGCAGATTCTGGAAGGTATATATATTTTGATTTAGTTTTTTTTTTTTTTTTTTGAGTAAATTCTGAAGATTTTTATTTTTCCATATATTTGAACCACAAGAGTAATGTAATGTAAGTAATTAGCTATTTAATTTTTTCTATATGATTTATTAATTGATTGTCCTTTCAGTAAATTTAGACTTAAATTTCAGTAAAACTGTGCATTGCCTTCAAATCCAAGAACATTTCTATTTTCACCTCTCTGTCAGTGTTTTTCTCACACCTTCCCTACAAGTCTATTATGAAGATCAGCACAAAGAGATGAAACTGTCCAAATTAGGCCAGTAAATTCACCAAAGTTGTGCTGGCAAAGTGCCATGTATTTACAAATGCAATTACAGCCTCTGGCATCCCACTCCATTAAATGACAAGCAGCGCAATCCAGACTGACAGTGTGTAGAATTAAAATCAAACATGTATCTTTAAAAGTTTGCACCAATAAAGGCGTCTCCTGCTCCGGCAATAAAAAATTCACACCTATTAACGCAATATCTGCGCATACTCTCCCGCTCTATCATTGTAATGCGGCTGGGGACGTTCAAATGGATTTATAAGACAGGAGAGAGACAGCGAGAGAGAGAGTTCTCTAGGGAAGATGAACCACAGCCCTGTGAGTTTGCCAGTAACAGTGGCCCTGTCATGGGTTTGTGAATTTCACAGTTTAGTGCTAATAGGCAGATTATGAAAAGAAACTAACCATGTCCACAAATCCCTTTACTTTTCTGCACTCCGTACTGCCAGTTTAAGCAAAAAACTGTATATTAATTCATGTTTGTCGTCAGAGCAGGTCCTTTAACCTATCTGTGATCTCTATACGTGTGCATTATTTATACATGGCCTCATTATGCATGCATTACTTTAAGTAAATGTACTTTAGCATTAAGCAAATGAATTCGCTGTTTGGTTGCATTACCGTTTAAGACCATATCTGGGATAATCTTGCTCTCCCCTGCTTCCTAGGCGAGAAAACAGTCCGATAACCATCTCATCTCCTCGATCTCTCTATCAGATGCTCACAGGAGATGATAGCTAACACTCAGGCCCTCTGCGCTCGGTCTAACCGAATATCAAACAGATTTTCCCCGGTGTGCGTACAGAAGCTCCTACCTTTTAGGAAGGCTAAGTTCATCTATGTAGGCTATTAGAGCGGACCGCAGTCAAATTGACTGTGACCCCCCCTCAGCACATGTTGTAGTGGCGACTAGAGCATTCAGGTGAAAAAATAAATGAGTTCATTTAGACAGCTCCATCAAAACAAGACCGAGATGACAGGGCCTAACTGAGAACTCCATCTGGAGCGGACAGAAGTTATCTGAGGGCCAATCAGGTCCCTCATCCATTTCCATTTCATCAAGCCAACCTACTTCTCTATCTTCTCCCTCCATTTCCAGCCTGTTTTTGATAATGTATGCTTCCTGCATGTTTAAGGTTCATGATAGCAGCCGTATAGACATCTCCATATGAATGTACGCGGGTGGGGCGCGAAGAAGAGCGAATGATAAGAATTTAGTGGACCCTGCAGAAGCCCTCGGTGGTTTTTCCGCCACATATCAAAAAGGGCATTAGATTCTGGCATGCTTGAGAAGTTTGGCTTGGCGGGGTTCCAGGCCGTAATAGCCGGGGATATGTAGGTTCTGAATAAGGTGCACTTGTGCCGCCAGTCGAACGGGGGAATAGCGGTTTGCGCTGGCAGGGCGCCTGACCACAGACGCTGCAATTGTCCCCCCCTCATCTCCCCCCTCCCCCTCGTCTTTCACATGGGCCGCGTTAAGCGCAAACGCAAGCGTGCCAGGAAAGATCGTTAGCTATTTAGATGGGCAAAGTCTTGGAGGAAAGATAAGTGCCAGAAGAAGGGAGGGGGGCTATGAAAAGTTTGAAGCCTCAGGCTTCTATGACTTTTAACATCATTTTCTAATATTTCGCCATCCTATCTTCCTTTTTCTTCTCCAAAGCCAGTGCAACTGTCAGATTTCCAAAGGATGCGCCCAGTGTTTCTGCTAATTTTAATTGGCTCAGTAGGAATCGTTTTCCATTGGGGATTACTGCAAGCTGTTCTAATATAAGCTAGGGTGGTGCTTTTGTTCGTGCCGGATGTGTGTGCGCATCACCGCAGGTCAGCTTTCAACACCTAAAGTGGGACAGGTAGAGTTGGCGGGGCAGGGGCTAAAGCATATCCTCATCGTCCGTCCGCCTGTAAGACTTAATTACGGCACTTTATGAAATAGTAATTATGATAATGGCAACACATGGATGTAATATTGAATTTTTAATAAAGAACATCACTTTTTTTCTCGGAATAACTCTTAGATGTAGCATTTGCTTAACACTTAGCGCTTGAAATGCCTCTCTGGCTGTGTAGCAACGGAATAATTCATTAAAACAAATTCCACATTATTACAAAGGCCTCAAATGAAATGTGACCAATACTAAAAGATGTAATGCACTGGTATAAAATATGCATGAAATTATGTAAATTATGGAAGTGGGGTGGAAAAAGACTTGCAGCTATACTTTGGGGTTTCCAACAGATCGCCCGGGATTTGTACAACTGTTTTTTTTTTTTTGCTCTCGAAAATAGAGTGGAACCATCACATTGTCGTTGTACAGATGGCACAAGTGCGTTCTTCAGTCAAAATACTCACGCCAAGTAATTTCCTGTTTGTTTTTATAATTTTTCTAGCACAAGTACACTATTGGGTGGGGGTTGATTCCATAATGTTCTTAGACGGCTTTCTCGCTACACTTTAGGAATAATAGGAACTGGAATTATTTCATTTTTAGTAGGGCTGGCAAACGATTAATCGTGATTAATTGCGATTAATCGCATACAAAATAAAAGTTTGCCTAATATATGTGTGTGTACTGTGTGTAATTATTATGCATATATAAATACAAGCACAATCATGTATATATTTAAGAAATATTTACAAGTATATATATATTATAATTTTTATAACATTTATATTATATATATATAAATAAAAATATTTTGTACATAACATATTTGTCTTAAATATATACATCAATTTGTTTGTATTTATATATACACATAATAATTACACACAGTACACACACATATATTAGGCAAACTTTTATTTTGTATGCGATTAATGGCGATTAATTTGCCAGGCCTAATTTTTAGGTAACTGAGTCTTTAAACCTGAAAACTTTCAACTAAATTTGAGTACTTGGGATCACGTGCTGCTTGCAGAAAATGGCCTATTGGAATAAAATCAATTTTAAAACCTGTAAAATCGCTGCAGTCAAAGCCCAAATGAAGGTAACAGCAGGGACAGGAAGAGATTAATCAAAAAATGGTTACAACTGGTTACTTTTGCTTTCAAAAATAGAGTGGAACCATCACATTGTCGTTGTACAGACGGCACAAGTGCGTTCTTCAGTCAAAATACTCACGCCAAGTAATTTCCTGTTTGTTTTTATCATTTTTCTAGCAAGAGCACATCACTGGGTGGGGGTTGAATCTATAATGTTCTCAGACGGCTTCCTCGCTACCCTTTAGGAATCAATAGGAACTAAAATTATTTCATGTTTAGGTAACTGAGTCTTTAAACCTGAAAACTTTCAACTAAATTTGAGTACTTGGGATCACGTGCCGTTGGCAGAAAGTGGCCTACTGGAATAAAATTGCTTTTAAAACCTGTAAAAATGGCTGCAGTCAAAGCCCAGAGGAAGGGAACAGCAGGGACAAGAAGAGATTAATCGAAAAATGGTTACAACTGGTTACTTTTGCTCTCGAAAATAGAGTGGAACTATCGCATTGTCGTTGTACAGACGGCGCAAGTGCGTTCTTCAGTCAAAATACTCACGCCAAGTAATTTCCTGTTTGTTTTTATCATTTTTCTAGCAAGAGCACACCATTGGGTGGGGGTTGAATCTATAATGTTCTCAGACGGCTTCCTCGCTGCCCGTCTGTCTCGTGTCATTATCTCGATTTGGACGTTTCACTTCATTTTAACAAATGGCCTCCGTCACAGTGCGTTCCGGGTGCTGGGGAAGAGGCGTCCATTTTGGAATTTGATCAAAGAGAGCAGAATTGTGTTTGATAATGTTACACCCTCTGGATTTTTTTAGTTCACTGAGAGGTGTTGTTCGTTTTCAGTGTGGATGTTTAGTATCTGCATTTGGTTCAACTTAGGACTGTCAGTTTAGTGTTTAAATTCAGTGTGTGATTAATTATAGATAATGACTTTACCATCCTGAGCCCATTTTTTGCCTCTTATGCTGTAAAAATGTGATTCCAATGTGAATATGATTCGATTCATTAATCTGCATATCATGCAATCGTTTAATTTTTAATTGATTGATTAAAAAAAAGTATCTTCAGTTTATAATTCAGCATCAGTTAAACAGGCTTAGGTGTGCTGAGGTTCTGACATGAGAGCAGGGGGAGTATATCCTGAATATGCTACAAAATATCCTAATCTGACATTTTTATTGCTGGTTAATGCAAAGGGATTTGCATGTTGGGATGTATTATCTTACTGTAACAATGGAGCGTTCATGTCAAAACCCAAACGTGAAGTACACGTTTCTCAGCTGTCATTGTCTGTCATCTCTTTCTCTCTCTCATCTGCTGCCCTCTATTGGCATATAAATAGAGGGAGAAACTCCAGCACAAAGAGCTCTGCTTAAATCCAGTGCATATGGCCAGCATTTTTTGCATTTGTATTAAACACATTCCATATCTCAGATTAAACGCATTTCATTTTCTTTATTACCCTCCAGATTGATTTGGTCATAAGAAATGGTAAACATTCAACATCCTGATAAAAAGCGCATTACTGTAAATAGATTAAATATGAGAAATGTTGTTTGTTCACCAGAGTGTCTTGATAAAAGGTATGACAGCTCTCATATTATTGCATGTGCAGAAGGATAATAGTCACTATTAAAATCATTCTCAATCACAGCCTCAACCTCTCTGACATATTACAGCTATTCACTATAATAGTTCACTGTTCCTGTTCAAATCCACATTGTTTATTCATGAAACAAAATATGTTATTACATTTAGTGTTTTACAGATGTAAATCATCTGTGATCATTTACATCAAGACTGAACAGCCGCTGTCTGAAACTGTGACGTGTGTTAAGTGTGTTGCATTGTGGGAATGAAAGTGGATCATGAGTGTTTGTAATTATATCCCATTTTGCTTCAGACTATGAGTTGAAATGATCATTACAGCTCTGGTGATTTAAGCCTCGTGGATGTGTTTATCTCAGCTTGAATATTAATTAAATACATTATTTCCTGGTACTTTTTTATCGCTAATGGCGTGAGAAGACACTAGGAATCTGGTGAACATGCAGAGCTGTTAATTTGTATTTTAAAAACTGTAATATTTCAATTATGCATTCTTTATCAGAATATGACTTTGCTGAATTGAATCCTTAATGTGGAAACATCCTAAATTACATTCAATTAAACAGGATTGTGTGTATTAGATAAACCACATGTGGCGCAAAAACCCTTTCAAACCTAAAAACTTTTTTTCAACTAAATTTGAGTGCTTGGGATCATGTGCCATTGGCGGAAAGTGGCCTGTTGGAATAAAATTGATTTTAAAACCTGTAAAATGGCTGCAGTCAAAACCCAGAGGAAGGGAACAGCGGGGACAGGAAGAGATGGATCAAAAAATAGGAAGAGAATGCAAGAAATGATTACGGCGTGATAAGAATTATGCCAATAGCAGCAAAACCTGGGCGAGTGAACAGGATACAGTTTGTTTTTATTGGCCGGTTGCTTTGAGAACGCTACATAAACAGGGCAAGTGCATCGACCACCATTTGAAATAAAGACTAACGTGCGCTTGTGAACTGAGATGGATCAGCTTTTAACTTACATTAATGTCAGTGGCTGTTTGATTACACGTTGCGGACAGGTAAATAGACCCACGACTAGAGGTTGAATAGCAAAAGCTCTTAAAGGTGAAAATGGCTGCTTTAAATAGCATTCGTTCTTTTGATTATACAACGCAAATATTCGCAAATTTGAAAACCGTAATGAAAATATCCCAAGCCCTGTCAGAATTCTCGCGGTCGGCGTAATTATCAAGCCGAATGTGCTCGTGGACTAGCCTATAATCAGCTGTTTTAGATGGATTTTTCTGCCTCTGTCATCTGTCCTGGAAAATTACAGTACAGCTGACTGCCGTATATTGAGGAATTGTGTCATATACTGGCAATTTCCTGCCCATGTCAGACATTCTTTACTTTAATATGACTGCCATTGCTCTTAATAAAATGCTCTCCTCCATATACATTGGCTGCCATGTCCCAGAGTACGGCGTGCTCTGCTCAATACCCTCTTTAAATATTTACCTCTGCTGAATGACAATGGGAGTCGAGGAAAATAAGCTCCAAATTGTGAGTCCCTCACTGGTGCTTATAGTCTTAAGCAGCCGCGTGGAGAGCTTAGAGACACTGCGCAGCAGAAAATGGAATTTCCTATCAGTTGATCAAAATGCAGCCGCAGCCGCCGCGTGTCTATAATTCACCGGCCTGCACCGCGGGATTGTTTAAGGAATCCTAAATTAAGAGAGAGATTGAGATGCTGTCGGGCAAACAGTTCCCCCATCAAAAATCAGCTCTGAATGTCCATCAGAACACGGGGTGGAAGGACGGTGGGCGAAACGCTGCCGTGGTGGGTCAATTCTAAGCATGTCGCCTTTAACGCGCCAGCCACCGATAATGAAAGACAAATCAACACGCCTGAGAAATACATACCTCTCTGTAAGAAGCGCGTGGAACAGCTAAACAAAAATTAGAGCCCCAGCGCCAGTAACAGGTAACAACTGAAATAAATCAAACGCATTTCCTCGCTCGTTTAGATCAATTGTTACTGCAGTCATCACGCTTAATGTTTCCCAGTAGATCATTTAAATGAGCTTTGGCGTTTAGGGCTTCTGCTGAATTCTAATCTACTATTCATTTGTCCTCAGGTTGGAAACACAAACTGCTTTATGGTGCTGCTTGTCTAACGGCCGCCGATTGCACTTAAAAACTTTGATTTACTTATGTCTGCTGCAATTAGTAGCGTATTAAAGGAAATCAACTGTCAGCCCACGTTTTAGAGATTTCTAGATACATTATTTGGACGTCCTTCAAGGTGCTTTTGCACAAGAAATGCTACCAAGTACAATTGCGTTGGAAACAGAAGCATTTCTTCTGTTGGTTTATGTTGGTCTACCATAGGGAATTTTTTAAAGGTATTTAGCGATAGGCTAGGTGGATTATTCAGTTGATATTTTACCATTTTGAGACTTAATACTCAAATACTAGTTAAATACTAGTCAATATTAGTTAACAAAATTGCAGAATGTAGTTTTTTCTATTTTGTTGAAAGAAGTCATCAAAGCTGCATTTATTTGATCACAAATACACTACCAGTCAAAAGTTTTTGAACAGTACGATTTTTAATTCTCTGCTGCTCACCAAGCCTGCATTTATTTGATCCAAAATACAGTAAAAGCAGTAATATTGTAAAATATTTTTACTATTTAAAATTACTGCTTTCACAGATTTTAAATAGTAAAAATATTTCATTATGTTGTTTTTGCTGTAGTTTGGATTAAATAAATACAGGCTTGGCTAGCAAAAAAATACTTTTTTAAAAAAAACATAAAAAATTATATCATACATATATTGATGTCCAAAAAAGGTTTGACTGGTAGTGTACGTAGTTAAATACTGTTTTTTCTATTGTATACAATATACAATACAGTTATTTACAACACAAAATATTTTTTCAATTTAAAGTAAATGTCGATTTTTTTTTTTGCTATGTTTTTAAAAGAAGTTTCCAAAGCTTTACTTTTTTGATCAAAAATATAAACCCTAAAACTGTAATGTTGTGAAATATTTGTATAATTTAAAATTAATGTTTCCAATTTTTAAAAATGTTAAAAAGTCATTTTATCTTGTGATGGCAAAGCTGAATTTTTAGTCATTACTCCAGTTTTCACTGTCACATGATCCTTCAGATATCATATATATATACATTTTTATAAACTCACACATGTATACAACGAAATGAAAGCTTATATTTTTATAATATATTTAATGTTTTTTAGAAGTTCATTTTCCAGTAACTTTTCATTTTAAATTAGGGCTGTAAAACTATTAATTGCGATTAATCGTATGCAAAATAAAAGTTTGAGTTTGCCTAATATATGTGTGTGTGCTGTGTGTAATTATTATGTATATATAAATACACACAAATAAATATATTTAGAAATATGTTATTTATGTACAAAATATTTTTATTTATATATAATATAAATTATATAAAAATTACAATAAATACATATACGTAAATATTTCTTAAATCTATACATGAATGTGTTTGTATTGACATATACATAATTATGCACAGTACAAACACATTTATTAGGCAAATTCAAACTTTTATTTTGCATGCGATTAATCGCGATTAATCGTTTGACAGTCCTATTTTAAATATTTAAAGAGTTAAAATATTTTAATATTTTACAGTGTTAAATTGTTCATTTATACACCTACATAGTGTTTTTCCCAATGATATCAATCATCAGCGCCCTCTGATATCAGATATCATTATATCAGTCATTGAAACGCTATCACTAGACTCAAACTCTGTTATGCATAAAAAGATCATAAAAAGCATCAAATGCCAGTTTTATCAATGCTGAAGCTCTTACCACCTTCATATGAATCAGTTGTTGATCTGTCCTCTGGACTTTTGTTATGTGGGCATTTCTCAGCAACACCCTTTTCTGATTTCCCCAGATATGCAAGAGTGACTGACAAAGCAGCCTGATCCGGTCTTATTTTACAAGTTTAGCATATTTACCGAGCTGTTTGAGAAGCTGAGCTATTTTCAGCCAGGATAATGGATGCTGCTATGCTGTGCAGAGTTTTAATGACTTTCCTACACATTAAAATAATCTGTCATTTCAATTAAAGCTCTGTCAGCTGCGTGATGCCTCCCCGCACCTCCCGTACAGTGTCAGCACACTCCTTTCCTCCTCCGGTGGGAGTTCACTCAAAGCCCCCCCAAAAAACAAAGCGGAGTTTCAAGGGAAATTGTTTGACAGCAGCTTAAAAGCGAGTCAGGAATAACTTATCAGGTGAGGGCACGCGCTCACTTTAAAGGGTCATTTCATTAAGATTACATTCCCTTCACTCAAAACACAGAGAGAGTACGCAAACCTAAGGAGAGGAGAAGTTTTATGGATCACTGAACTTTTTTGCTCTTACATGTAGAGTTTTTCCTCAACAGATACACCGAGGCCTCTTTGAAAAGCAGCAAGTACTTAATCAAGGATCTAGCTTGTTTTCCTTTAGATAAACACATACATGTAACATCAGTGTTTGACCTGCCTATGATCAGATCTTCTCAGGGGCCTCTCTTAAATGGAAAGATGGTTGTATAGATTATAAAAAAAATGAGTATGAGGGGTTTTGCAGGACTGGTCGCTTCATAACTGAGTTACAGTTTTGTTTACTGAAGAGCCCTTGACCTACTTTCAGTTCATCATTTATTCAATCTAATTTAATTCGCTTCATAGGCATGTTCTTAAAGAAAACAACAGAGCTTGACCTGAAGACGGTCTCTAAAAGCATCTAATGTTCAATGTTATGATTGCTAATTAGGAACTGACTATTAAAACTGCACTCTGCTCTGTTTTTCGTTGTTTTTAGTGTATCGGTGACTTCATGAGATGTAAGCCCTCTTAAGGCTGAATTTGTGTCCTTCAAATGAGACCCAGCTGAAATCTGTTTCACATTAGTTGCTCCAGGACTGATATCTGTGAGTATACCTGAAACTATTTTTTATATTCATGAAGTCCTCTTTTCATATACTGACAGAAAAATGTGTAAAAATTGTACCTTTAGGGGTACAACATCTTGTCAGTGGGGCAGTACCCTTGAAGGGACAACTTTGTACCTTATCTACCACTAAAAGGTGCATATTAGTATAATAGGGAGGTAATATGTATTTTTAAGGTACTGCTAAGATTCTTTAGGGGAAAGTATGCTACAAAGATGTGCTTTTAAATGGGAAGCTGTGCCTAAAGGTTTTTTTTTCAGAAAATGTTCTAATGTCAGGAGTTAGTCCAACATAATGTTAATTATTTTACCAAAATAAGAGGGATCATACAAAATTTGTGATATTTTTTATTTAGTACTGACCTGAATAAGATATTTCACATAAAAGACATTTACACATAGTCCACAAGAGAAAATAATAGTTGAATTTATAAAAATGACCATGTTCAAAAGTTTACATACACCTGATTCTTAATACTGTGTTGTTACCTGAATGATCCACAGCTGTTTTTTTGTTTGTTTGTTTGTTTGTTTAGTGATGTTGTTCATGAGTCCCTTGTTTGTCCTGAACAGTTAAACTGCCCACTGTTCTTCAGAAAAATCCTTCAGGTCCAACAAATTCTGTGGTTTTTCAGCATTTTTGTGTATTTGAACCCTTTCCAACAATGACTGTATGATTTTAAGATCCATCTTTTCACACTGAGGGACTTATACGCAACTATTACAGGAGGTCCAAATGCTCACTGATGCTTCAGAAGGAAACACAATGCATTAAAAGCCGGGGGTGAAAACTTTTGCAATTTGAAGACCAGTGTAAATATAACTTATTTTGTCTTCTGGGAAATATGTAAGTATCTTTTGTAGCTTCTGGAGGGCATTACTAAATTAAAGAAAATGCAATATTTAGGCAAAATAAGAAAAATGTGCACATCTTCATTCTGTTCAAAAGTTTTCACCCTCCAGCTCTTAATGCATCGTTTTTCCTTCTGGAGCATCAGTGAGTGTTTGAACCTTCTGTAGTAGTTTCATATGAGTACCTCAGTTGTCCTCAGTGTGAAAAGATGGATCTCAGAATCATACAGTCATTGTTGGAAAGGGTTTAAATACACAAAAATGCTAAAAAACCGAATTTGTGGGACCTGAAGGATTTTTCTAAAGAACAGTGGTCAGTTTAACTGTTCAGGACAAACAAGGGAACAACTAACACTAAACAAAACAACAAAAAAACACAGCTGTGGATCATTCAGGTAATAACACAGAAAGAATCGAGTGTATATAAACTTTTGAATGGGGTAAAACTATTATTTTCTCTTGTGGACTATATGTAAATGTCTTTTATGCAAAATGTCTTATTCAGGTCAGTACTAAATGAAAAATAACATGCATAATTAATTGTAAACTTTTGACTTAAACTGTGTATTTATTTTTTGTCATGTATTTGTCATGTATTTGCAATGCATATGAGTTCCTATCACAGTGTATAAGAAATTCATTCTAGTAAAAATGTGCAAAACGTGATTTATTAATCATTTAGCCTCTAATGCTTTAAAAACACAGTTTACTGTATAGTTACATTCCTGGAACTAGACAGCACACAGCCCCCAACATATTTATTGTTCTCATTAAATCTGCAATATATATACTGAGTCTTTTGCTGTCTAGCCTAAAAGTGTTACCTTTTACTGGTGGGCATATATAATTAAATGGAACATTCTAGTTTCTTCACTAAAATAGCGAATAAATGAGGAAGCAGAGATATTTAAAATGCTCCTGTGTGTTTATTACTACATTCACACTGTTTCTGTAATATAGAAAGCAGTGATATAAAGAGGATTAGAGCAGCCTATATATCAATAAGACACTTTGGCTGGAATAATTGCATTAGTATTTACTTTTCTCCACTTCATCTCAGCCCTCGCCTACAGCCATATATCACTGCCTGAGAGAGAGAGAGAGAGAGGAAGAGGAAGACAGAAAATTCCATTCAGTCAACACAATCCAGCAGGGAGGATTGATAGCAAGATAGAAGGGTAAAGAATGAGAGAAAACTCAGAATTTCTTTGGTTTGTGAGCATTCGGTTTGTCAGTGTGTGCGGTTACAGTGTTGTACACAGTGAACGGTTCTGTGAGACGCTTTAAATAATCCAAGCAATATGAAAATCCTAATGGCACTTTGATGCATTGGGTTGGGTTTTTTGCATTAGAGAAACAGGTGATATGTTTGTATTATTTGTCAACAGTAGAGGGAAAAAAATGAGCAAAATGCTGACATTTTCATTACGACTGTGCTTAAATCGCATTCATGGTCGTTGGTGGGAGGATATCACAGGGTCTATGAATTTAAAGTGCTCCCATTTTTATCAAAGCATGTTGCTCCCTTTTCTTCTTTGACTGTGTAACCTATTGTGAAAAACTAAGTATAAGCCGATCGGAACAGTTTTTTATCAAAACCAACCCATCTACACCTCTTTTACCCATGTTCGGATGGCAGCTTGCTAGAAATAGCAATACTTGTTTTAAAAACAGCTGGGTTAGTCTAAAATCTAGACAAAATGCTATTTTTGCTATTTTTATACTGTACCTCCAGTTCATCTTTATAGCCAAGCAAATTGAGGTAATAGTCCACATGCTCGCCCAAATTGTTGAATCTGGCTCTTAAATTAAGCATTTTTCATTTGAATTTAAAAAGTTTGATTCATTTAATGAATTGATTTGTTTAGACAGAACCTGTTAAAAAGTGATTCACTGATTCATCCAGTACCTGTGCAGAATAAAATTAAAATCATTACATTAATTTCCCCAAATTGTTGATTTTCTTTTTAAATGAAATTAAAGTGAAATTATGAAACTGTTTTTAGTTTTAGTGAATCGGTTCATTTAGGTGGTACCTTTAAACGAACCAGTACAAAAATTTAAATGATTTGCTGATTCATTTAAGTAACTGTGCAAACACTACCATCATGTTTTATGTATTTTTAGTGATATACAAAATAAAATGATAAATATTACAAAAATTGTTTCAAAATAATACATTTACCAAATGCTCACCCAAATGGTTGAATTGTTGAATCTCTCAAATTAAGCATTTTTAATTGGAATTGAAAAGTTTGTTTCATTTCAGTGAATTGATTTGTCTTTTAAATTAAGCATTTTTAAATTAAATTAAAAGCCTGAAATTGAAAAATTGTTTTTAGTGAATCAGTTCATTCAGATGGTTCCTTTTAACAAACCTGTACCAATAATAAATAAATAAATTGATTTTGTGATTCATTTAAGTAACTGTGAAGACACCACTACTGTATTTTATGTCTTTTTTAGTGATATACACCATAAGACTATGATAATTATTACAATTATTTTTCTAAATAATACATTTACTAAATGCTTACATAAATTGTTGAATCACTGAATCTCTCAAATTAAGCATTTTTTTATTTAAATTGAAAAGTTTATTTTAGTGAATTGATTCGTTCAAATGAAACCTGTTAAAAAGTGATTCAATGATTCATCCAATCCCTGTGCAGAACAAAATTAACATCATTACACTTATTCCCCCCATATTGTTCATTTTATCTTTAAATGAAATTGAAAACCTGAAATTGAAAAACTGTTTTTAGTTTTAGTTAATCAGATAATTTAGGTGGTTCCTTTAAACAAACCTGTACCAAAAAAAAAATGCTGATTAATTTAGCAACTGTGCATAATAAGTAACTTGATTAATAATTACAATATTATTCAAAATAATACATTTACCACATGCTCATCCAAATTGTTAAAATAGTTGAATCTTTCAAATTAAGCATTTTTATTTAAATGGAAAAGTTTGATTCATTTAATGAATTGGTTTGTTTAGAAGGAACCTGTTAAAAATAATTCACTGATTCATCCAGTCCCTGTGCAGAATAAATTATTCACTTATTCCCCTACATTGTCCATTTTCTCTTTAAATGAAATTGAAAACCTGAAACTGAACAATTGTTTTGAGTGAATCAGTTCATTCAGATGATTCCTTAAAACAGACCTGTACCAAAAAATAAATGATTTGCTGATTCATTTAAGACACCACCACTGCATTTTGTCTTTTTTAGTGATATACAAAATACTATTATGATAATTATTACAGCAATTTTGCCAAATCATACATTTACGACCTGCACACCCAAATTGCTGAATCTCTGAACTTAAGCATTTTTAAATTAAACTGAAAAATAGTTTTCAGTGAATCAGTTCATTCAGATGGATTCGTTTAATGAACTGATTTGCTTAGATGGAACATACCTGTTATAAAGTGATTCACTGATTCATCCAGTGCCTGTGCAGAACAAAATTCAAATCTTTACACTTGTTCCCCCAAATTGTTCATTGTTCATCTTTTAAATTAAGCCTTTGTAAATTAAATTTAAAAATAGTTTTTACTGAATCATGATTCACCCAATTTGTCAGTTTGCTTTGTCAAATCATTTTAGTGAATCAGTTTATTCAGATGGCTCCTTTAAATTTATCTATAAATGATTCACTGTTTCATTTAAGTAACTGTGCAGGCACCACCACTGCATTTTATGTATTTTTTTTAGTGATATACAACAAAATATGATTATTATTACAATAACAACATATTTAGCAAAATACTCTGAAGTATTTGATTCCAATTATGATGTTTTCTGGTGGTTAAACTGAGATCAATTTACACGAAACACTAATGAGATCCTCATTGTTTTGTGTATTTATAGTTGAATACAATACTTTATGTATTTCATCAGTAGCAGATAGCCTAGCTAATTATATTCAAATGGTTGACTGTAGTTGAACTACTTTTTAAATTATGAGCAGCTTGTCAAGTTACAGTTTCAAAGCAGACCCAGCAAGGTCTAATAAATACCTTAAATTGTCAATGTACTGTATAACTCAGTGGGATATTCACGGCCCCTGGTGACGTCTGTGGTTAATCATTTAAATTCTACGTGAAATGATATGGGTATGCAAAAGAAGAGCAACAGAACTCCAGATGTGATTACGCCAGTAATGATTTAAAGTGTCTAAACTTCACCTGCTTTGTTCTATTTATAAAACATCCAGACTTGCGCTTATTATCTCATCGCTTTCTCACCGTTCCCTGTTTCCCTTCCATCCCGACAGTTTTTTCATGTGTCAGTTTTCTTTCCCTCTGCCGGTTTTCCTCTCTCTGACAGTCAACCTTTACAATGAACGCATTAAGTTTTCAGCAAATTACATTTAGGCGAGCGTTTATGGTGCCAAACACTTCAGCCTTTAATCCGCTTTACTGTAGGCAGATGTATCGCCCTACATTTGCCGCACTTAACATATGTAAATTTGGCAGGTAATACACATCCCGCCTGACACATTATGTTTTTATACCTGTTAAAAACACTCTGAACCTAGGATTTCTCCCACTACAGGATACAAGGCCTGATACTTCAAAGTAAATGCCTGCTAAGCAACATTAACAGGTGTAAACAGTGAGTCTGATGCCGTTAAGCTTCGCACGACGCTTAGGTAAATTCCGCTTCATTTGAAAAGCCTTCAGCTTTTCTTAGTAGAGGCCAGCATTCGCATGCCCCTCCACCCCCTACTCTTCTTTCTCTCTTCTCTCTCTGCTCCTGACCAGAGTTATCACATTTCCTCTGGGAGTGCGGTGTGCATGATTGCAGACCTGCCTTGTCAAAAATCTGCCCAGTGTTTCTATATTTCTTTGTGAGACGTCCTACTGCTGAATAATGCATGAGACCTGCTCTCATTACATTTCTTTCTCTCTCTCGCTCTCTCTCTCTCTTTCTCATCCCGTAGGTTGAGGTAGCAGAAGCGACAGCTCAGGCAGAGATGGTCACCCCTTTCCCAGCAGCCCCTGCTTCTGCTCTCATCAACTCCACTGCCCACTGCTGACAAAATGGGCTTATTTGACTCCTCACCCCGTGGCACAGATGAATAATTCACCTCGCCGCTGCACTGCTGGGGAGGCGCAGGCAGGTTTGCATTTGACAGAGCGTGGACAGTGGATTATGGGATTGCGCAGAGGTGCTCCACTCCCAGCCTGTCCAAGAGAAAGGACTTCAAACTGCAGCTGGGCCCGTCGAAACCCGGCTTTGGTAGAACGACACAATGCTGCTTGTGCTATAGCAAGGATTGTGTTTTGAGAAAAGCAGATCTGAGTACTATATATGTACTCTTTTCGTACCAAGAGGCTTCGCTAGGTGTAGTTGCATTGAGAACGTAGACAGTCGTGACACAGTGACTGATCTGGTCAGTTTGCTACACACTTAATTTGAAAAAATGTAGCTCAGTTAGCAAAACCTGTCTACATAAGCAGTTAATATCAATGGAGGCTCCTTAGTGACTGATTTTGAACACTGTACATTAAATATTTGGCAGTCCACACGGAAGAGTCTCACTTGATTTCAGTTGAGTTTTATGTTAACATGATGATTGCATGTATAGATTGCAACAATCAGGTTCTGGAAGTAAACTCTATTCATTTTCTCCATAGGATGAATTGATTTCGAACAATAACTTACTATCAGCTACAATGTTGTTAATCTATGGTATATGCTATTGCTGAAGCCATCAGACAGCATTTTTCATTTTATTTCCACAGACATTTTTAGTATATTTCTGCAAACACAGCAAAAATCATTTTTTACAGTGTAGGATTTGTTTAGATTTTGAATCAGTTCTTTGAACTTTAAAATCGAAAGGAAAATATGATTTTATAAGTTAATTAAGCAACTTTGTCCTTTATTTATTTTATTATTTATTTTAGTTTGTTTTTAATATATAGTCTGTATAGTTTTTTTTGTAACTTTTGAATTTTTTAAGATATTTTTGTACATTAAATAAAAATGAGAAATGTTTAACAAAAATAAGTTTATTTATTTATCTATTTATTTATTTTGGATTTTATATTAGTTAATGCTTATTTCACTTTTTTTAAATCATCATTTTTATTCATAAGTACCAAGGCCGCTGAAAAACTAGATACCATTGAGGTCAAAAGTTTACATACACCTTGCAAAATCTGCAAAATGTTAATTATTTTACCAAAATAAGAAGGATCATACAAAATGAATGATTTTTTTTTTATTTAGTACTGAGCTGAATAAGATGTTTCACATAAAAGACTTTACACATAGTCCACAAGAGAAAATAAGTTCAAAAGTTTACATACGCTTGATTTCTAATATCGTGTTTTTTTTGTTTTTTTGTTTTTTTTAGTGATAGTTGTTCATGAGTCCCTTGTTTGTCCTAAACAGTTAATCTGCCCGCTGTTCATCAGAAAAATCCTTCAAGTCCCACAAATTATTTGGTTTTTCAGCATTTTTGTGTATTTGAACCCTTTCCAACAATGACTGTATGATTTTAAGATCCAGCTTTTCACAATGAGGACAACTGAGGGACTCGTATGCAACTATTACAGAAGGTTCAAACGCTCACTGATGCTCCAGAAGGAAAAACGGTGCACCAGGGGGTGAAAACTTTTGAACAAAATTAATGATGTGTACATTTTTCTTATTTTGCCTAAATATCTTTTTTTTTTTTCAGTTAGTGCTCCCTTTCAGAAGCTACCGATGATACTTACATGTTTCTCAGAAGACAAAATTAAGATGAGGATAAATTTACCCTGATTTTCAAATTCAAAAAGTTTTCACCCCCAGCCTTTAATGCATTGTGTTTCCTTCTGAAGCATCAGTGAGTCTTTGAACCTTCTGTAATAGTTGCATATGAGTCCCTCAGTTGTCCTCAGTGTGAAAAGATAGAGCTCAAAATCATACAGTCATTGTTGGAAAAGGTTCAAATACACAAAAATGCTGAAAAACCACAGAATTTGTTTGACCTGAAGGATTTTTCTATTCAGGACAAACAAGGGACTAATGAACAACTATCACTAAACAAACAAACATAAAAAAACAGCTGTGGATCATTCAGGTAGTTTTAACATTTAATGATGAATGCTCCAATGTTAAAATGTTTAAATGTAGCATGCGTACCATGCCTACTTTTTTTTATAGCAGTTAGCACACCTACAGTACTGCAAGACATCCAAGATGTATTTCCTCGTTGTTTCTTGTAATATCTTTTCTTTTGTACTCAAATATGGGCAAAAACTAAGAACAAGCTCAGTAAATCACATTAGTTCTTTTGCCATGCTCACACATGATTCTGTCTGCCTACTAACATTTCACAATATTCACCTACAGGCTGGCGAAGACCTTCGCGTATCCTTTAAGTGAGAGCTGTCCTGGAAAAGTAGAAGCTGTGTCAGGCCAAAAGGACAGGATAAATAAAGTACCACGCAATATCACACTTCTCAGGACCACCACAAAGGACTTCAGCTGCCCTTCCTGCCCAAACAAGTCAGGCGCAGTTTCTTTTCTAGATGTGGAAGGACATCGTAAGGAGGTCAGCTTGCCTTTTTTTCGTCTTTGCAATAAAGCAGAACCTCTTTTTACACATCCATGCTCTAATTTCCAGCAGCCCATGGCAGGCGAGTTCAGGCCTACCTTATCTGTCTTGTTAAACACAGACAAAGGGATGAATCCTTTCTCCTTTTCTCTGGTGGAGACAATAGCCAAAGTAGATAACCTAGTACTCTGGAATTAATTATCTGGCCTTTTAATTCAGGGTCGTGGTGATTAGCCCACTGTGGAGGCATTAGCATAATATTTTTGCTATCTTCCCTGTGCTGGGTCTCCTGGACCTTGTCTTTTTCCCCCTGTGGAAAACCCCACTCAGCATTTCCTCTGCTACCTGCCAGTCCCTGCCTATGAATGTGATTTGAGGGAAATGAGATTTCCTCTTCATACCAAACGGCCTGATGACAGTTCATTGCAGGGGGATAATTATAAATGGTTTTTATATATCATTGACTGCTGTGATGGCGAGAGCGATATGATGTGTTAATACAGACATTTAGCTCCATTATTCCACATAATAAGGCGGGTGACTACGCCACTGATTACCTCCTCTATCAAGACAGGACTTCACAACATTCGCCAATCAGACACACACTTTCTGAAGCAACAATGTGTGGAAGGCGAAACCATTATACCAGCTCTGAATTTAAAATGGCACTGAGGGTCACAGACATTCTTTTGCATTTCTGTGTTCTTTGTCCAGTTCTGAATCACTGACCTCCACCACCAAACCGCTATGAACTCCAGCTTCGCCCAACAACCTCTACTTCTAAACAAGTTTGTGTGCCATTCAGAATTGAATTAAGGGAGTCTTTTAAATTCATTTTGATTTGCAACATTAAATTCAGCAAACAGGATGATATAATAACACTAGTCTTTTAAACGTAAATTCAATAAAATGGCTTATCTGGGTGTAAGGAAGTAAACTTATTGTAATTTTGACCTAAAAACAAAATCTATCAAAACAAACTCATAATGCTGTATTGGCTTGATAAAGCCTTGATTAAAAGTTAAAAGCTTAAAGTTTAAAGATATATACTGTTAGATTGATGCACTGTCTAAATATATATACAGCTGTTCTTTCTGTTCAAATCTGATTGGCTGAGAGGAGTGCAATATTCTAGTAAGAACAGAAATCTGTTTCACTGTTTGTATCACTCCGCTTGCAGCGAATGTCATGGCGGACGCCCAAATCCATCATAATTTTATTAGGGGTTCGGTCACGTAGCACTGAAACTCTATTGTAATTGTTAGAATGGCCAAGGATCAGGAATTTCCATTTAAAACTGAGCGTGAAGACCAAACCGGAAAACATTTTTAGTATATTTCTGCAAACGCAGCAAAAATCATTTTTTACAGTGTAGGATTTGTTTAGATTTTGAATCAGTTCTTTGAACTTTAAAATCGAAAGGAAAATATGATTTTATAAGTTAATTAAGCAACTTTGTCCTTTTATTTATTTTATTATTTATTTTAGTTTGTTTTTAATATATAGTCTGTATAGTTTTTTGTAACTTTTGAATTTTTTAAGATATTTTTGTACATTAAATAAAATGAGAAATGTTTAACAAAAATAAGTTTATTTATTTATCTATTTATTTATTTTGGATTTTTCACTTTTTTTAAATCATCATTTTTATTCAAAAGTACCAAGGCCGCTGTAAAACTAGATACCATTGAGGTCAAAAGTTTACATACACCTTGCAAAATCTGCAAAATGTTAATTATTTTACCAAAATAAGAAGGATCATACAAAATTAATGATTTTTTTATTTAGTACTGACCTGAATAAGATGTTTCACATAAAAGACTTTACACACAGTCCACAAGAGAAAATAAGTTGAATTTATGAAAATGACCCCGTTCAAAAGTTTACATACGCTTGATTTCTAATATCGTGTTGTTACCTAAATGATCCACAAGATGTATTTTTTTTTTTTTTTTTAGTGATAGTTGTTCATGAGTCCCTTGTTTGTCCTAAACAGTTAATCTGCCCGCTGTTCATCAGAAAAATCCTTCAAGTCCCACAAATTATTTGGTTTTTCAGCATTTTTGTGTATTTGAACCCTTTCCAGCAATGACTGTATGATTTTAAGATCCAGCTTTTCACAATGAGGACAACTGAGGGACTCGTATGCAACTATTACAGAAGGTTCAAACGCTCACTGATGCTCCAGAAGGAAAAACGTTGCACTAGGGGGTGAAAACTTTCGAACAAAATTAATGACGTGTACATTTTTTTTTATTTTGCCTAAGTATATTTTTTTTTTCATTTAGTGCTCCCTTTCAGAAGCTACAGATGATACTTACATGTTTCTCAGAAGACAAAATTAAGATGAGGATAAATTTACCCTGATTTTCAAATTCAAAAAGCAAAACAATATCAATACAAACTCATAATGCTGTATTGGCTTGATAAAGCCTTGATTAAAAGTTAAAAGCTTAAAGTTTAAAGATATATACTGTTAGATTGATGCACTGTCTAAATATATATACAACTGTTCTTTCTGTTCAAATCTGATTGGCTGAGAGGAGTGCAATATTCTAGTAATAACAGAACTCCATCTGTTTCACTGTTTGTATCACTCCGCTTGCAGCGAATGTCATGGCGGACGGCCAAATCCATCATAATTTTATTAGGGGTTCGGTCGCGTCGCACTGAAACTCTATTGTAATTGTTAGAATGGCCAAGGATCAGGAATTTCCATTTAAAACTGAGCGGGAAGACCAAACCGGAAAACATAGAGACTTGAAGCTTGGAGGGATGGTAGTACTCACACCACCTACAATGTCACCAAGCCTTGTCCCAATCGGCTTGACGGGGGTGCTACAGGGATCAAAAGTAAGAAATCGCTCTTAACTTCGTCACAGGCTCCAGTGTCTTATATCGTTGGACTCCTTGGCTCACGCCAGACAAAACGCATGCCCCTGTGACCCTGGCGAAATTTTTGGGTATTTTGGATTTTTTTTAATAAACCTACTTTTGCGAACTAGTCCTAGTTTTTCTGTCCGATCACAACAAAACCAGTGCAGAAAGATTCTCTAAAGAGTGAACATCAACAATTATCAAAACAAAAAAGTTGAAAAGGGACGCCAAAACGCCAAAAAAAAAACTGCAGTACAATTCTCTGGATTCTCAATGTCAATAATTATCGAAAAAAGTGTTAAAATTTACCCTTCGGGAAGCTATAATGGGGTACTTTAGAATAGGGGCCTGTCCAAATTTACCCAAAATCCTATAAAGCCTAAAGGAAAACTTAAAACTTCATGAAACCTGGTGAGCACATGTGACAGCGGATTCTAAACAAGCATGCAAAGATCGGACCGCAGTTGGCGCTATAACACTCATAAACCTTAAAAAACATAATATTTCTAAGGTAAATTACCTGGATTTGCCAAAAATGCTTTTTAAATCATTGATTTAGTTGGTAACAGGCTTGCTAAATAATGTCTTTTTTTATATGTGCTTAAATTGCTTGAACCCCAGTAATTGCTGCTTTCAGCTATATTAAATAATACTGTTTTTGAGTCACAAAATGTAATTTTAGGAGTATTTTTAGACAAGAATGTACTTGTTTAGACTTCAAGTATGCGGTTTGTTAACAAAGATAACATCTATTTGAAAAGTTGCTTCAAAGTCTTTGGAGACATTTTTTTAAGACAACTATCAAATGTATAAAAGAAACTGACATAATAGGATGATAAAAATAATTATAATAATAGTAATGTCAAATTCTAGACCATTTTATATAAGTTTGGTGGTGGTCACTTTTATTTTAATGTTAATGTTAATCCTCAGCTTAAGTTTTTAAAATGCAAAAATTAAAATGTGTAAAAACATTATTTTTAAGTTTATAAAACTTATATTATGTTTGATGAAAGCACAGACCAACTTTAATTAAGTTGATACAACTTTTTTTTTTTTTCTCTCCAAAAGTTGAGAAAACTCAAAAACACCAGCTTCAGGGCTTATTTGAGTTTTCTCAACTTCAGATTTTTTTTTTAGTTAGTTAGGTAGTTAGTTGGTTAGTTAGTTTGTTTGTTTAGGGTGTCCATACATCCTCTTTTTTCCCCCCAGACATGGCTGGAATTTCTAAATTGGTTAAAAAGTTCAGGTTTTGGCTTTGTTTCATACCTGTTGAAGGTAACGACTAAAACGTAGTTTGATTAATATCAAGTAGGCATTACATAATCGACCAGTCATGGCATTTTGGGCTGTTTAGAAATCCCGGCCAGGATATGTCCAGAAAAAAAGAGGACCTATGGTCACCCTAGGTTGGTTAGTTAGCTAGCCTGTTAACTTTTATGGCCCAGGGTGAACAGAGGTACACTTCATTACCCAGAATGCATTACCCATGCTGAATTTTTCATTTGCAGTTCAGTAAAACTCCTTCTCTTCCTGTAATTCCAATTCAGCTTCTTGTTAGTTGTGGGCAGTTCCATCCAAATTCCAACTCGTTACATTTCTTCAATTAAGAATTTTGCACAACCCCGCTCCTTAACCGATTCCAGGCAGTTGTGACACAAAGACAAACCGCTTCCCACAAAATAGAATGCTAAATCGCCTCCATCCTCTGAGTTTAGCTATATGCACTGAGATCAGATAAAACCAAAAGTGTATGCATACACTGGGGAACGGCACTCACAGACAGAACCCCAGCTACACACCCTCAGGCTTAATACCAGAGAAGAGGTGGAGGCTGTTATCTGCATTACAATATCCTGCTAATCAGCTCTTTTTGAGAGAGGAGAGGACGTCCCCTGAGGATGATCGAGATTTTTGCTACAACTTCATTTTTAAAAAAAAAAAAAGCAGAAGAAAATGTAAGAGCCACCCATGCACTGGAGCATTAATTTCCCATTTTTATTTCGGAACATTTGGAGCCAGTTCCAAATTACTTTCCTGGGGGGGATTATGAAATTAGAGCACCATTTTGAGGGATTAGACTGGTTTTAAACCAGGCTCCTGTTTGAGGCTGAGGATGAGGATGCTTTACTATGCAATGCAGGAGTCCCCAAAAAAAACAGAACAAAAGCAGTTTTAAACATTACTTGAAATAAAAAACAGCTTAATACATGAGTTCATAAAACTGACGTTTAAGACTCATACCATAAAAAAGCAAAAGAACCCATACTTTTTAATGTAATGCAGATACGATATATGCCAAATGCCAAAGTTGTTTTATCCTAAATTATGCATAGTCTCTTAATCACATGCTTTAACCTGAATATGCTTGTGAATCAACAAAATTGCAGCGTGTTAACAGATGGAGCCATTTCTGTCCTTAGTTAAAGCTGATGTTCTTATTGCAAAGCCAGACACAACATTTGTATTTCGCAGACATGCTATTGACAATTTCTAAAGGTTTTGCTTTGTTAAAAGTCTTTCAGAGAAACAAATGTTTTAGTTTCATGAATTAATGTTTGTCTCAGTGGAATCAAAGGCCACATAAGCCATTTAAATATTGAATTTATACTTAAAGGACACTGTGTTTTTTGTACCTAAAGTGGCAGTTTTATTCGTGCCACCCAAGTATATAACAATATTGTTGTGAGACAGTGATCTGAGCTGTAAATGTCGTATGACTAAAAACTGAAAAAAAAAAAATCTGAGCATATCTGATATTGTTTCATTTTTTTTTCCAAATATATTGCTAAGTTGTAATAAATGCATTTTGATTTATTTTTCTTTTTTCTCTATTTTCTATGTATGTATGTATGTATTTTCTTGCCTTTTAAAGTTTTACCTTTTTAAGGGTTTTCAAGTTTAAACTAAAAATAAAACAATAAAATAAAATTTGAAAAAAAAAAATGGGAAAAAAAAGTGAAAATTACATAAGATTTAAAACAATATATTTCCCTAAGCCAATATTTTCAGCATGTATTTGGCCAGAAAAAAAGGCATACATTAGCTAATTATATTTTATTGTAATGATTTACAATGTTTAATATTTACGATTTACAATTATGGTTGAGCTGTAAATGTTTTATGAGCCATTAAAAAAAACAAAATCAGCACAGAGAGAGAGATACCGACAGCTATTTTATTTTTTTTTAATTGAATTTTATTTTATTTTAATATTTTTAAAGGCCAAAAGCATATTGTTAATACAGCTTTTAAAAAAATTATATATATATATATATATATATATACATAAACACACACACATAAATATACACACACACACATTTATTTTTAGTAAGTTTATTTATTTATTTATTTGCCATTTCTTTTATACGTTTTTAATCTAAATGTATTTATTGTATTCTTTACCCAAACTGCATTTTCTTGCCCCTTGAACTTTTGTCTTTTTAAGGGTTTAAAATGTAAAACTAAAAACTAAAAAAAATTTAAACCAAAATACTAAAATTTAAACTAATTGAAAAATAAATAAATAAATAAAATTTCTATGTAATTCTATTTTCGACATATATGTAGCATATATTTTGGCCAGAAAAAGCATATGGTAGCTTATTATTATTATTTACAATAATGTTTAATGTTTATGATTTTAGCTTTTTTGCTTCCAAAACTTGAATTTCTTTCAAAATATCAACAACAGTGAGAGGAAGAATATCGCAGTGCATTATGGGTAATCGTGTCTTAGCCCAGGATAGTAATGATAAGCTAGACTGGTTGAAAACAAAGAGGCTCGACTTTACACTTTTAATTCTGTAATCTCTGCAACTGCAGCTGCCGAAAAGGATTTAAGCCAGAATTAAAGGCAATAAATTTGTAGCTTGGGTAACAAATGATTCATGAGATACAAGATGTGATTGCAGGGTAAATGAGCACTGTGTTAAAACCTGACATTTGTGTGCGCAGCTCGGCTTTGCTTGCCTAAACCGGTTAGTTGGATTGTTTGTACATAAATCTAGGTAGCTGTGTATATTTGGACATCATTTTTGATCCTCATACAAGCGAGTGAGTTTTATTGGTCTGCATTCATTGGTTTGCTCAGAGATGACACCTCATTCTCAAGATCTCAGCTGCTGGGGGTTTTAATGCACTGCTAAAGGTCAGGTCATAATCGCTCCTCTTTAGTCCTGCTTCCCGTTTAATTGACTGTCTTCCACACATAAAGTCCCCACTTCTCACTGTCTGATTATTGCAGCCAGCGCGTTCGTACACAGATTCGTGAGACGCTATCCAACCTGCCGTCGGTTTCCTACAAGACCTTTGGGAAATGTCCGTCCAGCTTAATTTCCAATCACAACTTGGAAGAATATTAATAGACCTGCCATCCAGAAACGTGGAGCGGCTAGGCATCTCTAATACAAACCTCCATCTCTGATGGAGTTAGATCTTCTCTCCCTCTATCAAACAGCGAAAAGCGAGTTTGTATTTGAGGCTTTTGTCTGTGTACTAGCACAAAGCATACAAAAGGTTATTGTCCCTTTCCGTCTCTGGAAATATTTCCTTAAGCTCACCTCAGACCAGGCAATTTCTCCTTTTTTTTTCTTCTCTTGCCTTTGTTTTGAAGACAAAGGTGATGAATTTGGAGCGTGTGTGAAATGCCAGGCAGACAACGGCAGAGAACGAAGTGTGTCATTTATTCTCTCAGCAGGTGTGACGCGCCGGGCCTGGTGTGAGCCTCGGTCCATTGTCCTGCCGCACACACGCCCCGCTCCCCGGAGAATAGCCTCCTCTCCCTGGCCGCGCCAATCCCAGGACAGAAAACTCGCAACAAAAGGTGAAAATGAGTGTAAATTGCAGTTATTTTTCCATCCTTTCCTTTTGTAATTTGAACACTTTTTATCTGCTGGAGCAATGCTTTATTTATTTATTTTTTTCCTTGGAAAGGAGCTCGCTGACACCTTATTCGCAGGGTTATGTGACAACGTAGGTTTCTGATTACTTCCAAATGGTGTTACGATGAAAATCGTGAACTTTGATCTGTAGAGCATCTTGTGACTTTCATGTTCTTTGGGTTGTCTCCGCATAATTATCGAATTTAACTTTAACACCATTTAATTAAAAGCGTTATGATTTTGTATCTGGTATGTATGAAATACAAAACCAAAAAAAATCACACTTTTGTTATGCAGCGGCACAGTAATATTCAAAGAAATGGCAGTTGTGCATCACTAAATCGTGCATATTATTTAGATTTGGGATAATTATGACAACCATCTTTGTTTAAATAGACGTCCTTGGCCTTATACATCAGAAGATTTAAGTGGTTTACTATTACAGCATGTGAATATTTTTCACATGCTGTAATAGTAAACCGCATAAATCTTCTGAACGAACTATTTAGCATGACAGTAATCTTAGTCGGCCATACATTAAGTTCATGCAGAAAATAGAAATTCATTCACATTTTTCTTACACTATCACGACTAAAATATTTATTTAATTTTACAGTATTTTGGTTGCGATGCAAGATATATTTGGCCTCCAATATGTCAACACCCATTTGTATCAACATGTAGCAATTCATATAAGCAGTGTATATAAACATACATATACACAAACTGCTTATATATACACATACACGCAGTGTATATGTATATAGACTGTAAATATACCAAGATGGCTCACATATTACTATGAATAGAAAAAAGTGCAACATGCAATAAGGTTAAATAAGTCCCATCTTCTAAATAAAAGTGTAAAACAGCCAATTGGCAACTGGTAAAGTTATCAAATCACTTCTTTTAGAAGTTGGCTGGTCCAAGCACTGTAGATATATTTATACAGTACAACAGTTCTTTCTGGTTCTCAAATCTGATTGGCTGAGAGAGTGCAATATTGTAGTGAAAACAGCACTCTAGCCGCTTCATCACTTGCAGTATTTCTCACAGTGAGCATCATAGTGAATATATTTAGAGGTTCAAGTGCATAGTGCTGAAACCCTATTGTAATTGTTAGAATGGCCAAGGACCAGCAATCTCCATGTAAAACTGATCGGGCAGACAAAACATCACCAAAGATCGCCCCAATTGGCCTGACGGGGGCGCTACAGCGATTGAAAGTACAAAATCGCTCATAACTACAAACCCGTTCATTGCAGGCTCAAGTGTGTTATGTCGTTGGAATCCTTGGCAAAATTTTTGGGTATTTTGCATTTTTTTTAAAACTTATTTTTGCGAACTAGTAAAGGTTTTTCATCCGATTGGAACCAAACGGGCACAGGAAGATTCTCTAGAGAGTGAATATCAATAATTATCAAAAAAGTTGAACTTTTGACTCTCTGTCGCAAAAGGATGCCAAAATGTTCGAAAGAGGCAAGGCTGCCTTTACTAAAACGGCTATAACTTTTGCACAGAATGAGATATCTTCACCAAACTCACAACGCGTATGTAAGAGCTGAATCTGAGGTTGCATGAAAAAAAGTCGTGGAGCTTGGCCACCTGGTGGCGCTATATGAGGGACAAAACATAAAAATGTCCATGAGACGAGCTTATAGGAGGTCGATCAGAACGAAACTCTGTGGACCTGTTTGACTTACAGCCTTAAAGGTCTGTGAGAAATTAGAAAAATTCAGCAACTGGGGTGGGGCGATATCAGATTTTTCAAGGGTGTAAACGATTGTACATTCCATGGTTTGTCACATATGTGAACGATATTCATATCATACGATAGAACTGCTCATTCCGAACAACTTTGCCGCTAGAACCACTGCTGTCAATCAAACCGTTTGTTAAATGATTGAGCAAATGTAAAAAGCCTACTTGCTTTTGCGAACTAGTCCTAGATTTCTGGGGGGAAAAACATAACTCTTTGGGAAGCTATAATGAGGTTGTTTAGAAAATGGGCCTGTCCAAATATATACCCAAAAGCCTATAAAGCCTACACGAAAACACAAAACTTCACAAAACCTGGTGAGCACATGCAACACGTGATTCTAAACAAGTATGCAAAGTTTACTGATGTTTGGCTACAGCTGGCACTATAACAGTCATAAATGTTAAATAACATCTTATTTTTATGGAAAATTACCTGTATTTACCCAAAATGCTTTTTTAAATGATTGATTTAGGTGTTTACAGGCTTGCTAAATAATATGTAATGTGTTTAAATGCTTTAAAGTGCTTGAACCCTGGTAATTGCTACTTGCAGCTATAAATTTATACTGTTTTTGCGTCACGGAATGTAGTTTAAAGATTTTTTTTTAGGTGAGAATGTAGTTGTTTAGACTTCAAATATATAGTTTGTTAATAAAGATAACATTTATTTGATAACGTTTTCAGAGATGTGCTTTCATTGAAGCAACTCAACGTTCCTTTGTTACTAGTTCTAAAGTGACGTTTTCGAATTAGTAACGGAGGCTTGGGCTCAGCTGTTACACTGACGAACTGAGGTTTGAATCCTTGGCAGAGGGAAGTGGTTACACACAAACGAGGGTTTTAAAGACACTTGTCTTTGTTGTTTCTTTTTTATTTACACATTTGTGCCGTTAAACTGTGTATAAACGCAATCACAGTCATAGCCATGCGTTATGGCTGTATATCAGCACGCTGCCGAATCACAGCCATGCCAATATCCAGCCATATCACACTGTTACTCGTCATATATATATATATATATTTGAAATTTAAACCATCCACATGTTATTAACCTAAGGCACACTGGGCTGTTTAAATGGTTGGTCTGCATGTTCAGAGCCTGAATGTTCTATATTTATTTCAGGGTAGTTGTAACCTGATGGGATTTGTGCTAATTATGAATCAGAGAAGCACCTCCACCTGCACAAAGCAGCTTTTCCTCACATTGAAACATTAGCTCATCTCTTTTAATCAATATGAAATATATTCGCCGCTTTTCCCCACTAACAGCGTATTATCATGTCGGGTTACAAATTAAAACGCCATGCCACTAACTGGCTAGGGAGGTGGAATCGGGCATCACAAAAATCTAATTGTTCCCATGACATTTTTCTTCAGCAGGACAATTAATTCTATCGGTCCACGTAACCTTTTCCCCTAGTACTGTACGATGGCATTTTTAGTATTCATAATGAATGGACTGCGAGTGAGAGAATGGTTAAAGCAATCATTACATTATTTAACAAACATATTTAATTGGATTGGACATAGGGAGTGTGTTTCTCGGTGACGACGAGCATTGATGTTCTGCCTGATAATTCAATACTGCAAATGGGATTGTTTTGGACAGAGCACAATCTTCGATGCATTACTGTACGCAAATGTCTTCCACCCGTGCGCCTCCTCCTCTTTCTCCGCCCTGCTCTTTTTCTCGCTTTCTCTGACTTTCAGCGTCCCGTTTAATGAAAGTCGAGGTTGAGTTGTATTTCAGCGCAACTGAATTTACAAAAGCAATTTGCAGAAAGGGCTCACTTTGGCTACATTAGAGAAAAGCTTCCATCAGTCCGGGCCCCTCGGGGGCCCGAGAAGGTGCTGTACATCCGTGTCTTAAACTGAGGTGAACATCCTAATTTATTAAGTATTGATCACCACAAATGACAGTAAGTGCTACAACATTTAGTGAGCAAATAACTGACAAATTGACAGACAATTTTCTTACATTTGGAGTCTTTAATGGCTTAAGTACACAAGAAAAAGACTATAAAAATATTATCGGCCATAGACCATGAGAAAAACAAAAATCCATCATGGCCATTACACTTTCCTCTTGACATTGGTAAATTACCTTAATGCCTTAAACAACGGACGTGTGGGCCTGTAATGATGCATTTGGTGAGTGTTTCTTACTTTTTGCCCAAAAATTACATAGTTTTATTTGATTTTTTAAATGTAGCTTGTAATGCGATACGCATTATATGCATGCTGCCATGCCATTATATAGTGTTAGTAGAAAGTACCTGAGATTGTATTGAAGTAAATGTGCTTAATCTAGGCCGGGTTAATCTCATTTCCATCAACAGCCATCTTGTTCCGGGCTGTGAGAGAAATGTTAATGTGACCTCATTAATCTATTAGCCCTGATGCACGCTCATAGAGAAGCAGGCCGATCGGAATAAATAATGCATTATTTTCACCAGGCATGGCCCTCTCTAACCCGTCCCACCTCTAGGGCAATTAAAAGGGGTTAGAGTGCCTCCGCTGCGCGGCTGTGGCACGTGGAAGGCCGGGCGCTCCGGTTGAATATTCGCGAGATGTAGCCGTATCCTACAAGACCTTATTAATAACAGGCAGGAACGCATCCGAGCCGCTTTAGACTTGACCTAAAGACTTGTTTATCCCCGTGAGGGTGCGCTCGTAGGGTTTTTCAGCTCCGTGCCAGGCGGTAAGAGAGAGGCGTAGCTGATGTGGGTGAGAGGTTTTATCTGTTTACCATTGAGAGCCCTGCAGGAGGTCCATTTCGGGCACCGTCTCCGTCTACTTTTTTCGAAGAGGGAGGTGTGTGTGTGCTTGGAAATGTCTCTACTTGCTAGTCCAAAAAGGCTTTTCTCACATAATTATGGTCGCGTACTTTGCATGTGATGTAATGTGTTGCAAAATGAGGGAACGGTCAGTTTAATGGTTGTTTTTATAGGCCATTTTAAGAGTTTTAATTAAACGCCAATTTCCGTTTTATCCCAAGTTCATGAGAAAGAAAAGCACAGTTTTCTTTTTAACCAAACACGCCCTTTTCAAAACGAGCGCCGCCAAGTCAGGCATCAGCAAAAAGCTGCGCCCGAAAATAGCTGTAACTTAAAGCTTAGCTTTTCAATAATTATAGCTTAGCTTTCTTTGCTCGTAAGAGATCCAGGGATCTGTACTGTAGGAAAAGTTAGAAATGAAAAGTTGGTGTTAGCGTTGCATTCTCTCATGTTTCACTCCTCAAAAGCTGCAATTATGCTGTGAAGATCAGGATTCATACTTGGTTATCATGGGGATTGAATACACCTCTGGAGAGTTTCAGCCTAAATCAAAACTAAAAGATAAGCAGTGCTGTTTTTCTTCTTTCTTTCGCTCTCTTGTGCAAAAAAGCCTCCTTGTTTCAAAGCGCTCTGGCGTTAATTTGAAGAAATGTTCCTGTTTCAATTCCTATCTGTGTTTGAATATTGACAGTTCATTCCGTTCAGAGGCCTACATCATTATGGAGAGTTCGTTTTATTTTGAGTTGTGCTTTATAATGAATTTGATTTGCGACTGTAATTCCTACTAATTCGATGTGCTCGATGTGACTTTGTGTATGTAAATTTGGATGCAGGGTCCTTTGCCATGTTCCCTCATTTGGACAGATGACTGCACTGTGATCAGATCCACTTTGTGGTATGTAAGGAGTCAACCGTAGGCATTTCAGAGGAACAGTATCCAATCAGCGTCTTTGCAATGCCATGAACTGTCCATTCAAATTCCCTCTGACTCCAATAACACTTATCTTAAAGCGTTTCTTTAGTCTGCCTTCAATACCCATGCAAAATATCATTCAGCCTCAAAATTGCATTGAATATAAAAATGAAAGACCTGATAATGTCCTTGACTGGAACAAGAGAGGATTTTTTTCTGCACTTGGGTCAGTATATTTGAATAACATTAGAGAGCTCAAAGCTCTCCCTTTTTTGATTCTCAAACTTCAACTCTCCTCTGGCGAATTTAGTTGAAATGTAAAATATTAATTCGGTTATCTTCAGGATACATGCTTCCGCAAGTACTTGCTGGCTCATTTAAATTCCAAAATGTCGGTAAAGAGATAGTTCACTCAGAAACTTACCATCGCCAAAGACAAAACTTTATCGACTTTATTTCTATCGTGCTTTCGTCAGCCAATTAGTCCCTATTGCTGTAAAAAGGATGGAAAAAGTATTTCCATATAAATATATGAAACTTGTTCTCTGTTTGAAGTCTTTTGAAGTCAGTTTTGTGTGAATGGAAGAAAAATTGAAGGTGTTAGTCGCAACTGCTTTAATTGAATCATTGAGTCAATTAGTTGAATCTGAGAACGTATGAGTTTGTGAACGAATTGAGACTTGATTCATTAACAAGAGTTTAACAAAGAATCAAAACAGCAATTTGTTGAAGAATCAGATTTCTTTTCTCGTGAGCTTTTTTTAATTCTCTGATTTTTAGTTACTTATTTCAGTATGTTCAAATTATTTTCATGAACTGAAATAAATATCTTGCCTAGAAATCTTGTCTTGGTAACTATAACTGAAATAATAATAAAAAATAATAATATATAACAAAAAATAAAAATGACATAAGCACATAAAAAGTACACAAATGGTGATGTTATGTTAAACTATTTCAATTATTTTCCTTAATTAAAATAAAATAAAATAAAAAAATTAAAAATTAAAATCCTTCTAAATGTAATATCTGGAATATATATATATATATATATATATATACACACAAAATTGAAATATCTATATATATGAATCAATGTTATATATATATATATATATATATATATAATGACATTGATTCATTAACAAGAGTAATAATAATAATAATAATAATAATATATAACAAAAAATAAAAATGACATAAGCACAAAAATACAAAAGCTACACAAACGGTGATGTTATTGTTAAACTATTTATAGAATTTCCTTTAATTGAAATAAATATCAAATAAAATATAAAAATTTGACTAAAAATAAAAAAAAATTAAAAACTTAAAATCCTATAAAAATGTTATATCTGGAATATATATATATATATATATATATATATATATTCCAGATATACATTTTTTTAAATTAAATTTGAAAGGATTTTAAATTTTTAAGTTTTTAATTTTAGTCAAATTGTTATATTTTATTATATTTATATATTTACTTGAATATAAATATCTTTTATATATTCATATATATATATATATATATATATATATTATTATTATTATTATTATTATTATTATTATTTTAGTCCAATTGTTATATTTTATTATATATATTATATGTATATACACATATACTAAAATAACACTGTCCACAAAGTTATCATATGACTTCAGATGACCTTGAATACAATGCACAAGTTGCATGTAATAATTGTATGCTTTTGGCTGTATTTTGACAGGTCTGGTCGCAATTAATTGTAACTGTATGGAAAAGAGCAACCAGAATATTATGCATATGTATAATATGTATATTATGTATATGTATGCTAGCTTTGTAAAACAGTTACAGGAAGTGATGATGAACTCTCAGAGAACATGGACGAGGCTAGTCACAGGAAATGGTTTGAATAATTGGAAATGTGAAGTCAAAATGTGTTTCTGAGAAGGAGGGGGTAGAGTGTAAGACATTGGTCTAAATACATTACGCAGCTAATGGGTTATTTCAATGCACACTGGGGTCAGGGGTTGAGGGGGGAATGCGTTTAGCGAGGACGGGCAGAGTTTTCCGATCATCTGTCCTGCTGGACGGACCCCAGGCACGGGGCCGCCGGACTGTCCCTTATGCTGGTGGAAAGTCTAATTTTCACGCCTAATTTCCTCTTCTAAAGACCAGCGAACAGGCCTTGTGTCTTTTTTCCCCATCGCTCACAAAAGGGCTTTTTAGTTTAGGAAGGGCAATAACTTATTTCTATCCAATCAAACTTTTGCATTTTGCCTTATTGCGCTTAAAGCCATCTTTAAATCTTTCCCGGCTCTCTTTTTAATATATCACGGTTCTATATTAATATTGCTTGGCAAAATGTAGAACGTCATTTGAACATAAATTCTGTCTCTTAGCGTGCTGAGATTTCAACTAATCTTTGATATAATAGGATTTTTTATTCGCCGCACTTTTGTGTTTGTTCAGGGTATAATTTGGCCGCCCTAAGTGTCACAATTTGAAGGCTTTTTTCTCCCTGTAGATGGCCCATGTGTCTGCATTAAGTGCTGGGGGGCCTGCATCGTATTCAGTGGTTCAGTCTGAGATTTTTATTATCATTTTCAAAGCATCAAAGGTTTTCTCCATCCAAGCTTAAAGAGATGAAAGTTTGCCTTTGTTCCATCCCCACGACATTACTACCATGCATTAGAGTTCTTTTTATATGTGAAATTACCTTTTACATTCTCATTGAGAGAGCAGTCTATAATGCAGTAGTTCCCTCGCACGTTTTTTATCACATAAAATTGTATTTTTCCACCTCCTCGGGAAGATACAATTCACTTTTTGATTTTTATTCTCTCGCTTCTTCTTCATAAGGCGATGCATTTTATGGTCACCACAGCCTTTGATCGGCTCTAATCTCAATGACAAACACTGCCTTGTTTGTTTCATGTGTCAAAACCAGCCTGTCTGTTGACTGATATGTTTTTGTTCTTTTTTCTTTTTTTTTTTTTACTCTCAGGAAAGCAGGAATGGCTACTTAAAGCACACTTTGAAGATACCACAATGCACTACACTTAAAGTACCTAGTCTAAATCTACAAACTTTAAATGTAATGGTACTTTAGTTAATTTATGTATATAGAACTTTACACATCATATTTTGTACAATATTGGGTCAGTAAGGTCAGACAAAGAAAAGCAAGAAAGAAAGAAAGAAAGAAAGAAAGAAAAAGAAATTTTATCCAGCTAGGATGCATTAAATTAATAAAGTGTGTAATGTTACAAAAATAACGTGTAATGTTACAAAAGATTTCTATTTCAAATTTAAATTTTGTTCTTTTCAACATTCTATTTTCTAAAGAATCTAGAAAAAAATGCATCAGCAGCACAACAGTTCTCAACATTGATAATAAGAAGAAATGTTTCTTGAACACCAAATCAGCATATTAGAATAATTTCTGAAGGATCACATGACACTAAAAACTAGTAGTGACTGTTGGAATATTTCATGAAATAAATTACTATTAAAATAGAAAAGTTATTTCAAAATTGATTCACACCTATGCTGATATACAGCCATATCGCACTGCTATGGGTGTGATATTGCATTTTTCAACAGTTTTACCACAGAAGTGTGTAAATAAAAAAGTGCTAACAATAGAGTGTCTTTAAAAACCCTCTTTTGTGCCAAACTACATTCTTCCACCACTGATTCAAATCTCAGTTTGACAGTTTAACAGCTGAGCCCAAGCCGTTGTTACTAATTCGAAAACGTCACTTTAGAACTAGTAATGAAGGAATGTTGAGTTGCTTCATTGAAAGCTTATTGTATTGCTGTATTAAAAGCTCACTGTATTATGTAGAGTATTATGAGACAGAGATGGACTGAGCGAGTGTGCTTTCCTGCATTCATTCATCAGCTTAATCTCATATTCATAATAAAACGTTAGTTTGAATGTCCACTGAGGAAAGCGGTATCTTTGTCGTATTATCCTTTCATCTGTTAAGATTGATTTCCGATGACAGAGCTGCTCAATGCATTTATTGGCTGCGTCTTACAAAGTGTTGTTGAAAGTAAAAATAACTTCCTTGTTTACAACCCTGTTTTAGACTTTCAATATAAAAGTCTTTAATGTGGACTTACTCATAAAATCAGTCTCGTCGCCATCTAATGGTGAAACAAAGAAACTAATCACCATCACGTACACACACACTGTTTCTCATTACTAAATCCACTAAATAGTATTTAGTGAATAATGGTATTTAATAAACAACAACAACAGCCATCATAAAAGTTCTTAGGCAATTTAGTCAAAAGTACAAAGGCAGCGCTCTGTCATACAGTATTGAAGTTGCATAAAATATAACATGGTGAGATTTTGTCCTCAACCAAAACTATTTGCTCTGGAACAAATAATAGATTAACAAGACCAAAAACTGGCCAATAAATTTACCCAAATCAAATTATATCTCATATTTACTACTATAGAGACAGAGCCAGCTGCAAATTCTAGAAGATCTGGCTGAGGTAAGGCTGCTCTCGGCAGGTTCATGAACACTGAATGGCCACTGACACTCTGCATCTTATATTTGCAAAAATATCAAAGCTAATTTTCAAACATACGTTATCTTTATCAACAAACCACATATTTAAAGTCTAAACAAGTGCATTCTCACCTAAAAAACTCTTAAAACTACATTCTGTGACACAAAAACAGTATTATTTATAAAGTTATGGTGACTGGGCATCCACCATGACACTCGCTATGAGAAATACCACAAGTGGAGTGGTACAAACGGTAACACGGTTGGAGTTCTGTTATCACTAGAATATTGCACTCCTCTCAGCCAATCAGATTCAAAGACCAGAAAGAACTGTTGTAAATACTAATATAAAAGAATCTTCTCATTCATTTTGCAACTGCTGAATGCTGTATGATGCATTCAGTACAATGTGAGTTCCCAGTCATAATGTGAAGTGGAATCAACTGCCGTATTTGGTGTGATCAGTGAAGAATGCAAAGTAAATGTACTGGCCTGGTTTCTTTCTGCTCTGTGATTTAGATAAACAGCTCTCTTTTGAATGCCCTGCGGTTGAAATTAAAATAAGGGAAAAGAACAACAACTTGAATTTCATTCCCTGCATAATGTAATTAATATCTTTTTATCCATGTGGAATTTTAAATTAAGATGTAAATTGGCCATTTAACATAGCCATAGGATTCATAATCCTGAAATGTCAAACTCAATTAAAGCTTTCCCGCACACAAGGGATTTTCCGGACACACAATGAGAAACCAATCAAGATCTATTCCAAATTACTTTGCTGTCTGCGTGCATGATGGAATTGTCCACTGGGCAAATCCCCAGTGTCTGTGCACGATTCATCTTTTACCTGAACGCCTGAGCTCTTCACGCCCGAGTCAGTTCCCTTCTTTCTTTTTACATATGCAAACAGCCCAGCGTCCCAGACAATTGCTCATTCCCCTCTCTTGATCGCAGAGGCTTTAAGTAGCAAATAAGCAGTAAATGAAAGGAATGTTTAAGCGAGGCATACAATTTCGAGAGCTAAGGAAGGTACAGCGATAATGTGTTAATCTGCCTCTGTTAGATGAATCACCTCCAGGGGTGGAAAGAGCTAGGAAATGGGAAGATTGGGGCTGACAGACACCGAACCAGAGAACGAGCCCAAAGCAAACGCACCTACACAGACTCAAATATCTCACTGCACTCTCCAATTAAAAGTAATGGGTACCTGACCTTCTGTAGCAAACCTGTGGTTCTTTAAAAAACATACTTATATTTAGTCTCTGTGCTGTGAATGAATGTTAAAGGTGCATTTATTTAAGTAATTTTCTGGTTGTGATGTGCTGTCGTCTTCGATTTATACTGACACCTAGTGATGTGGATGTACAGTGTACAGTTTGTAACCGATTTTGAAGAAATGCGCTATTTGCAATCAGACATGATTTCTTTTTTCTGCGACTTAAAGTCCAGTTAAAGGCAATTCAAAGAATTGTTTCTAAACACATTCTAAATATTAGAAATGTAGTGCTGAAATTGCAAAGACTGTGAACTATGTAGCACTGAATTGTGGAGTTAGACCTTTAAACAGCTTTTCACCATTTCTGTGTTCAGGATTTTTTGGGCGGGCCTGAACACATGCGCAGTAAGGCGAATTAAACATTTTTAGATGTTTTGGTGTGGATGAGAAATTTTTGGAAAACGCTTAAAAATGCTAATGTGGACGGAGAGCGTTTTAAAATGAAAACTTCATTTTAAAATGTATCCGGATTAATGTAGATGTAGCCTCTGTGTCCTTATTTAGATTTATTTGTATTTGACAGTTGAGAGAGGCGGAGCTTTCCCACAAGTGGGCGTGGTTTCAACACTGACAGCAGTCACGACCCCAGCATTTCAGAGCAGAAAACACTGCTTATTTTTTCAAGATTTTGATAACTTATTTTATTTACTTAGCATTTTTTATCATTCAAATTTGAATGGGAGGTTAATAACACATTTCTGTGGTGTGACAAACTCAGAATACATATTTAAAATTACTTTACACTGACTTTTAAGTGTTTGATAATAGGCTGCTGGTCATGTGATCTCAAATGGAGGCTTAAAAAAAAAAAAAAATAAATAAGTGAAATTTACTGTTAAAACCAGCAGCTATGCACACTTTAGCAACATTTTAAAGGGATGTGGGTAACCAAATAGTTGCTGGTGGCCATTGATATATATAGTATGAAAAAAAAATAATGTGGAAGTCAGTGGCTACCGTCAGCTGTTTGGTCACCAAATTTTTTGTTCACCAGAAGGAAGGAATTCACATAGGTTTGGAACAACATGAGGGTGAGTAAGTGATACCAAAATAGTCATTTTTGGGTGAACTATCACTTTTAAAGGTTTACATATTAAATACAGATTCACATTTAAAAACTGCATTAAAAAACTGCAATATTAAAGCATTTGAAGTTAATGTAATGTATTACATTGTACACTGTAAAAAAACAAACAAAAAAAACACACAATTTGTCGAGTCAACATAAAATAATTTGTTACCCTGCTGCCTTCAACTCTTTAACTCAAATAAGTTTAGTCAACTTGAAATGTTAAGTTGTACTAAGTGACAACTTAGATATTTGAGTTGACTTAACAAAAAAAATTGTTTTGTTAAAATTAAAAGCTGGGTAGTTACCCAGCTGCCTCAAAATTTTAAGTTGAATCAACTCAAATATCTAAGTTGTCACTTAGTACAGCTTAACATTTCAAGTTGACTAAACTTTTTCAAGTTGACTGAACTTAAAATTTTAAGGTAGCTGGGTAACAAATTATTTTAAGTTGAGTTAAGTGATTTTAAGTGTGGTTTTAGACAATATCAGCATAAATCCTTATCATTTTTTTGGTGCAAATACATTAAAGTGACTTGACATTATCATTGAAGACCAGTAATAATAATTTTCATTTTGATTACATAATAATGGCAATATATACATGTCAAAATCAGACATGTCCCTTTGCCAGCTGTGATGCCTGGTTACTGATTTAAACTTGGCCCAGGTTTTTAAAGATTTTTGGGTCAGCACAGCTTAATAGCTTCAACAATTGATTGCCAATTAAGTTTAGAATACAATGAATTTAGGCCCAGATTATGCAGAGCTGTAATAGCTGCTAATGCTGGATATTTTGATGAATCAAAAATTTAAGTTTTTTCTATGTATAAACTGTTTATGTAATAAAATATGTTTTTGTAGTTTGTGTTGTCCCTTATCAGTGCAAAATTATCACAAATTAAAAAGGATTCATGCCAATATTGTCCAAAACCCCACTTTTCTAGGGCGTTTCCAAACTTTTGGAGGGCAGTGTATATATGTAAATATTTCTTAAATATATACATGAATGTGTTTGTATTTATATATACCTAATAATTGCACACAGTACACACACATATATTAGGCAAACTCAAAACTTTTATTTTGTATGTGATTAATCGTGATTAATCATTAGACAGCCCTAGTTTTTTTACAGTGTAATTGGATATAATGCAGCATTTACTTTCAGCCCACAGCCTACAATCAAGTTTGACTTTTGGCTCCTCACAGTAAAATTTTAGGCACCTCTGCTAAAAAGTAAGGGAATCTACCGTTAACTATTTTAATATACATTTTAAAAATATGTTTCAACAGTACTCCTGATTTCTTACCTGGTAAAATTTAATTACAAATTAAACAAATAATGCTTTTCAATAAAAGTTATGCATTTGATGAACTGACCGTTTTAACCTCCTCATCCAGCAAACTTCACCAAAGAGCCTGTATACATGTTTTTATGTCATTAATACACTTTCAAGTGGTCATGTTCTAGTTAACGAGAAACTGTTTAAATGTCTAAAGTGCTTTTTTTTCCTGAAATATCTACATCACTCAGTGCAAAACTCGACAAAGTGGCTCGGGCACTAAGAGTCGATGGGGCCACTCATCTCGTATTGAACTTCCCATTGCAATGGGCTTTCAAAGTGAATTACAGCATGAGGCCCATTTATAGGGGCACCTTCATGGAGTCCTGCTGTATCATATTCAATTGTATGATTCATTGACAAAATGCTTTTAAAAGTTCCTCACACTTAAACTTATTTCATTTTTCCTCCCTTTTTTCATTTGTGCTCCCAGAGGCTCCCTTCGGCATCTTTATTTCCTGGCATAAACAAGCAGCAACCCCAGTTTTGTGTAGATTTAGGGAAATGACGGCAGTTTGCGAAACAGTTTGAGTAGTTTTCTATCAATTTGACAATTTCAGCATCGACTACAAGAGCAGCATCCGTGTAACGCGGTAGCTTTTCTCTTCGCGTCGGGAGAATTGAGAGGCCTGCGAGCTGTTTATGAGAGAGCGTAAGGTTTGTTGATAACGACACTGAAGCCTCAGTCCGCTAGGCCGCGGTGAGTCGCTCATTTGTGGCGTGTTTAGCTACGGCGTGGCAGGGGTTCAGTGCTGTCCCTCATTAAAAATATGTCATTAATCATTTTCTGGAAAATATGTTCAGCAACAAGCCATCGTAGCGCTCACATCAGGAGCCATAGAGGGAAAAACATCGACTTCATAAAGTTGCTAATAGTTTAAGCGTAAATAGCAAACTTTACATTGCGACTAATGTTATTCTAAATAGCGAACATGAATACGTTTGTCAAGCAGTCAAGAGAGCAGCGTTCCCCCCATTTGCATGGAAAGCCATTTGTAATTCTGGACTTCAGAAATTCCTGTTCAGTGATTTAAGACCTTCAAAACACAACAGCTCATTTAAATAATAATGATCATAAACTATCGCCCAGAGCGGTTCGCGTGTACATCAAACATCGCCTTCATAACATGGTAAACAAGAAAACAATGATGGCGGGCTCACTTAATTTATGCTGGGAGTATTTTTGTGTTATGTCACTCTACTTTTAATTGACTCTAAAGGCAAGCGTTTCTTTGAGTCGTTGTTTATGATTGATTCTGTCTTTAAAGGAATAACATTGCGGTGGACAGCAATATTCAGACCTCCATTAACCCTGCAGATGTCTGAGCTACTCAAGTATGAAAGCATTTGCATTTCTCTTTAGTTTGAAAAGGCATCCGAAGCCACTAAGACAGACTCATTCTATTAACCGCGCCGGCGTCTTTTTTTCACAAGCACGCGGCTGTCGACGCACAAATCAATTTGTGTCACTTTGAAGGCGTTATGATTGCTTGACATCAAAAATATGGGGCAATTAAGATCATCAGGCATGTACCCTTTGCCTTTTTGATGCTGAATATTTTATTTTTGATGTATTGGCCTGTAAGCATGGAAGTAGAGACCGCAAACACGCGTTCAATATTCACACCTCCCCCATCCAACACACTCACACACACACATTTAACCCCGGTGTCCACTTTCATTAAACAGTAATGCGAGCACATATTCATTAAAAAAAAATCAATTTTTTACTTTCATCTCAACCTTCAGTTACAAACAAGACTGTCTTAGGGAAGCTACAATCATTTGAAGAGATATTTCACACAAAAATGCAAATTCTGCCATCCTTTACTCACCCTCATGTCGTTCCCATAAACCTTATTCGTTTTCTTACGTGAAACTCAAAAGGAGAAATTCTCACACAAAGCTATCGCTGACTACAGAAGATGTAAAATATAGACGCATGGACCACTTTTATGATACTTATGCTGTCTGCTGTATGCCTTTTTGAAGCTTGAAAGCTTTAGTCCTTGTTCAGTGTAATTGCATGGAAAACAGTGTCTGCTTATGTGTTCTGTAGAAATAGAGTGAGTATATGATAACAGAATTTTCATTTCTGCTATTTCTTTAAAAAAAAAATAAATAAAATTTAAATTTAAAAATATTTTTGCTCATCAAGGCTGTTTATTTGATTAAAAATACAGAAAAAAACGGTAATATTGTGAAAAATTATTTACATTTAAAATAATGGTTCCCCTTCAGTCGTTTCACTACGACGTTACATATGGGAACTCGCCTGAGTGACCAATCACCTCTGAGCTTTACAGAAAAGGCCAATGAAATTGGCGAGTGGAGTTTGCGTGCAACGCCACTCCCCCGTACATACGGGTATATAAGATGGCGGCGCGCATCCACTCATTCAGATTTTCGCTTCAGAGCCTCACCGCACTGCGAGCTGTTCAAGACATTGAAAAGGAAAAAAGAGCCTCTCCGTGTCAGATCCTGCGAGCCGGCCGCCGACAGAGACGGAACGAGCCGGCTTCTCGCATTTCCAGCGAGTTTTGAGCGCACGGTTGTGCCGCGTCCTCCCTGGGCGAACCGGGATCTAAAAGAGCAATTTCCTTACGGTCGTCGAGAGCCATTGTCCCGGTATGGCTTTCCGACCGTGCGTTTCTGGGTGCGGTAGTTTCCTCACCTCCGTTGACGGTCATGATCGCTGTCTCACGTGCCTGGGCCGAGCGCACGTAGAGGCAGCGTTTGTGGATGGTTCGTGCGTTCATTGCGAGCGCATGTCCATGGCCACGTTGAGGTCCCGCCTCTCGTTCGCGAGACGGCTCCCCTCGTCGTCTTCCCGAGGTAGTTCGGCGAGCCGTAAAGGCTTTACGGCTGCTTCGGCGAGGCGCTTGGGGGACCTCCAGGTGACGGTGCAGAATGTCCCGCCGGCTAATACCCCGCGGGCTTCCGCTCCACCGCGTGGTCCCGTGGTGATGCCCAAGCAGACCGCTCCCCCGTCTAAAAGCGGGCCCAGCGTCTCTTTTGGTGCTCCCCCGGAGGAAGAGATGTCTATCTCAGCATCAGAGAGTGAACGGTCGGCAGATGAGGCGGGCACTTCGGCGGAGCAGCGCCCCTCTGCGGTCGCTGCTCCGTCTGAGGCGGACGCCGAACTGTCGGCCATGCTCCTCCGGGCCGCCAAGGGGATCGGGCTGGAGGTCCCGAAGGTGCCTCCTCCCGATCCTTCGAGGCTGGATGATTGGTTTCTGGGGACGAGGTCTGCGGCGCCGCCGCGCTCGCCCCCAGTCCCTTTCTTCCCGGAGGTGCACGATGAGCTGGTTAAGGCGTGGCGGGCCCCTCATTCGGCTCGTTCACGCCTTACCTCCTCAGCCCTCGCTACCCTTGATGGCGGGGCGGCCAGGGGGTACGAGGGGGTCCCTCAGGTTGAGCGTGCGGTTGCGGTGCATTTATGCCCGCAAGACGCCGCCACCTGGCGGGGCTCTCCGCGCCTCCCGTCCAAAGCCTGTAGGCTTTCGTCGGCTCTGACCGGCAAAGCCTACAGTGCTGCGGCCCAGGCCGCCACCGCCCTGCACGCCATGGCCACCCTGCAGGTCTATCAGGCCAAGGCGTTAAAAGAACTGCACAAGGGTAGTCCTGACCAAGCGGTTTTGCAGGAGCTGCGTGCGGCGACTGACTTCGCCCTCCGGGCGACTAAAGTCACGGCGCGGTCCCTTGGTCAGGTGATGTCCACACTCGTGGTCCAGGAACGCCACCTCTGGCTGAACCTGGCGCAGATGGCAGATGTCGACAAAGCACGCTTTCTCGACGCTCCTGTCTCCCAGGCCGGCCTCTTCGGCGACACTGTCGAGGACTTTGCCCAGCAGTTCTCGGCAGTCCAGAAGCAGACTGAGGCGATCAGTCACATCTTGCCCCGGCGTGCGACTCCCACGAAGTCCCCGGGTGCCCAGCCTCAGCCTGCTCGTCGCCGAGGGCGCCCCCCTGCGGCCCCCAAGAAGCAAGAAATACCTGCTCCGTCTCCGGCTGAGGCCCACGATGCGCGCCTCGCCGCCAGACGTCGTGGCCGCCGCAGGGGAGCGGCGCCGCCCGCTGCTCAGGAGCCCCCTCATACACCTAAGACCCGCAGGTCTGCGCGGCGCTCCTGACACGGGCAGCCTGGAGATGATGGAAGCTGCTCTTCGGGGGACGACAACATCTGCCCCCCCGCCCCCGGTGGAGGGCCGGGGCCGTCTGTGCGCTCAGCTGCCGTCGACCTACGGGTCGGCGGTACCCACCCACTCACAGAAAGAGCAATTTTCCACATCTCTGGGCCAAGTGCCCCGAGTTCTGTTCCTGTCAGACAAGATGTCTCCTCGGGTTCGGACTCGGAGCCAACATTCGCCAGCGCGGGAACCTGGGAGGAAGGTAAGTGCTGCTCAGAGCGGCCAGACTGCTCTCCAGGACGTTCATCCTTCTGGGACCAGTCCCCTTCCCCTTCCCGCAGGCCGCCCCACCGCGGTCACGTCGGTCAACGCTCCGCTGATCCCACTGGTGACCAGGCTCGCAGCCTGGCTAGAGCTGCCCAGCCCGTCCCGGTGGTTGATCCGGACGGTACGTCTCGGCTACGCGATTCAGTTCGCCAGGCGCCCGCCCAAATTCAGAGGCGTCCTTTTCACCTCTGTCCACTCGGACACGGATGCCTCTGTCCTGCGTGCGGAGATTGCTGTCTTACTGGCGAAAGACGCAATCGAGCCTGTCCCTCCAGCCGAGATGAGGTCGGGGTTCTACAGCCCTTACTTCATCGTGCCCAAGAAGAGCGGTGGGTTACGACCAATCCTGGATCTTCGAGTTTTGAATCGGTCCCTTCTCAGGCTGCCGTTCAAAATGCTCACTTCGAGGCGTATCCTTTCGTGCGTTCGACACCAGGATTGGTTTGCGGCCATAGACCTGAAGGACGCGTACTTTCACGTCTCGATTTTGCCTCGACACAGACCCTTTCTACGGTTTGCTTTCGAGGGTCGAGCGTATCAGTACAAGGTGCTCCCATTTGGCCTGTCCCTGTCCCCCGCGTCTTTACGAAGGTCGCCGAGGGTGCCCTGACTCCGCTATGGCGGAAGGGCGTTCGCATCCTCAACTATCTCGACGACTGGCTCATCATGGCTCACTCGCGAGATCTGTTGTGCGAACACAGGGACCTGGTGCTTCAGCACCTCAGCCATCTGGGCCTTCGGGTCAACCGAGAGAAGAGCAAACTCTCCCCAGTGCAGAGGATCTCTTTTCTCGGTATGGAGCTGGACTCGGTCAATATGACAGCCTGCCTCACCAACGAGCGCACGCAGTCAGTGCTGAACTGCCTGAAATCATTCAGGCACAAAACAGCGGTCCCTCTCAAAACATTTCAGAGGCTCCTGGGGCATATGGCAGCTGCAGCCGCGGTAACGCCGCTGGGCTTGCTTCATATGAGACCGCTTCAGCGCTGGCTACACGATCGAGTCCCGAGATGGGCATGGCACCGTGGCACACTCCGGATTGGCGTTTCCCCGCAGTGTCGCCGCCTATTCAGCCCGTGGTCAGACCCTGCCTTCCTACGGGCCGGAGTCCCCTTAGGACAGGTCTCCAGGCATGTTGTGGTTTACACAGATGCCTCCACCACGGGTTGGGGTGCTGTATGCAACGGGCAAGCAGCCTCGGGCTCCTGGACAGGACCTCGACTGCTTTGGCACATCAACTGCCTGGAGTTGCTAGCAGTGCTTCTCGCGCTGCGTCGGTTTCTTCCGATGCTCCGCCACAAGCACGTGCTTGTCCGCACGGACAACACTGCGACCGTAGCGTACATCAACCGCCAGGGTGGTCTACGCTCCCGTCGTATGTCGCAACTCGCCCGCCATCTGCTCCTGTGGAGTCAGACGCGGCTGAAATCGCTGCGCGCCGTTCATATACCAGGGGAGCTCAACCGTGCAGCCGACCAGCTCTCACGGCAGCCCACCCACCCTGGAGAATGGCGACTCCACCCCCAGACAGTCCAGCTGATTTGGAGTCGATTCGGCAAGGCCCAGATAGATCTGTTTGCCTCCCCGGAATCCTCCCACTGCCAGCTCTACTACTCCCTCAACGACGCTCCCAACAGCCTCGGCAGGGACGCACTGGCACACAGCTGGCCTCCGGGGCCCAAGTACGCCTTTCCCCCAGTGAGCCTCCTTGCACAGACCCTGTGCAAGATCAGGGAGGACGGGGAGCAGGTTCTGCTGGTTGCGCCATACTGGCCCACCCGGACCTGGTTCGTCGACCTCACGCTCCTCGCGACAGCCCCTCCCTGGAAGATTCCCCTGAGGAAGGACCTTCTTTCTCAGGGGATGGGCACGATTTGGCACCCGCGTCCCGATCTATGGAACCTGCACGTGTGGCTTCTGGACGGGACACGGTAGACCTCGCCGGCCTTCCACAGGCCGTGATAGAAACTATCACTCAGTCTAGAGCCCCCTCCACGAGGCAGGCCTACGCACTGAGGTGGGGTCTCTTTGTTGACTGGTGTGCCTCCCGTGGGGAGGACCCACAGAGATGTCCGATCGCAGTAGTGCTTTCCTTCCTGCAAGAGAAGTTGGAGCGTAGGCTGTCTCCTTCAACTCTCAAAGTGTATGTCGCGGCCATCGCGGCATATCACGATGCAGTCGATGGAACATCCATCGGGAAGCATCAACTGGTCGTGAGGTTCCTCAGAGGTGCGAGAAGGGTTAATCCCCCTAGACCGCACCTTGTACCCTCTTGGGATCTCTCCGTCGCCCTTCGGGGCCTGCGGGGACCTCCCTTCGAGCCGCTGGTTTCAGTCGAGCTTAAATTCCTGTCGCTTAAGACAGCGCTCCTGACCGCGCTCGCCTCCATCAAGAGGGTCGGGGACCTACAAGCCTTCTCTGTCAACGAAGCGTGCCTGGAGTTCGGGCCGGCTGATTCTCACGTTATCCTGAGACCCCGGCCCGGTTACGTGCCCAAGGTTCCCACCACACCCTTCCGGGATCAGGTGGTGAACCTGCAAGCTCTGCCCCCGGAGGAGGCAGACCCGGCCTTAGCGTTGCTGTGTCCCGTTCGTGCCTTACGGGTTTACGTGGACCGCACCCGGAGCTTCAGACGCTCCGAGCAGCTCTTTGTTTGCTTCGGAGGACAGCAGAAGGGAAATGCTGTCTCCAAGCAGAGGTTGGCCCATTGGGTGGTAGATGCCATCTCCCTGGCCTACGAAAGCCAGGGGGAGCCGTGCCCCCTAGGAGTTCGAGCTCACTCCACTCGTAGTGTTGCCTCCTCCTATGCGCTGGCGCACGGCGCCTCGCTAGCAGACATCTGCAGAGCTGCGGGCTGGGCGACACCTAACACCTTCGCGAGATTCTATAATCTCCGCGTCGAGCCCGTGTCCTCCCGTGTGTTAAGGTAACATCAGGTAATTTGCGGGAGGCCGGCAGGTGTCGGCTTGCTGCGCCATTCCCACGGGATCCGTGCGCTATCTCCCAGTATGTTCCCTCCGGCGAACCTGGGTCCTCCATGCCCCGCAGTCAGGACTAGATGCGGAGTAGTCCGCGACTGTGCTCCGACTGGGTCTCCTTCGCCCAGAAGGTTGTGGCAACATGTCTCAGTATTTCTCCACAGTCAGCCAGAAGGCTGTGTTTTCCCTCATACATCTATGACAGATTAGATGTATTCAATTTCTTTATTCCACATGCCTAAACCACATGTGCTCCGCCCCCCCAACCCATGCTTCAGTACATCTGGCACCCCTATGGGGCCCCTCTACTGGTCCCTAGGGCGTTGGGAAGGTTACGTAGTGACTCCACTTTCCGACACGTCCGCCTGTCGGCACTTGGTGTCTTGCGTAACGCAGCCTCAGGGTTGTGGCCTTTTCCATGGGTCTGTTCCCATATGTAACGTCGTAGTGAAACGACTGAAGGGGAACGTCTAGGTTACGTACGTAACCCTCGTTCCCTGAAGGAGGGAACGGAGACGTTACATCCCCTGCCACAACCCTAGGCTGCGCTGACGCCGGGCTGCGGCTCGGCTCCTCAGCAAAAACCTGAATGAGTGGATGCGCGCCGCCATCTTATATACCCGTATGTACGGGGGAGTGGCGTTGCACGCAAACTCCACTCGCCAATTTCATTGGCCTTTTCTGTAAAGCTCAGAGGTGATTGGTCACTCAGGCGAGTTCCCATATGTAACGTCTCCGTTCCCTCCTTCAGGGAACGAGGGTTACGTACGTAACCTAGACGTTTTCTATTTTAATATACTATAAAATAGAATTTATTCTTGTGATAAAACGCTGAATTTTTAGCATCATTACTAATAAATCAGTCCTTTAGAATGATTGCTGACCGATCATGTGACACTTAAGATGGGAGTAATGGCTGATGAAATTTCAGCTTTGCATTACAGAAATAAATTATATTTTAAAGTATATTAAAATAAAAAAATATTCATTTAAATTGCAATAAAGGTTCATATTATACTTTTTTCTGTATTTTTGATCAAATAAATGCAACTTTGATGAGTATAAGAGACTTCTGATTCCAAACTTTCGAACGGCTGTGTATATATGAAATATTAAATAAATAAATATATATACACAAACATAGTGGGACATTTAAATTGTAAAAACACACAAAAATATGCTGCATTTCTCTATGGCAGTCAGGACCCGGTCCATTCAGCGTACAGCACACAGTGAGGCATGGCCAAATAGCAGGTGTCTCTCTGTTCATTGCACTGGGGTGCCTATCAATCATTGCCAATATGACAAGCAGAACCATTTCCATTCTGCTCTCTGCATGTTTTATTCACAGAATATCCATACAAGCCCCCCTCCAAAGCTGTCGTTCACCAGATGTGCCTGAATCTGAAGTTAAACTATAACCCCTTCTGTTTGTGATCTTGCTATGAAACTTTCAAGAAACATCTGAACTTTATCCATTACACTCTACAGCAGGGTTTTCCCAACCTGGGAATCCAGACTCTTACTGGAAATCTCAGCTTGATATAGTACTGTTCATAAGTTTTGGGTTGGATAGAAAAGAAGTCTCTTATGCTCTTATACCAACTACTTATGCTACTGTATTTTTGATACTTTATGATACTTCAGTATTGAAATCTATTTTAAGTGTTTTTAAGACACTTGTTTCAACATCATTTCTACCTGTTCCTCTGATAAATTGCCTATATACAGTTGAGGTTAAAAGTTTACATACACCTTGCAGAATCTGCAAAATGTTAATTTTTTACCAAAATAAGAGGGATTATACAAAATGCATGTTATTTTTTATTTAGTACTCACCTGAATAAGATATTTGACATAAAAGATGTTTACATTTAATCCACAAGAGTAAATAATAGTTGAATTTATTAAAATGACCCTGTTCAAAAGTTTACATACACTTGATTCTTAATACTGTTTTGTTACCTGAATGATCCACAGCTGTTTTTTTTGTTTTTTGTTTTTTTTTTGTTTTGTTTTTTTTTTGTTCAGTGATAGTTGTTCATGAGTCCCTTGTTTGTCCTGATCAGTTAAAGTGCCTGCTGTTCTTCAGAAAAATCCTTCAGGTCCCACAAATTCAGTTTTTCAGCATATTTGTGTATTTGAACCCTTTCCAACAATGAATGTATGATTTTGAGATCCATCTTTTCGCACTGAGGACAACTGAGGGACTCATATTCAACTATTACAGAAGGTTCAAATGCTCACTGATGCTCCAGAAGGAAACACTATGCATTAAAAGCCGGGGAGTGAAAACTTTTTGAATTTGAAGATCAAGGTAAATTTAACTTTTTTTGTCTTCTGGGAAACATGTAAGTATCTTGTGTAGCTTCTGAAAGGCAGTACTAAATGAAAAAAAAATATGATATTTAGGCAAAATAAGAAAAATGTTCACATCTTCATTCTGTTCAAAAGTTTTCACACCCCGGCTCTTAATGCATGCATGTTTCCTTCTAAAGCATCAGTGAGCATTTGAACCTTCTGTAATAGTTACATATGAGTCCCTCAGTGTGAAAAGATGGACCTCATACATACAGTCAGTGTTGGAAAGGGTTTAAATACACAAAAAGGCTGAAAAATTGAAGTATCTGTGGGACCTGAAGGATTTTTCTGAAGAACAGTGAGCAGTTCACTGAAGAACTGTTCAGGACAAACAAGGGACTCATGAACAACTATCACTAAACATAAAAACACAGCTGTGGATCATTCAGGTAACAACACACCATTAAAAATCATCAAGCGTATGTAAACTTTTGAACAGGGTCATTTTTATAAATTCAGCTGTTTTCTCTTGTGGACTATAAGTAAACATCTTTTTTTTTACTGTGAAATATCTTATTCAGGTCATCACTAAATAAAAAATACCATGCATTTTGTATGATCCCTCTTATTTTGGTCAAATAATTTTGCAGATTCTGCAAGGTGTATGTAAACTTTTGACCTCAACTGTACTTAACATCTGAATATGCATATGCATTGTTCATAGAATGACTCACAGCAATCTACAAAAAGTGATGTTGATTAATATATACTGTAAGTAGATCATTTAGAAGATTGGTATAATTTTCAGGACACAATGCATGTGATACTTCGAGACACTCTTTGAATAAGATGTGTGTCATTGTGGATGAGTGGACATAGGTCTCATGAATTCACATGCATGTTTATCATTTTCAAATAATTTGAACAGTTTATGTAATACAGACAGAGGAATTTAAAAAGGAAGACATTGTTCCTGAAGGCCCTTATATTGTCTTACTCAAATTACCCATACATAAGCCCTACGGCCTTACAATATATTTCAGCTTTGATTATTTTCACTGCTATATTCCGTGTTCCCAGATATTTATATGCAAAGCTTTCCTGTGGAAACACAGCGAGACTTTAGAGTTAAATAAGATCTTCCCACCAGGCCGTTTTTCTTAAATGCCAGATTACTTTACACATCATTGTACATTAAGGCATGGACGCTACACCGAGGTCTCTGCCAAAGATAGAATTCCTGCCTTCGCGGCTTCTGGAAAACATACAGACCACATAGGAGGTGCTGCCATGATTTCCAGTCCATTGCACAGGGCATGTTTGTGACAGAACGCAGTTGCCTTTCGTTAACATGTAGCGTAGACACACATGCATACATGCCTCAGTGTTTTGACAGCTGGGCATCCTATTGTCATACACAAGACCTCAGCCCTCTGTTTGAAGAAGTTTCTTCTGTCATTCAACTATCATTCAGCATGAGCTACAGTACTCATCATGCCTAAGAACATAGAGGGAGTGGGAGAAACACTGGCAGGGAGAGAATCAGAATGCGTGACACAAGTCTGACACGGAAGAAGTTGTTGAATAACGTCGTTATTTTTGCTTATTTGCGCACAAAGTATTCTCATAGCTTCATAAAATTAAGGTTGAACCACTGATGTCACATGAACTATTTTAGCGATGTCCTTGCAACCTTTAAGGGCCTTGAACGTGGCAGTTGCATTGCTGTCTATGCAGGGTCAGAAAGGTGTTGAAAAATACCTCAGTTCGTGTTTTGAAGATGAACAAAGGTCTTAGGCTTGGAACGACATGAGGGTGAGTAATTAATGACAGAATTTTCATTTTTGACTAATCTATCCCTTGCACTGGCAATAAAGTACTGAGATGATGAGAGAGAGAGACATGCAAAGGAAGAAAGGGATTGTTTGTAGGGTTCAGGATACTGAAGGTTAGCTGCATGGCTAAAGGCTAATGTTTATTTGGCTGCTCATAACTAGCCAGAGCCCCACATCTTTAATGCATTACGCCTCACCAGTGGAAACGTCTATTGCCAATTAGTCCTCTGGTTTACCTTGGCTCTCCCAAATGACTGCGAAATGAAAGGTGAACGGCGAACGAGAGAAATGTAAGTTAGTAATTACAGAGGTTTGTGTGGAGGCGGCAGCAGGCTGCAAACGCAGACTCGCGCCACATCCTCCCAAATTCTGTTGTGCCTGGGTTCTTTCCAGCCCCACGCAAAGGCTCGGCCGCTCACCACCGGTAATTATCATCTGGGGCTCGCTAATTAATTTTGTATAATTTCTGTTTGCTTAAGACATTCTGGGCTTATTTATATCTAGCCATCTCTGGCTGACGCTCTGTTGAACGCGCTGACTCCCACTGCCTCCAGTTTTGAGACGGCTATATTTACTCTCCTGGTTTTGATCAACGCAGGCTCACTGGAAAAATGTGCCTGTGGTGACACTGCAGCAAAATTATGTTATGAAAACATGTTTCACAACACTTTAAAAGTGAAATGACCAGTGAGTGGCGCTACAGCCGTGTTCAGTTTTTATTCAAAATAAATGAACAAGAATCTGCCAACGTTTTGTTGTTGGTTGTTGTATCGCAGCAGTATGGAAAGGAAATGTCCAGTGAGTGGCACTAAAAGAGACTAGCAAAACAGGGATAGCTCACCCAAAAATGAAATATCTGTTGTTAATTACTCACCCTCATGTCGTTCCAAACCCGTAAGACCTTCATTCATCTTCAGAACACAAATTAAGACATTCTTAAAGAAATCCGAGAGCTTTCTGACTCTGTATAGACAGCAACGCACACTGTAAAAAACAATTTGTTGAGTCAACTTAAAATAATTTGTTACCCTGCTGCCTTAAAATTTTAAGTTCAGTTAACTAAAATAAGTTTATTCAACTTGAAATGTTAAGTTGTACTAAGTAACAACTTAGATATTTGTGTTTGTTAAATTTAACAGATGGGTAAGTAACCCAGCTGCCTTAAAGTTTAAAGTTGATTCAACTCAAATATCTAAGTATCAAATATCTTGTGTTTCACCTCACATCATATTCTTAAAGGAGAAGTCTACTTCCAGAACAAAAATTTACAGATAATGTACTCACCCCCTTGTCATCCAAGATGTTTGTGTTTTTCTTTTTTCAGTCGTAAAGAAATTATGTTTTTTGAGGAAAACATTTCAGGATTTTCTCCATATAGTGGACTTCTATGGTGCCCCGAGTTTGAACTTTCAAAATGCAGTTTAAATGCAGCTTCAAACAATCCCAAATGCGGTTGCAAACCCTGAAATCCTTAAATGTTTTCCTCAAAAAACATAATTTCTTTACGACTGAAGAAAGAAAGACATAAACGTCTTGGATGACAAGGGGGTGGGTATTTTTGTTCTGGAAGTGGACTGTACCAGGTGAGCTAACAAGCAAGTTTACTATATGAGAAAAGCCATACATTTTTAAAATGTATTAGTTTACAAATCATGCAATATCAATCAGTAATCATAACTTTCTTTACTTGACGTTTTACTGTCTCTAGTAATTATTTCAGGTGGATACCATAGCAAAATGTATGGATAGCTACGTTTTTGGAGGTTTGCAAAAGTGTAGGTAGAGTATTTCTAATGAGCCCAGGTTGGTTTTAATGGTGGTGGTGTGTAATTGCCACAAAGGTTCAACAGACATCATGACTGTGTTTTGGGGATTTTTTGTACACCCTTAGAAGTTCTGTACTCGGCTGTAGACAACCCATTACTTTCTGTTATAGATATTCTGTCTGCAAGAAGCTGCCACCGTTGCACTTACTCTAGCAGACCTTGCAGTGCCAAGTTTTAATGATTTTAATGAAACGATGAAATCGATGGAATATATTTATATCTGTAAAATTGCACACTTTTCACTATTTTTCTAATTGTATGTATTACAGGTCTAATTATACAAGCGTCTGTCAGGCAGCTGATGAGTGTGTGTCAGTGCTGGCAGTGGAGTGTATTTCCATACAGGCTGTCAGGGAGGCTTTTTTTTGCCAGTCTAATGCTGCCCCCCACTGCTTCAATACAGAACATTTATTATCCCATAATTACTCGGGGCCCTCGTAGGGGCTGTAGACCGGGTCGCCCGGGTGCACATCTATTATCTTCACCTGTTAATTCATTTGGTGTGACGTAACAAGCGCTCGGTAATAACAAATGTGCTGGCGCCCGGCTTTGGCAATTAAAAGCAGCAGGGGGCTCCTATTTTGATGGTCCAAATTGTGACATCCATCATAGGACACAAGCAGTAGCACAGTGGGATGACAGATGCCACCCTGATGGCAAGGCTAACTAACTGCCTGTCCCACTGAAATAACTGTCCTCCCCCACCCTCCCATTCCGACTGCAGCTGCAAATTATCTCATGAAGACTGACCCGTCGGATCAGGGCTCACGCGGTATCTAGAAAGAGAGACCTAGCGATGGTCTGATTAATTTTAACATCGAAGAGCCAGGGACACTATCTGATAAGTCATCCAAAAACCCACTGCCAAGAAATGACAGACATAAAAGTTTTCGAAATAGGCAGCGTTCGTACATTTCAACGTCTCGGGGTGTTCGTTTGTAGCTCTGTTCCAAAACCTAGCGAATGTCCTGTTTCCTGCAAAGGCAGCTGCCTTTTAAAGGGATAGTTCACCCAAAAATGAAAATTCTGTTATTAATTACTCACCCTCATGTCGTTTCAAACTTGTAAGGCTTTCCTCATCTTCAGAACACAAATGAAGATATTTTTTCTGAAATACAAGAGCTTTCTGACCCTGCAAAGAGAGCAACGCAACTGACATGTTCATTTTACGACATGTTCATGTGGGTCATTTTGTGTTCCAAAGATGAACGAAGGTCTTACAGGTTTGGAACGACGTGAGGGTGAGTAATTAATGACAGTATCTTCAGTTTTTGGTGAGCTATCTCTTTAAGACAGTATCCTTACAATCATGGAAACCCAATAATTGACTGATTTGGAACCCTCCACATAGGCAGCAAGTTCTAGAAACTGCAAAAATTGATTCCAGTAAATTTTCGTCAGCATGATGTTAAAGCTAATGACATTATACTCTAATAAGCATAAATATTCATAGTACTAGACAAATATTAGACAGAATAAATTTAAATGTATAATAATAAATTATATAGAATATATACATATATATACATGTTTAACAATATAGGGCCACTAAGATTTTTTTTTTCAAAGAAATGAATAGTTGTATTTAATAAGGCTGTATAAAACTGGTAAAATGGGCAAGTAAAGATGTTTATAATTGTAGATTTCTGTTTCAAGTAAATGCAGTTCTTTTGAACTTTCTATTCATCAACAGATCCTGCTGAAAAATAATAAAAATATTTTCACTTAACATTTCAAGCTGAATATACGTTTTTTGAATTGACTGAACTTAAAATTTTAAGGCAGCCAGGTAACAAATTATTTTAAGTTGGCTCAACAAATTGTTTTTTACAGTGTAATTACTGTGCATTCTGAGACTGAAGACAAGCAATACAGCAAAAAAAAATTGTCCAAATTGAGGTATCTTCTAGGGTTGTGGCTAGAAGAGATACAGCTACAGCCGAAAGTGATGCAAAATCTCGGCATGAAATAACAATAAATTAAATTTGCCACCTGTCAGATTGTTTTATTAACATCTACACCAACCCTAACCCTAAACCTCCCCTTATAGTAATTAATTGTTGTTCAGCGTGGCAAAAATGCAATATTGATGTGCGCATGTCCAGTAAGCTCTGGCAAGACAATATAGCTGGGATATAGCTGTATCCCTTCTAGCCCCAACCCTTCAGGAGGCAGCATAAGTTTAATTACAACACCTTAAAATGCTCCCTCTCGGACAGAGGGACAGAGCATGTGAGTATGTTGTCTCAGAGGAGGAGTGGTCTTCTAACCCAGCTTACTACTTTAATGCAACTCGTCACATTTGTTCACACGTTTGTGAGTGTGATTATACATTATCTGTGTTTCTTTGCTAGCAGCCTGTATTACCGCACACCAGACAGGAACAGGCTCTGCTTGTTAATGAGCTGTTTATTGTGGCCATAAGAGAGATGTTGCCACTTAAGACGAAGGGGACAAAAGAGCTTGTTTTCATACACAAGTCCGATCAAACGAGGAGGAAACGCAGCGTATAACTCTTGTTTTTATATTCTCCGCATGGCTTTATTATAAAACCCATTGCCTCTCAAATCAGCACAGGGCAAAAGCAGACATATGTTGTGAACGCATTACGCAAATACATCCTAGGCTCGGGATTTTCTATAATTTACTCCGATTTCCAATATAGTTTATGTTACAATCGGAGAGGAGACCGGGCACCTTTTTAGATTATATGTGACCTGTAGCAAAAACAGGAAATGAGTTTTAGTGATTGCGGGGCCGTAATGACACCCAGTAGCCCCGGAGCCCTAAGGACAAGGGAGCAATTTAATATGTCTGGCACAAGCAATAAACGCCACTTTGATTAATTGCACAGAACATCATCATAAAGTGTAGCGCCGAGGCCTCGGAGGTGCGTTGGCTGGGCCGACTTTGCGAGGATGTTCGCCCTCTCTCATCATTAAGATCATTAATAGGAGGAGCTCCGTTTGAAAGTGAGCAAAGTGAGCGGTGTGCAAGTGATGCAGCAGCGTCTAAATATTCATGCTAACGATGTAGGTGCTTTCATGAAAGGGCAAACAGAGACATTAAATAAGACCTGTGGATTCGCTCTCTTGGACTGACCCTGACCTCCTTTACATTGTTAAGATCAGCTATAAGAGCACAAACACAACAGACTGGATGGGATTTATAGCTTTGTTAAAAAATTGTCCTTGTTAACCATTTTCAGACTGTTCAACTGTAGCAACAGCCATGAAGGGACTCTTAAAACGAAAGAATAAAAAAGTAAAGGAAGGTGTAAGTGAAGCAAGAATGGAAGGGAGAGAAAGGAAGTAAGCAATGAAGGAAGGATGGATGGAAAGAAGGACAGAGAGAGAAGGGAAAGAAAGAAAGAAAGAAAGAGAAGAACAGAAGAAAAAAAGCATAGATGGATGGAGGGAGGAAGAAATGGAAAACAGTGTGGATGAATGAAAGTATGGAGAGATGGGAGGAAGGAGGAAGAAAGGAAAGCAGGAAAAAAGCATGAATGATGGATAGGAAAGATAGATGGATGAGGGTAAGAAGGAAGAAGGTATAGATGGATTGAGAGAGATGAATGTAAGTGAAGACGTATGAATGGAAATTAAGAAAAAAACAGGAAAAAATGGGAGGACGGATGAAGGAAGAGGAAAAGGAAAAGGAAAAAACAAGGAAGAAAAAGATGGATAATGGGTGAATTAAAAAGGATGAGATGAGAGGTGAAGGAAAGAGGAAAATAAGGAAGAAAGTATGGATGGAAGGAAAGAGGAAGAAACAAAGAAAATGTATGAATGGAAGAATGGACGAATGGATAAAGAAAGGGAAGGAAAAAAGAAGGAAGTAGAAAGTTAAATGAAAGGTTTGGAAAGAAAGAGGGAAAGAATGAAGGGAAGATGGATGGATGGAAGGACAGAAGGAAAAAGAATAGATGAATGGAGGAGGAATGGAAAAAGTGTGGATGAATGAAAGTAATGATAGCAAGATGGGAGGAGGGAAGGAGGGAGAAAGAAAGAAAGAAAGGAAGGCAGGATAAAAAGGCATGGATGATGGATGAATGGAGGCAAGGGAAAAAAGAAGGAAGAAGGTATAGATAAATAGAGAGAGATGAATTTGAGATGAATGTAAGTAAAGAGATCGATGGATGGATGGATGGATGGATGGATAAATGGATGGAGAGGAAGAAAAAAGATGAGTGAAAGTAAGGGTGATGGTAAATGGATGGATTGGGGGAAAAAAGGAAGGCAGGAGAAAAAAGCATGGATGATGGACGAAAGAAAGAAAAAGAAAAGTTATGATATTTGGAACTGTGGATGGATGGATGGATGGATGGATGGAAAAAAAAATGGATGATGGGTGGCTGAAAGGAAGAAATGAAAATGGAAGATAAAAGAAGGACAGAAGAAGAGAAAGAAGGATGGAAAGAAAAAGATGGATGTATGGATAAAACATGGATCATGGATTAAAGAAAGGAAAGAAATAAAGAATAAAGGGGGGGTATGGATGGATGGATGGATGGATGGATGGATGGAGAAAACATGGAAAAAATGGACCTTGGATTAAAGGAAGGAGGGAAATGAAGAATAAAAGAAGGAAAAACATGGATGGATGGATGATTGGATGGACAGAGAAAAACATGGATCATGGATTCAAGAAATGAATGAAGGAAATAAAGGAGGGGAAAGATGGATGGATGGATGCATAGAGAAAAAACATGGACCATGGAAGGAAAGAAGGAAATAAAGAATAAAGGAGGGAAAAGATGGATGGATGGATGGATGGATGGATGGATAGATGGAGAAAAACATAGACCTTGGATTAAAGGAAGGAGGAAAATGAAGAATAAAAAAAGAAGGAAAAACATGGATGGATGATTGATGGATAGGGAAAAACATGGACCATGGAAGGAAGGAAGGAAGGAAGAAAATAAATAATAAATGATGGAAAACATAGAAGGATGGATGAATGGATGGAGAAAACATGGAAAAAAAATGGACCTTGGATTAAAGAAAGGAGGGAAATAAAGAATAAAAAGAAGGAAAAACATGGATGGATGGATGGATGATTGGATGCATAGAGAAAAACATGGACCATGGAAGGAAAGAAAGAAATAAAGAATAAAGAAGGGAAAAGATGGATGGATGGATGGATGGATGGAAAAAACATGGACCTTGGATTAAAGGAAGGAGGAAAATGAAGAATAAAAGAAGGAAAACATGGATGGATGATTGGATGGATAGGGAAAAAACATGGACCATGGAAGGAAGGAAGGAAGAAAATAAAGAATAAATGAGGGAAAACATAGACGGATGGATGAATGGATGGATAGGGAAAACATGGACCATGGAAGGAAGGAAATAATGAATAAAGAAGGGAAAAGTTGAATGGATGGATGGATGGATGGATGGATAGAGGGAAAAGATGGATGGATGGATGGATGGATGGATGGATGGATGGATGATGGAGAAAACATGGACCTTGGATTAAAGGAAGGAGGAAAATGAAGAATAAAAGAAGGAAAAACATGGATGGATAATTGGATGGATAGGGAAAAAACATGGAGCATGGAAGGAAGGAAATAATGAATAAAGGAGGGAAAAGTTGGATGGATGGATGGATGGATGGATGGATAGATGGAAAAGATGGGTGGATGGATGGATGGATGGATGGATGGAGAAAAAACATGGACCTTGGATTAAAAGAAGGAGGGAAATGAAGAATAAAAGAGGTAAGAAATGGATGGATGGATGGATTGGAAAAAAACATGGATCATGGATTAAAGGAAGGAAGGAGGGAAATAAAAAAGGGGAAAGATGATGGATGGATGGATGGATGAATGGAAGGAAGGACAAAAATAACAGATGGAAAAAACTGTCCTCATACCAATATTCTCCTATCAGGAGTCTAATGCAGTTGCAGTCATAAGCAGCAACACTTGGCCATGAAAATTTGATCAGATGACAAAACCGGTCTCAGTTCTGTCAACATGTTCCTGTCTGTTTTCCGCTCAACCTGCCCACAACAGCACCAAACCCCAACCAGACATTTACACGCTCCTCGCACTCCAAAAAACACCACAATTACAGTCACAAACGTCCCAATGTTTTGAAATATTAACATTTCTCATGGAAGGGCGATAATTCTGCATAAGTGTATACGGTTTTCCACCGTTTTTTCAATTAAATAATTGCAGCCGATGCTGTTACCGCTATTATTTCCCCGCGCCAAATGATTTTTATAACCCAAAAGTGATTTCCCTTCCCCTGCTTTGCAATTTCATCTCCTTTTGTTTCTGCCTGTTCCTAGGCACCCATAAAACCTTCCAGCGGCGTCATCTATCATATTGGTTAGTATTGTACCGCTGCCCTGTGGACATAATAATCATTTGTGTTCTTTAATATGCAGTTTTCTGCATATTGTGTTTATCACCGACTTGTCAGGGTGCCTGGTGTGAAAGGAGTTTCAGAGGTGTTTTGCTTGTGTGTGTGTGTGTGTGTGTGTGTGTGCTGTTAGTCCCCCTGTGGCAGGCTGTCAGCTCTCTCTGATGGATGGGGATAAAAGGAAAGCTTGGGATGCTGGGGGAACAGGGAAGGTCCAGGCTACAGGATATGGGGCATCACTACACTAGGTTAAGAAATGTGTCAGTTATTGTCTCCACCGCCTTAGGGCACTGCTGGGCCCGAGCAGCCGAAGAGAGAGAGAGAAAGAGCAGATCCATCCTCCCCTCCCCTTCCATCCCCTTCTTCATTACCTCCCTCCCTTTTTCTATGTTTTGTTTTCTTTCCTCTCCTGCTCTCCCCTGGTCGTCTGAAAATCCAGGAGAGCTAATTGATAAACAGGGGGATGTGTTGCGGGCTGGTTTTAATGGGCGCAGGGGGAGGATGATGCTTGTTTCCTTTCATTATGTCAAACTTTGAAATCTCTGACATTTACAAAGTTGCCATTGTACCCCTTCTCCTCCTCCTGACTGCACATCCTGGCTTTAAAGTAGTCCATGGGAAGGTGGGGTGGGTGCTTTTATAGCATCCTGGACTTGAGCCAATAAGAATAATGCTGCAACTTCATCAGGTTCATATGAGGACGTCTTATTGTTTGTGGCACCGGTGGGATGAAGTGAGAGGTGTTTTTGTGATGTGAGCAGGCTTTTGTTTGTTTGTCGGTTGTTCGTTTGAACTGATGTTGCAGGTTTATTTCAATTAAGTCGCCATTAACTAATCATGCAGTTGTTGTTGTTGTTGCTTTCAAGAGCTTGGGGTCAGCAAATGTTTTGAAAAATCTAGCGTTTTTGAAAAGTCTTTTATGCTCACCAAAGCTGCATTTATTTTATTAAAAATACAGTAAAAACAATAATATTGTGAAATATTTTTCACAATTTTAAATAAGTGTTTTCTATTTCAATACATTTTAAAATGTAATTTATTCCTGTGATGCAAAAGTTTTGTTTTTTTTGTAGAAACTGTGCTAATTTTTTTTTTCAGGATTCTTTGACGAATAGAAAATGTATTTCTTATATTATTTTTTGTAATATTATAAATGCATTTACTGTCACTTTTGATCATATGAATGCGTCTTTGCTTAATCAAGTTAATTATTATTAAAACTAACATTTTTAAATGTTTTATTATAAAATAAAATAAAATAAAATAAAATAAAATAAAATAAAATAAAATAGAATGAATGAATGAATGAATGAATGAATGAATAAATAAATAAATAAATGTGTTTTATTATAAGAATCTAACATTAAATTTGACTTTTTATCATTTATTTGTGCTGCTTTTTAAATGATTTTAATGTTGATTTTACTGTTTTTCTTGGGTCTTTCATTATAAATGCATTTACTGTCACTTTTGATCATTTGAAAAGGTCTTTTCTTAATTTTCTTAATTCATTATTTTTTTCATGGTTTTATTTTATTTTATTTTATTTTATTTTATTTTATTTTATTTTATTTTTATTTATTTTATTTTATTTTATTTTACCCTGGTATTGTATATAGGCATTTCTTCTTGATTTAAAAAAAATATAAATAAATAAAACAAAATAAAAAAAAAAAACACTGTAGGAATCTAATATTAAATTTGCCTTTTTATCATTTATTTTTGTTACTTTTTTAAATGAGTTTAATGTAGATTTTATTGTTTTATTCTTATCCGGGACCCAGATTTTCAGTCTGAAAATATGATAAATATGAATAATTATCTAATTGTTAAATGTTAAAAAAAAAATCTAAACAAAGAGTGAATAAATAAACATAAAAATATTCCTTTTTTTGTTTTTGAAAGTGATGCATATTAATTACACATTTTTTTAATATAATGTATTTTATGTACTGTAATGTATTGTCATATAATACCATATAATGTCATTTCCAGCACAAAATATGTGCGTTAAAAATGTGTTATAACTTTTATACTGTGGTTAACTGTCATGACTTTAAAAATAATATGAATAATAATTACATACAGAATTATTTATTAAAGACAGAATGCTCTTATAATATATGTAAATACACTATTGTTAAAGGAAACTAATTAAAGTAATGAAAGTTTATTTTCTAAAACCCTACAGGCTTTTAACAGGATTCTAAAAGTTTCTTAAAGTTGAAGAAACACCCAAATAATACCATGATATTAGCTTCTTAAACCATCGCCGTACCACAGTACTTTATGATAAGGGCCATCAGGATATGAAAAACAAAAAAAGACGCTCCTAAAATTCAGAGTAGCACTTTTACAGTAAGACTACAGAACAACCACTACTGCAGCTCAGTAGCAACGTATCTGAACACAACTGTGTTTTGAGGAACCATTAAGATGTTCCAAACATCTCCCACACTTTTCCCGGGCAGCGGTATCAAAGAGGCACAGGTGCCCAGTGCAGCTCCGTCCTTTGCGAGTTTTGTTTCTCATTTGTGTATTTGTGTGTGTATAAACGCACGCGTCGCGTTGCTGACGGGCTGTCACACCTGTGCGATACCATCCCTCTTCAAGTCGCCTCGGAGAATAACTCCTTCTGGGAGGCCAAGGTCTGTCTCTTTCATCAGCTCACAATGAAGTCAGCTCCTGTTTCCTCAATGGCTCCTCGGGCATCTGTCACAAGGAACCTGGAATATGAGGAGAAATCTTTCAATTAGCGAACAACACTTCATTCGGTTTTCATTCCCCTTCGCCGCCCCCTCCCTAGACAATTAAAGCAGTCATCTTCAGTGACAGCTGGCTTCGTCTCCTCAGCCTCTGAATGAGTTCACTTTGCATGTTGTTAATGAGGCTCCTCATGGTGGTTGAGCAGGTACACAGAGCCGCTTCTGACGGTTTGAATTCAGCTCTCGCTGGGCCGCCGCCGCTGTTTTATTCTATTTCGTGGAAGGTTTGCCGGATAATAATTCCCAGTCATTTCTGACGCTTTCTCGCTTCAGACACGTATGAAATACATGAAACGGGGGGAGGGGGTCATGCGCGTGTGGGCCCCTCCGAGTGCACGCGCTGTGCCCTGACAGTGTGTGGGGTTGAGTGCATATTTGTGCGTGACATTTCGCCGCGTGTGTGTTTGTGTGCGTGTCTGATGACAGAGGCACTGCCGGGCCCCTATAGAACCTGCCCTTTCCACATGCATCAAGCTTCCAGCTCTGACACTCCATCACCCTGAACTCTGACAGCCTCCAAATTGGAAGCACAGGCCCGACCAAGGAAGATATATCATTAACACACACACACACACACTTTATACACACGCAGTATATCCCTCTATCTGTCTGCAGAGCACACATGCACACAAGTTCATAATTGAACAAATGTATCTTTCTTGGATATACAAAATCAGTACTGCTCCGTTTTTTAACACCTGTTTTTTTTTCCAATGTATATTCATATATGGATGGAGTCATTTTTCTCAATTGTCTCTCTCACTCACTCTCTCACATGCACACACATAAAAAAATCAATACTTTTGGCAGGGAGGGGGTTCATATCAACATATAAGGACTCGTTTTCTCTTTCTCGTTTTGTCACAGGCACACTCGTTCACACACAGAACGTTCATCTTGTTGTATAATGCACACTCTATACTGCTTGCTACTCTTTTTTAAAGATGTGAAATTTGAATTTTTGTGGCATTTTGATTGTATCTGTTAGCTAGTGTTTCATTCAACATTCACTTTTAACAGACATGCATATTCCTTTAAGGAAAATAAAAAAGATAAAATAAAACACTTATGACTCATCCTGCACTACACAGATTTTTGGCCAGTTAAATGCGCTCTAAAATGATCAGGTTTCTCCACCCTATTATCATCTGTAGAAGCCCGTTTCCACCGCTGAATAAAAAATGAAGGCAATTGCGACAATTTATCTCACAATCCTGACTTTTTCTCGCAAATTGCGAATAGAATTGACTTTAGAATTGTGATACACACTCATGTTTTTGACTTTTTCTTAGAATTGTGAGAACTCACAATTGAGAGTTATAAAGTCAGAATTGTGAAATATAAACTCTCAGTTCTGGGAAATGAAGTCTGACTTACATGATATGAACTTACAACTTAAGTTATAAGGTTAAAATAGACTTGCAATTCAGAGAAATTAAGAGAAAATTTTGAGTTTCTCAGAATCGCAATTCTGACTTTATAACATGCAATCGTGAGTTTATATCACACAGTTCTTAGAGAAAAAGTCAGAATTGCAAAACAAATTCACAGTTTTGAGAAATAAATTCGCAATTTTGAGAAATAGTTACAATTCTGACTTTATTTTGCACAATTGTGAGTTTGTATCAATTCTGAGAAAAAAATTTCAAAAAAGTTTATATCTAACAATTTTGAGTTTATAGCTCACAATTGCGAATTTTATCTTGCATTTGCAACTGTATATCATGCAATTCTGACTATTTCTTGCAATGATGAGTTTATATCACGCAATTCTGGAAAAAGTCCAAATTGCAAGTTTGTATTTCACAATTCTGACCTTATAACTTGGAATTGCGAGTTTGGATCACACAATTCTGAGAAAAAAGTCAGAACTGCAAAAGATAAATTTGCAATTTTGAGAAATAAATTCAGAATTTTGAGAAATAAATTTGCAATTCTGAGAAATAGTCACAATTTTGACTTTCGATTCAGAGAAAAAAGTTAGAATTGTGAGTTTATCTCAAAATTCTGACTTTATAACTCGCAATTGCGAGTTTTTATCTTGCAATTCTGATTATTTTGCGCAATTGTGAGCTTGTATCACACAATTCTGAAAAGAAAAGTAAAAATTGTGAGTTTATATCTTACATTTCTGACTTTATAACCCACAATTGCAAGTTTTTATCTCGCAATTCTGACTTTATTTCGCGCAATTGTATCACGCAGTTCTGAAAAAGTCAGAATTGCAAGTTTATATCAGAAAAAGTCAGAACTGTGAGTTTGTATGACACAATCTATTTATATTTAACAATTCTGAGTTCATAACTTTAGTTTGTACAATGAGTTTATAACAATTGCAAATTTTATCTTGCAATTCTTACAACTGTTACTTTATATCACGCAGTTCTGACTATTTCTCGCAATGGTGAGTTTATGTCACGCAATTCTGAAAAAAAGTCAGAATTGTGAATTTGTATCATGCAATTCTGACTTTATAACTCGCAATTGCGAGTTTATATTTCACAGTTGTGACTTTATAACTTGTAATTGTGAGTTCTAATCTTGCAATTCTGACTTTATTTCTCGCAATTGTGAGTTTATATCATGCAATTCTGAAAAAAAAATCAGAATTTAAGTTTATATCAAAATTCTAACTTTAAAAATTGCAACTGCAAGTTTTTATCTTGCAATTCTGATTTTATTTCTCACAGTTGGGACTTTATATCACGCAATTCTGAGAAAAACTGTTTTATGAGCATTGTGAATTCAGACATATTACTCTTTTCATGTACCTAATATATAGTAGAGAAGTAATCATATTCAGATGCAGCGCGTCATTGTTTTCGTTCCTAAAACAGAACCGTTTTTGAACTAATCGTTTAAATTAATGGCTCAAATTAATAATTAGTTAAATTAAATGTTAAAAATGTTCTAGCTGATAATAGTAAGTGAATAAATGAATGAATGAATGAATGAATGGAAAAAAAGGTAAATTACAGTCTCACTCTCAAAAGCGAAAAAATTATATTGCATCTGCCCATCATCTCTGTCTAATTATCTTCACCAGGTCAAAAGAGCATTTGCTTATTTATCATTTTAATGAAAATCCCCCTGCCTTTAAGAGCACAGTGTATTTGATTATGGTTAGATGGGGGGTCATTTCTTTGGGATGAAACATACTCATTCTTTCAAGTTCTTTCCCCTCCTTGTTCCTTTTTTTTCAGCCTCTTGACATGTGTCACATTTTGGAATTCTGCTCTCCCAGGATAAATGCCAGATTACATGGTGTAGTATTTTTATCCTCTCTACATTAAATGAAACAGCTTACAACATCAAAGTGGAGGCACATCACACACATCAGCAAAAAAAGAAAAAAAAAAATTGAAGAAGGACCATAATATGCTTCCTTTGATCTTCCCTTGCTAATAATTATCCCGGCTACATGCAGGCATTCAAAGTCAGATTTGAATTAATAAGGCGACTGAATCCACAAAATGAAGAGACGTTCTTTAAGTGCTCATTTGAACCCATCAGCTCGGAGATAAACTTGATTATTGACTTTTACGCTTGGTGTATTTTCAGGGAACCAACACGAACAACTGTTGTTTACCTCTGGGAGGGTTAAGAAACGATTGTGTTTTTATTGATAAAGTAATATTGTGAAACTGGCCACGTTTTATTAGCTGTAGGTTTAATATCTTTTTAAGTTTAAAAGAGGAATTGTTATAGCGTGTCCTAACCTGGTGCAAAGCAAGATTCCAGTGCACTGATTATGCACTGCAAATATGCTGCATGATGCACTTTAATCAGATACATTTGAGTTTTGTGTAATATAAAGTTTGGATTTTGGATTTCTCTGGGGGCAGGGTTGCCCATCTCAGCACTACAGAATTTGTTGTGTGTTTATTGGAGATGTTGAGACATGACATCAGTGACTGCCTTTAATTGTGCAAAATATTAATCTGATTATGCAATTTACCTGGATTAATCAGAATTTTGGATCATGAAAACACATTATTGGAAATACACAGATAAATGGGCATCTATTATTATTCATGCATGTCTAAACAAGGACATTTTGAAAGTTTGGAGTTAGTAAGATATATATTATTAAGAAATTAAAAATATATTAAATTGATCAGAATTTATAATTATTACAAATATTTCTATTTAAAATAAATGCTGTTCTTTTGAGCACCAAATCAGCAAATTAAAATGTTTTCTAAGTCATCATATTTTTTAAATGACTATGATTATTTTAAAATGTAATCAAATTCCAAAATATTACTGTTTGTACTGTATATTTTGTAATTCTGGATGATATATTTGGTCATATATAACAGAATATGCTGTCCACATATTCATTAACAGTAGCTTAAATAATGTAGAATAATATTATAAGTATTGAAACAGCATCTACTGAGTTAAATTTGCTTGACTAAAATCTGTTTTATTTATTTAATTTGCCAAAAACACAGTAAAACTTATGAAAGATCATATTAAAATGTTATGTGTTATTCTATACACACTAGAAAATTGTGGTAATTTATTTTTTTTTTTAATTGAACATTTGCCAAAACTATGGTAAAACTTATGACTGATAATATTTAAAATCTGTTATTCTGAACACACTAGAAAATTGTGGTTGTTTATTTATTTATTAGATATTTTTAGAATATTGTTAGAACATGATATTATCAGTCAGAGTTAAATTTTCTTTACTAAAATCTGTTTTTATTGAACTCATTTGCCAAAAACATGGTAAAAGTTATGACAATGTTATATGTTATTCTGAACATTGTGGTAATTTTATTTATTTATTTATTTTTATTTATTTATTTTATTTTAATTCTTAGATATTTTTAGAATATTATTAGAATAGGATATTATAAAATATTATTAGAATAGTGTTGAAACCACATCTGCAGAGTTAAATTCGCTTTACTAAAATCTGTTTCATTAAACTCATTTGCCAAAAACACATTAAAGTTATGACTGATAATATTTAAAATGTTATTCTGAACACACTAGAAAATTGTTTATTTATTTATTTATATTTTACATTTTTAGATATTTTTAAAATATTCTCACAATAGAATATTACCAATGTTAAATTCAAATGAGTTGAACTCATTTGTCAAAAAAATGGTAAAAGTTATGACTGATAATATAAAAATGTTATATGTTATTCTGAACATACACACTAGAAACTTGTAGTAATTTTGTTGTAGGTTTTTGTTAGTTTTTTTTGTAGTTGTTTTTTTTAATTTTTAGATTTTTTTCCCCCAAATATTATTAGAATAGGATATTATCAGTGTTGAAACTGCATCAACAGAGTTAAATTTGCTTTACTAAAATCTGTTTTATTGAACCCTTTTAACTCATTTGCCTAATTGAAACGATGCAGAAATAAGAGTGAATTCTGTTGTAATTGCTATATTCAGCACATAATAATTAACTTCACTTCAAAGCTCAGCTGTGGTAAGCATTTACTCAGGAAGATAATGTCGGTCTTTCCCTATGGCGATATAATGAAAGCCATCTTCACAGGAGGAAACCACCAAAACCTTCAACCATGCTAGAAAATTCCTCAACCTGGACGATTATAATGATGTGATTGATTAGTCTCAGATGGAAGCCGTGGTCAAATGTCACCGTCTGGCCTTAGCGGGACCCCCCCTCGTCTTAATCAGCACATTACTGTTGGTCTCTGGCTAAAGGAGAGTCCCTGTCTTGTCTGAGTCCCTGTTTACCCCCTGTCTTCGGCACAGTCAAGGAGAACTGGAATAATGCTTTTCCCGCACCGCTGGAGGAATTGAGAATCAATACACTCGTGTTACAGGTCTAAGCTCGGGCCCGAACGAGGTTGTGTGTTAAGGATAACCATATATTTCGAGCAAAGGCTCAACAGTTCCACCAGTCAGGGGTCAAATGTCTTTTTGTGGAGACAGTTGGTTTGGTATTTGTGGAGTATATTTGAGCCACAAGAATGTGCAGATTCATAGTAAAAACCTCAAATGAATCTCACAAGATGCTATGGGAGAGGAAAATAGACCTGAGGGAGAAACAGTGAGCAGAAGGAAAGCCCCTTGCTGTCCGCACAGAACTTGAGTCATGATTTTTGCTCGCACTGTATAAATTTCCTTGCTGTACTCTGCTTCCTCTGGAGGTCATGTGGGGGCATGTCGATTTCATTCTCTTGGCGTGTGGACGGTGCAGTTGCAGAGGCGGTGGAATGAAGTGATTCAAACCAGAAGCTAGATTTCATGGAAATGTCAAACGAGAATGAGTCTTTTTGCCAACTTACTGTAAGTTTGTGGCCTCTATAGGAAAGGTCGCATGACATCTTCTTTATTACCTCAATATTTAATGAATGCGATTCAGACGTCTGAGCTAAAAGCTTTAATCAAATAACCTTCAGACTGAAGGTCTGTATGCGGAGTTCAATTTGGGAAGACTTATATTACTAAGGTTAGGTGGGGTTCAGTTTAGGGCAACGAAGAGTCATTATGTCTTTTCAGCAAGCATGTGTTTAACTACTGTCTCAGCCTCAGATAGGATACCCATAGACTCGCCACAAGCTTTTTGATCCATATTGCAAGCAAAAATATCAACCACTAACCAAACTCAACAGTTCTGCACTTCAGATACTGTGAATACCGGAAAGAAAATGACATGTACTATGGAATCCCTAAAGGGAATAAAGATGGGAGGAAAAAATATTTTTCTTTTACAATTATATTGTTGGGTAATTATACTGTATTTAAATTGCGGGGTATTAAAATCACTTTTAAATGCACGTTGGCTTTTTACTTTCACTTTCGAGATTTGCGATCACGCATACTCTGTGTATAGAGGGTTTGCACTTACTTCATGGTTTGGTCAGTTACCCAGATGCGTTCTGTTTGGTTCAGTGGCATTGTTTACGTTCAGTGCCACCAATATGGCCGATTGATGGCGCATTGTGAAAACACTCTATACTATGAAGCGACAGTAATTAACACACATTTTGCAAGATGAGATGTTTGTCAGTGGTGCTCAGGATTTGTAAATCATTCGCCGTCATTCTAACAATTGAATTTAATAATGAACATAGTGGTCATCATTTACTCCCGACATCTGAGATGTGCCTCCCAATCTATATAAATGCGTCTATGTTTGCGCAAATCACTCGTGATCCAGCTTCACCTACAGCAGAAGTGAGTATAAGGTTTTTTTGAATCTCTGCAATCACCTTTCCTAATAACGTGCTAGTTTGCACATTTCGCGGCTAAACGCGCTAAATGCGGCTAAAGTGAACAATCTCTCAGAGTACAGCTTGTCACTCCACAGAGAGAAGAGAGGGACGGGGCGAGCAGAGCTCATTTGCATTTAAAGGAACAATCCATCAGAATGGGATGATTTTTGCAGAGCTCATTTTGACAAGGTTCCAAGGGTGTTGTTTTACACAACCATTGAGAATTTTTAACCAAAGTATATTATTTAGATTTTTCATTAAGACCCTAAAGAATTATATCAACTTGTGGAAAATGGGCATCCGATGACCCCTTTAAGTCATTTAAATTTCACATTACATGTTTTATATGCTTTTGCAGCTTTACTTCAGTTAATGAAAATTATTTTGAATAGTTTTAGTTTACCTTTATGTATTAGTTTTAGACTTACTGCACGTTTTACTTTGCGCCAACCAAATTCTTGTTTTAATCAATATGGTCTTGCAGTATGTTTTTATGAAGCAACATAATAGCTTCTTTATAAATTAATAACTGGTTGGAATAAAATGTGGTTCCCCTGCTGATGTGCATTAGATTTCATGACAATCAAATCTGTTATAGCCCTCAATGACTCACTCTTAACCATTTTGTAAAATATGTGACCCTAGACCACAAAACCAGTCTTAAGTATAGCACGGGTATATTTGTAGCAATAGCCAAAAATACATTGCATGGGTCAAAATTATAGACAACTTTAAAGGTGATTTTCTTAATATTTAGATTTTTTTGCACCCTCAGATTCCAAATTGGCAAATAGTGTCAAATATTGTCCTATCCTAGAAACCATACAACAATGGAAAGGTTATTTATTCAGATTTCAGATGATGTAAATCCCAATTTCAAAAAAATTACCTGTACGATTAGTTTTGTGGTCCAGGATCACATATGGCTGTGTCTGTCAAACTTTTTATGAACTTGTGACAGAAACACAATGTGAATGCACCACTTGGGCATACTATTGCAGTGAAGCAGAAGCTTCTCTTACACACTGCTTATGTGTGCAGTGTGAAACTTGAAATTGCATGCCATGGGTCAGTCCCATATTAACATTTAAAGGAAACTATAGAATTGTATTGCAAAAATTGCATTACATTTGTTTTTTGTTTCTCTCTGAACTAAATCAGCCAGTGCAGTGCAAGCAAAACCGAAGCTCGGTTTGAACCACCCGGCATTGCTACATCAACAGGAACGTAAACACAGAGCGCTCCATGTGGTTTTGGCTCGGTCGCGGTCTGATCATTATACGCTTTGATCATCTAAACCTGGAGAATGCAGACAAACCGCTCCCTCCTCCAGTTTTCTCTCTTTAGCTCCAACAGCCAGTTACTGGTACTTAAATAGGCAGCATATTAGCATAAATTAGACTGCATGAATTTTTTAAAACCACAGCATGTCGTACTGAGGTTGACAAATAGTCAAACTGTACGGAGAGAACGACAGCGCAAGCAAAGACAGCGGGGCGTCACAAGCAGATGGGAATTTCAGCGAACAACAGTCGTGTGATGATGAAACAGAAGCAAGGACATGTTTTGGTGTCTCGTTTTATTTTTTTGAGAGTCATTTTCTTTTATTATCCAAGCCATCTCCTTGACATCCAAGTGTGGGCGACTCGTACGAAGCTTTGAAAAAATCAGAGGTGTTGGCACAAATACATAAACATGAAAATCAAAATACAAAGCATGCAAACAATCACCGCGCCCCCCACAAGTGTCCTCACCGCGGCCCGCTTCCGTAGCTCGAGTGATCGGGTCTCGTTCGCAGGGGGGGTGAACCTTATTACCATTGTGCTTTCGAATTCAGCGTCATTCTTCGAGTCCCAGACCGGGTATCCAAGCCTGTTTAGCCACAACACACTGTAAATGTATAAGGGATGCTGGGATGGCCAGTCGCCCACTGTGAGCCAGCTGTGATTTTTAGATTGCAATTCTCCAGCTGTGCCGCCCCCATCAAAATCGGCTCTTTGTTGTTGAAGAAAAGTGCACATCCATGAAAATAGAGTCGAGCGGACCCCTCAGAGAGAGGACAAAGACAAACCGGTTCAAAGTTGGGCCGGGGAACGAGAAAGACATTCAACCTTTCATACACGTGCTTTTATGTTGGCGTTTGTGTGTGTGAGGGATTACCACACTCGAAACAAAATGGCCGTTCTCAGCGCTTCACAAGCCTGAGAGCACACCGCCTAACTGGATTGTTGAAGCGTTCGCACTGAATGCTCAAGAGTTGACCTTTGGGGCCAGTGATCGATACAGGGATATTTTGCGCGTTCAGTGGCGGCCCTGCGAAGAGGCGGCCGGCTCTCGGACTGAAGGGAGTTCTCGTCGGCCTGAAGGCTGAACGAAGTGGAGAGGTGGGGGCAAGTGGAGATGCTAGAGAGACTGATTTCATTCAACGTGCCTTTTAGGTAAAATCAATAATGATCTATTCATTGAGTGTCTTGCACGCGGTGTGGGCTGCCTTCTCCAATAATACCTGACAAAGAGCAGGAGGCCTCTAAACACCGACCAAGTCAAGCTGTAATGAAACCGGCTCTCACAGGTCCTTAACTGAGGCTGATATTAGCTTTGTGTAGACGGCTGTGCTTCAGCGCTCAGGCCTGACCCGGGCCCTTGGGGAGCCCCGGGAGTCACACTGACTCAATTCGCCGCTTACTCACACTGACTCAGCTCCGAGGGAGCAACCGGTTAAGCATGACACACTTAAACTTAACTTGACCTTATTCTCTACTTGGGAGCATTGACTGTTAAAGACTCACTTTATTTTGGAGTTGTGCATCAGTTGTGCAAGTTAGAAGCTCTTTTATTCGGAGCTCTGCCGCCGTGCCCTTTGACCTCTTTGTGGCCTGACATGGCGGCACCTGTGTTCTCAGATGGGTTTTCAGGTAAATAGAGATTTGCAGCCATGTGATTCTCCAAATCCTGTGTAGATTGGTATATCACAATGCAAGGATATATTTCCTCACTCTTATTTATAATGAAGTATGTATAATAATCTTTATCAAGTATTTTTTAAAACAAGACTATAGATTTTGGAGGGTTGTACACTTTTTTTGTGTCAAATATGTAGGAAAACAGATATAATATTAAAATGTAATTTAAATTAATAATAAACTATCTTAAATTGATTTTCATAATTTCTTATAAATATACATTTGAGGTCGAAAGTTTACATAAACGTTGGGGAATCTACAAAATGTTAACTATTTTATCAAAATAAAGAGGGATCATACAAAATGCAAGCTTTTTTGTACTGACCTGAATAAGATAATATAAAAGACATTTACATATAGTACACAAGCGTAAATAATAGTTTCATTTATAAAAACGAGCCTGTTCAAAAGTTTACATTCACTTGATTCTTAATAATGCGTTGTCACCTGAATAATCCACAGCTGAGTTTTTTTGTTTAGTGATAGCTGTTCATGAGTCCCTTGTTTGTCCTGAACAGTTAAACTGTCTGCTGTTCTTCAGGAAAAATTCTTCAGGTTCCATAAATTCTTTGGTTTTTCAGCATTTCTGTGTATCTGAACCCTTTCCAACAATGACTGTATGATTTTGAGATCCATATTTTCACAGTGAGGACAACTGAGGGACTCATATGCAACTATTACAGAAGGTTCAAAGACTCACTGATGCTTCAGAAGGAAAGACGATGCATTAAGAGACACGGGTGTAAACTTTTGAACAGAATGAAGATGTGTTACATTTTTCTTATTTTGCCTAAATATCATATTTTTTTTTCATTTAGTACTGCCCTTCAGAAGCTACAGAAGATGCATGTTTCCCAGAAGACAAAATTAGTTAAATTTACCCTGATCTTCAAATTGCAAAAGTTTTTACCCCCCGGCTCTTAATGCATTGTGTTTGCTTCTGAAGCATCAGTGAGTGTTTGAACCTTCTGTAATTAACATGTAATGTTTTGGGCTTTTTTTAAAATACAATTTTGATTACAGAAGTCCCAGTGTGCCTTCTGTTGTTTAACATGTAGCCTTTCAAATTGAACCATCAAAGCAATGTTGTCCATAAAACCTTCATAATGGCCTTTCTGTCCAGCCCTGCCTTGTTCTCAATTAAACATCATATTCCGGCGCAATTAATGAGCTTTAGAGCTTCTCTTTTTCATTAGAGGATTTTCTTGTCTCTGAAATTGGCCATCCAAGCCACCCCTTATAAGCATGATGTTTTCATTATGCCTCCCAGCCAGCCCATTTTGTGGCCGTATTATTTTAATTGTTTCACTTAGATGGTGTATAACATTAATAATTAAGTCTAAATGTAGAGTGATAAGAGCTTTATGATCCTTCAGGCTTACTGGCTCAATTATTATATTGTGTAGCTCTCTTTTGAACTAATTAATGCAATGATTGAGGTTACACACAAACACACTGACTCACACACACATACACAAACTGATTGTTGATGTGGTGTTTGGCCTCTGACAGAGTGCTGCATTAGAGGGACTGACAGGGTCTCTTTGGACTCCCAAGTGGAAGTATAAATTAAACATCATTATGTAGTCCAATCACAAGTGGAGATGGATCTTAGTCTTTCACCTTCTGAGTTCACTGGGGCAAACCCATCAAAATGTCTCTGTAAAACACTGAAAAATAATAATGTGTTTTTGTTTAACTTGATTAGAATAATGTTCCACAATTGGAAAAAGTGTTTGTCGTTATTTATTTGTGCGTGAAATTACAAATTTTGGTAGCTTTTCACGAGTGCATTTGTTTCACAGATCACATTTTACATTACACTATTTACAAAGTTTATGATCTTAGATTTTTTTTTTATTTAGCTGAGACAGGTTAGGTGCCTTTGTTTGTTTATAATATTTATTTATTCATTTATTTATTACGTTTTGCACGTTGCACTGATGAACCAGTAGGTGACGCTATATGACTGTCTTTATGAGTGAATCACTGAATCACAAAATCAAATGATTCGTTTAAAAACAATGATTCTTCCAGCAACAGCTGATTCTGTTTTGGCTGTTTTAAACTATTTGCATCGATGGATCAAAATGGACATTGTAATTTAAATGCTGTGCATAAAATGCAAGTAACTTTGCATGCTAATTTATTATTCTCATTTTTATGAAATTATATCAATTCTTAAATACCAAGAATCGATGAGTCTAGCCTGTTTTCGGCTAATGAATGAAACAGCGCACCTCACATCCTATAAACAGCAATAAGCTTTGTGCTTTGTTATTTTTGCTTTTAAACAAAGTCTCAGATTCCAAATTCTGTCCATTTTATTACAATATTCAAACAATAAATGCCGTTTTGGCGCTGTTTGGTGTGGAGTGACAGATCGCTGTAGCCCCTCAGTTCAAGAGAACTCGTGATCTGATCATCTTCTCCGCTTTAATACCAGTTTCAGCATAAATAAACATGAGTAAACATCTTAAGGTATGTTTAAAGAAATAGTACAACTTACCGAAATCCGTATCCTGTCTCATGTAATCGCTCATTCGATGTTGCAACCGCTGAAAGATGTCGATGTCTATAACAGCTTGTAAACAATATGTCTGGTAACGTCATCACATTTACCTAAGGAAAAAAGTGGTAACTTGTTGGTCAGCTAGAAAACTAGCTCTAGAGATGAGCATTTTGCTAAATGTAGCACTATATAACATTAATTATAGTTTAAATGTTCTTCAGTGTTTAATTTATGTTTGGATAAATCCATCACGTTTTTATGCCAGCTGCGATTTAAATGTTTACATTGTAAAAACGTAGGAGTAGAAATGTAATTATGTAACTGTAACTTTATTATCATAAAAAACATAATTGAATGTACTTTAAGTACTTTAAGTATGCATTTTAATCAGTTAATTTTAACCTTTAATATATAGCCCAACAGGCTCTCGTTTATATTTTACAGCATTAGAGATTTTTTTTTTCCTTGTGAAAATTTGGCATGTAAGGTACCTGATATATATCCAACATAATCAATATCGCATTGAATCAAATTGCAAGAATCAATTTGTGTCAAAAACCCAGTACTGTTTATTCGGTCTTTAGATAAAATTAATATCAGGTGTAGTAGTTTGTCATAGTTTAAAAACTATGACTTTTCATTTTGTACTTTTAAGCATAATTATAAGCAAAATTAACCAAAATAACACATTTGTCTAAGGTGTATCAACATGAGCATTTGATTTCAGTGTATTCACTGGAAAAATCTGTCAAAAACCACTGCTGGCTGATAAATAAATGTAAAACACTCAGCAGTGTAAAGACTGAAGAAATGCTGCTGAAGTGTGCTGGAGTTTATTTTGTGCACAAAATGCAATGACCTCTGAGCTTCCCTCACCACATTTTATTGAATACGAAGGGGGAAAAGGAAAGGAATACCTGTCCCTTTCTCTCATGTAACCATTTAACCACCTCTATTCAGGACAGGGTCGGGGCCCCAACATGCCCGTGTTCGTTAATCCAGAGTCACTTTCACTGAGGAGACAAAACCTTTTCATATAGATGAGAATGAGTGCGCCACACTCTGTTTAGTGTCAGAACATCCTGTTTGCTTGTCTACTTTTATCTATCTATCTATCTATCTATCTAATCTGTCTGTCTGTGTATCTATCATGGAAATAGATATAAAATCTAAAGAATGTGCAGCTGGCAAATTAATCCCAACAAATATTTATATATTTATACCTTAAATATATATATATTTATATAATATAAATTATATAAATTATATATATATATATATATATATATTTCCTGAATTCCCAGCTGAGATTTCATCTGCTGTTGTGATGAGTTGAGGTGTTTTTAAAAATATGCTGGTTTTCAGACCAAAAGGGTCCAAGGTTTGTTTCTTTGCCCATTTGAAATGGAAAGTAGTGGGAGGAGGGAGAGAAGCAGAAAAGGGGAAGGAAAGCGTGTTTGATGAAAGGCGAAAATGAAAGCAGTGTGTTGGTGGGACACCATTATAGCCTCAGGCGGGCTGATGAAGTGCTTGGCTTATTAACAGATCCATTTTTTTTTTTTTTAAGTGTGGTCTAGCACACACAATCTGCTGAGAGATAGCGGTGCCATGGCCAAGCTGTGACCAGACCTTTACAACACAGGCTTGCTGGCCCTTAATGAGCTTGGCCTTGACACACACAGAAACATGCACACACACACACATACATGTAAACTGGCTTTCATCTCTCTCTAGCTTCATTATAAAGCATTACAATATGGCTAAAGCTCTAAAGCATTTGGTACAGGTGTGGGAAAGTCACAAAATATTTTTTATATATACATATTTAGCAGACGCTTTTATCCAAAGCGACATATATTGCATTCGAGGTACACATTTTATTCCCGGTAAAGAGCCTATGACCTTCACATCACAAGCGCTGCACACTATTATTTGAGTTACAGGAATTCTATAACAAAACAGACTGAATAAAAGAAATAACACAAAATATTGAAGTAGTAAGAGTTCGGTTATGTCATAGTGACCTGAGATTAAACCATTTATCCATACCTCTATACATATCTTTCTTCTGTAAAACTCTAAAGAATATATTGTGAAAAATGTCTTTGTTTTCTTTGTCCATGCAGTGAAAGTTAATAGGGTTAGATGTTATTTAGACACAATCGTTCTGCAGAATAACTCCTTTTGTGTTCCACAAAGGAAGGAAAGGCATACATGTTTGGAACGACATAAAGGTACATTCATTTTTGGGTAAATTGTCCCTTTAAGTCACTAAAAGAAGTCAAAGACTCGCTTCTGGTATTAATTTTATGTAAGAGCCTATCCGCCCTATTTGCGCTTTTTTTTAATTTAAAGTCTAATTAATTACGTCATTTATTTTATTTTTATATACATATACATATACATATACATATTTATATAGGCTATCTGCAAAATGTTAATTATTTTACAAAATAAGAGGGATTGAACAAAATGCATGTCATTTTTTATTTAGCACTGACCTGAATAAGATATTTCACAAAAGACACTTACATGTAGTCCACAAGAGAAAATAATAGTTGAATTTATAAAAATGACCCAGTTCAAATGTTTACATACGCTTGATTCTTAATACTGTGTTGTTACCTGAATTATCAACAGCTGTGTGTTTTTTTTAGTGATAGTTGTTCATGAGTCCCTTGTTTGCCCTGAACAGTTAAACTGCCCGCTTTTCTTCAGGTCCCACAAATTCTTTGGTTTTTTAGCATTTTTGTGTATTTAAACCCTTTTCAGCAATGACTGAATGATATTGAGATCCATCTTTTCACACTGAGGACAACTGAGGGACTCATATGTAATTATTACAGAAAGTTCAAACGCTCACCGATGCTTCAGAAGGAAAAATTATGCATCAAGAGCCAGGGGGTGAAAACTTTTGAACAGAATGAGTACATTTTTCTTATTTTGCCTAAATAGCAATATTTCACTTGGTACTGCCCTTCAGAAGCTACAGAAGATACTTACATGTTTCCCAGAAGACAAAATAAGTTAAATTTACCCTGGTCTTTAAATTCAAAATGTTTTCACCCCCCGGCTCTTAATGCATTGTGTTTCCTTCTGGAGCATCAGTGAGCGTTTAAACCAAACAAGGGACTCATAAATGATTACTAAACACAAAAAAAAAAAACACCTATGTATCATTCAGGTAACAACACAATATTAAGAATTAAGTGTATGTAAACTTTTGAACAGGGTAATTTTTATAAATTCTTGTGGACTATATGTAAATGTCTTCTGTGTGAACATACATCTTATTCAGGTCAGTACTAAATTAAAAAAAAAAAAACATGCATTTTGTATGATCCCTCATATTTTGGTAAAATAATTAACATTTTGATCAACTTCTAACTTCAACTGTATATATATCAATAATTGCTAAGAAAAGCTATTATTGTACACTTTGGCCATTGCTGTGGCAGACAAAAACATCTCAGCTGCTCAATTTTGTCCATTCAGTGTTCATTCTGCTCTAGACCAACGGCTTCAGAGCAGATAACTTCTCTTACTCTGGTTTATAGGTCTACCTGGCACCGGAAGTAAGTGCTTTTGCCTGACAGTAAAATCAATGTTCTCCTCCACGCTACAGTAGGGGCTCAACAGGCTCTGAATGCACTGAAATAAACAGCAGGGCTCTCTTCACAGGCTAACAGGCTCACAGTCTGTAGGTCCTTCCTTATGTAGCACTCTTAACTTAGGACCTCATCTGCAGTCACAAGCAGATGAGTCTTTGTGTATATGCTCTTGTAAAGTCTCAGTCAGTGATGATACAGTGGATAAGTATTTAGGTAAGGCAATATGCGCCGTCCAATCAAACGTGCAAGACCACTGTGAAATGAGGTGAGCGCTCTGGTAATGATGAAGTGTGTTCGGCTGATATTTTCTGCAATTACTGCTTTTCGTCCCAGTTGTGCTTTTATTAAGGCCCTACAGAAACTCATGAATTCATTAGTGCAGTTCCAGTTACGCGATCCTCTCAGGTTTTTCGAGAACAATTTAAACAATGTTTTCCATATGGTCTTGAGTGGAACATTAGGTGGGAGTTTCTTAGAAAAACAATGTCCATTAACATCTAGATGGAAGTAATGAGATATTTTTCAGACACCTACATGTGAGTGTACACATCTTAACCATTGATTAAAAAAAAAAAAACACAATTGAGGTCAAAAGTTTACATCCCCCTTTCAGAATCTACAAAATGTTAATTATTGTACCAAAATAAGACGCAGTACTGACCTGAATGTTTACATGTAGTCCACAAGAGAAAATAATAGTTGAATTTATAAAAACGACCCAGTTCATTTTGAGATCCATCTTTTCATACTGAGGACAACTGAAGGACTCATATGCAACTATTACAGAAGCTTCAAACACTCACTGATGCTCCAGAAGGAAAAACAATACATTAAGAGCCATGGTGAAAACTTTTGAACAGAATAAAGATGTGTACATTTTTGTTATTTTGCCTAAATATCATATTTTTTTCATTTAGTACTGCCTTTCAGGGGCTACAGAAGATAGTTACATACATGTTTCCCAGAAGACAAAACAAGTCAAATTTACCCTGATCTCCAAATTTCTAGATAAGTTTTCACCCCCTGGCTCTTAATGCATGGTTTTTCCTTCTGGAGCATCAGTGAGCGTTTGAACCTTCTATAATAGTACCATATGAGTCCCTCAGTTGTCCTAAGTGTGAAAAGATGGATCTTAAAATCATACAGTCATTGTTGGAAAGGGTTCAAATACACAAAAATGCTGGAAAACCAAAGAATTTGTGGGACCCAAAGGATTTTTCTGAAGAACAGCAGGCAGTTTAACTATTCAGGACAAACAAGGGACTGATAAATAACTATCACAAAACAAAACAAAAAAAACACAGCTGTGGATCATTCAGGTAACAACACAGTATTAAGAATCAAGGGGGTGTAAACTTTTGAGCAGGGTCATTTTTAGAAATTCAACTATTGTTTTAATTATTTTTAATTTGGAAATTAAAGACATAGATGTGTATTTGGGTCATTGTACATATGAATACTTTGTAATACTTTAATAGATCTACTTCATAATCTATTCTATCAAATACCCATTTTATAATTGTTATGTCCTGTGGTTTAGTATTAACCAGTCCTCTCCATTTTTCCTCCTCCATCCTCTTCTTCCCATTCTTCAGTGCTTTTACTTACAATGTCTGAACAGATGGATCGTGAGATCCACAGTGCCACAGAGAACAAGAGGGTCAGTCCGTCCTATCACTTCTGTTTGAAGAAGACGGAGAAAAAAAAAACGTAAATACAGGAGTCCAGAGTGTACTTGAGTGTAAAATCACATTCTGATGTGCTCGGGCAGCTTCCTCCTCTCATGTACCGGAGTAAATTAAAACCTCCCTCACTCTTCCCTTCAGTCAGATACAGATTACGGTCCTGTTTAAAAGCCCTGCTATTTCTCCACACAAGTGCTTCCATCTGATCGCTTGCTTTGTTTATGGGTCAACACATTGTCTTGCCTGCAGAGCACAAATGTCTTCTGCTCCATCTTTAGACTGAGAGCGTCTTCCAGAGATTGACGCACTTGATATACATAGCGTCTATCTGCCGATCGCCTGGTTTCTTTGAATCGTACCTCAACTGAGGCTTTCTCAGCTCTTAGGCCCTTTAGAGAATCAAATAATTTATGAGGGTCTAAGTATGTTTTCTGATGCTGGACTCATTGAGAGGATCAAATGATCTTTGCATGTAAGGCTCAATAAAAGATGTGCGCTCAGTGGAGAGGCACAAAGTGATTTCAATATCTACAAGATGTTTTCAGATAGATTCAGGCTTGGTATTTAGCTTGAGAGCATTTTTCTTCCATTAGTTGGTTCTGTTAAGAGCTGGGGAACAAACTTAAGATCTTGTGTGTGTTTTGAAAGAGAAATGAAGTTCTGTCATTATTTACTCATCTGTATGGCGTTTTTTATTACTTGGAACAGAAGCAGAAGGTCTGAAGGATGTTCATATTGATATTCTCAATACAATGAAAGTAAACAAATGCTGTATAGGGAATATGATCACTAATAGCTTTCATTGTATGGAAAAAAAATATGAAAACCTGAAATAAAAAAAAGACAAATATAATTATGTTAAAATGTGTGACAGTAATCTGATTGGAAAAGCTTGTGTCCAAATGCATGTTATTAGATGGTTTATTGTCTCATGCATGCAAGTTTAAAGGAATGGTTTGCCAAAAAAATGAAAATTTGACAGACAGATAGATAGATAGATAGATAGATAGATAGATAGATAAACAGATAGATAGATAGATAGATAGATAGATAGATGGATAGATAGACATAATGAGAGATAATCCAACAGACAGACGGACTGACGAATGGATAGATAGATAGAGAGATAGATAGATAGACAATGACAGATAGTCCGACGGACGGGCGGACTAACGGATAGATAGATAGATGATAGATAGATAGATAAACATATAGATAGATAGATAGATAGATAGATAAACAAATAGATAGATAAACATATAGATAGATAGATAGATAGATAAACATAATAATAGTCCAACTGACGGGCGGACGGACGGACTGACAAACAGATAGATGGATAGATAGACATAATGAGAGATAATCCAACAGACAGACGGACTGACGAACGGATAGATAGACAGATAGATAGATAGATAGATAGACATAATGACAGATAGTCCCGACGGACGCATGGATCTAACGGATAGATAGATAGATAGATAGATAGATACATGGATGATATAGATAGACATATGACAGATAGTCCGATGGATGGGCTGGACTAACAGATAGATAGATAGAGAGAGAGAGAGAGAAAGAGAGAGAGAGAGAGATAGATAGGACATACGAGAGATAGTCCAACGGATCGGCTACCAACAGATAGATAGATGATAGATAGATAGACAATGACAGATAGTCTGACCTGGATGGGCTGACTAACAGATAGATAGATAGGAGAGAGAGAGGAGAGAGAAAGAGAGAGAGAGATAGATAGATAGACATAATGAGAGATAGTCCAACGACGGGCTGACTAACAGATAGATGATAGATAGATAGATAGACAATGACAGAGGTCTGACGGATGGGCTGTGGACTAACAGATAGAGCAGATGGGAGAGAGAGAGAAAGAGAGAGAGAGATAGATAGATAGACATAATGAGAGATAGTCCAACGGACGGGCTGGACTAACAGATAGATAGATAGATAGATAGATAGATTAATGACAGATAGCCTGACGGACGGACAGACTACAACTGATAGATAGATAGATAGATAGATAGATAGACAATGACAGATCGTCTGACGGACGGACAGACTAACGGATAGATAGATAGATAGATAGATAGATAGATAGACATAATGACAGATAGTCCGACGGATGGGCAGACTAACAGATAGATTGATAGATAGTCTTAAATAGCTACTTTCTATTGATAATGCAAATGAATACTAAACTAAAGTAAAAAGTGAGAAGCAGTAAGATGAAGAAAAGGCCCTGGCATACTATTTCAGAACATTTGCTCTATCCGTCAGGCAACGTCTTTCACCACTTCATCATTTTTAGTGGAATATTTTCTAATTTGCTGAGAACAGGGCAGCCTTTCTCTAAAAGGCCTGTGTCAAATTTCAGACCTGATTTGTATGTCTCTCTAACTAAAGTTTTAGGATGTTTAAGACCACACATGCTAATTAATGTTTATTTTAATTGCAGTGCATTTAAATTTCTTCTGGAAAATAAATAGAAGTGATGCTATTTAAAAACATTTCAAGAGAATTTCTTTGAGCTGACAGGAAAACTAATATTTACAGACATTTTTAGGGCACATTTGCTGCCTGGGACTCTCAATGCAAGGAAAATGCTCATTACCATATATTATGATTTAGAAAGATATGCAAACGAGCTGCCATAATTAAAAGCAATGTGTAATCTTCTCCACATTCCTAAGCACAAGTGCCACAGCACTGTCAAGAGGGAATTAGCAAAACACGAGCACCCAAATCGGAACTTTTCTCTTCTGGAATGCAGTGTGCTAATGATCTCTGCACTGAGCATTAATTAGGTTTTAAGCTTGTGCCTCAGTTTAGCTTTTTAACCCAAATAAAAAATAGGAGACATTTGTGCGGTGAGACATTGGAGCCTCTCAGACTCACAGAGTTCCTGGTGTGTTTTGGTGAAAGTGTGAGTCCTGAACACACGTGAGCGTCAGATGCTGATGTGTGTCATTAGGATTGATGATCAGGGCGAGTGAAGATGCACGTCAGTCCTCGTGCCTGTGAGCCCAAACAGTCTCTGCAAGCCGTTCAAGAGCCGTCAAACCCACTTCAATTCTGTATTATCTTCAATTTACTGTCATCTGAACAGAGCCTGCTCACAGCTGAGCCCTTTCTCATTTAATTGCTCTCTCTCCCTTTCTTTCTTTCTTTCTTTCTGTTCAGTCTATCCATCCATCTGTCTGTCTACCTGTCTATCTATCTATCTGTCTATCTATCTATCATCTATCTGTCTGTCTGTCTATCAGACTATCTCTCTAGCTATCTATCTATCTGTCTGTCTGTCTGTCCGTCTATTGTTCTGTCTCTCTGTTCATCCGTCCATCCCTCCGTGCATCCGTCCGTCAGACTATCTATCTATCTATCTATCTATCTATCTATCTATCTGTCTGTCTACCAATCTGTCAGACTATCTATCCATACAGCCATCCATCTGTTTGTCTGTCTGTCCGTCTGTTTGCCTGTCCATCCATCTGTCACTCTCTATTTGTCCCTCTCTCTGTCCAGCTGTCCATCTGTCTATCTGTCTATTCTCCCTTAGTCTATCTGTTGTTCTGTCTGTCTTTTTGTCCATCTGTCCGTCTCTCCATCCGTCCGTCTGTCCATCTATTGTTTTGTCTGTCGATCTATCTGGTTTTTGTCTTTCATTTTTTCTCGCTAACTCAATTTTAATGATCAATTTTATGATCCGTCAGTCTGCAGTATCTATCTGTCAGTCCCTTCATATGTCAGTCTGTCTATTATTCTGTTTATCTACCTGTCCGTCTGTCCACCTATCGTTCTGTCTGTCCAAATCTCTATCTATCTGTATGTCTGTTTGCTTTGTCAGTTTTTCTTGCTAACTAATCTATAGGTATATTTTGTATTTCTCTCTTTCTATCTTAGTCTGTCTACCTGTCTGTCTGTCTGTCCATCTATCTATCTTTCCGTCCATCCATCTATCTATATATTTTTGTCCATCTATCTGTCCATCTGTCCATTGTTCTGTCTATCTGTCCACCTGTCCATCTGTCTGCCTATTGTTCTGTCTTTCCATCTCTTTATCTTTGTATGTTTGCTTGTCTTTCTGTCACTTTTTTCGCTATCTCAATTTATATAATCAATTTCATGTTCTGTCCGTCCATCTATCTGTCCGTCTGTCTATCTGTCTGTCCATTTACTTGAATTTCTATCACTTTTTCTTGCTAATCTATCTATATATTTTTGTACATCTCTTTCTATCTGTTATTCCATCTGTTCATCCTTCCTTATGTCAGTTTATCTATTGTTCTGTCCATTTGTCCATCCATCCATCTCTGTTCTGTCTGTCCGTCTCTCTATCTGTCTGTTTTCTTGTCTCTCCTTCATTTTTTGCCACTAACTAAATTTTTATGATCAATTTTATGATCCGTCCATCTATCTATCTGTCCGTCCTTCCATATGTCAGTTTATCTATTGCTCTGTCTGTCCATCTGTATGTCTGTTTACTTGTCTTTCTGTCACTTCTGTTAACTAATCTATCTGTATATTTTTGTATGCCTCTCTTCCTATCTATTAGTCTATCTATCTGCCTGTCCGTCCATTTGTCTATCTATTGTTCTGTCTGTCTATCTGTCCGTCCACCCATCTTTCATTCTGTCTGTCCATCTCTATCTGTCTATCTATCTATCCATCTGTCTATCTATCTATCTATATGTGGTCCGCCCATTGGTCTATCTATTTGTTCGTCCTTCCAGATGTCAATCTTTCCATTGTTCTGTCAATCTATCTGTCTGTCCGTCTATCTATCTATTATTCTGTCTGTTTATCTGTCCGTCCACCCATCTTTCATTCTGTCTGTCCATCTCTATCTATCTATCTATCTATCTATCTGTCTATATATGGTCCGCCCATTGGTCTATCTATCTGTTCGTCCTTCCGGATGTCAGTCTTTCCATTGTTCTGTCAATCTCTCTGTCTGTCTGTCCATCGTTCTGTCCTCTCTCTCTCTCTCTCTCTCTCTCTCTCTATCTATGGTCCATCCATTGGTCTATCTATCTGTTCGTCCTACCGGATGTCAATCTTTCCATTGTTCTGTCAATCTATCTGTCTGTCCGTCCATCGTTTCTCTCTCTCTCTCTCTCTCTCTCTCTCTCTCTCTCTCTATCTATCTGTCTATCTGTCTGTTTGCTTGTCTTTCTGTCACTTTATCTCGCTAACTAAATTTCATGACCAAGCCTCTGCGAAACAGAGTGAGAAAGAGAGCTGACGGCAGCACATGACAGCGGCCTCTTCCTCTCCTGACCTTTCGGAGACCTCCCATCATGTTCAAACTCCCCACAGTCACCCGCTGCAGCCGATCCCTGCCGTACACGCCAGCTCCATGCGTTGGGCCAGCTGTGTACCGCGCTCCACCTAAATATACTGAGTCAGCAGCCGCATTCATGGCTCAGTATAGGCTGGTGGGCTGAGGCATTTGTGTGCTTTCGCTGGCTCAGCCGTAACATGTGGAACAATTAACAAACTGTGATGAGAGATGTGCGTTCAAAAGTTGACAAATGGGGGGAAAACGAAAAAGACCGCATTGCCTTTTCTACAAATGGAAAACAACTGGCTGCGCGAGCCAGCCAGCGGAGAGAGAAAAATTCTCCCTCCATATTAGTTACAGACGAATACCACTGGCACAGGGAAAAATATCATAGCCTGCACATGTTCAGACAACAGTGAAGTCTGTGTAAAGTGGTGTGAATTGCTGTTTGTTTATGTGTGGATATGTTGTCAATAAAAAGCTTGGCATGGATGCCGTCTCTACATGCAGTCGGTTATGTGTATATACACTGTATGTTTGCATGAGTGTTTTGCTATGTTAACTGAGTTTGTAGGCAGCTCTATGGATAGATAGCTTACAAAATATGGCCTTGGACTAGAACAGTGTTGTAAATTTAGATATGTAATGGATCCAGCATGCTCCATGTGGTTCGGAGCGACTCCAGACAGAATAGACAAATGCACTGTAATACTGTGTTTCAATAAAGACATTTAAAGTATCTGGAACCCTCATTGTGCTTATCAGATTTTCCAGCCTCTGGGCTTCCATCTTTCCCTTTTGCCCTGAGGACTTTGAGGAGAATTTAAAGGGATAGTTCATGCAAAATTAGTCCAAACAACTCGTACATTATATTCCAAGACTTAAGTCTTTGTGGTACTTCAAGTCATGATAATTCACATCTAGTGTCCAGAATCCAGAAAGAATTCATGTAAGGTCATACACGCTATAATTTTCTTTTTCTTTTTTCAAAATTGTAAATGTAACGTTTATTATTGTAGTACGTAAACAGGATTATTGAAGTGTGTTTTAGAATACTACTTCAATCACAATTTCACGTGTTTTAAAGTGAATCCTACACCCATTTTTTTCTTCATTATACATTTGAAGTTTGAGACTGGTGCTCAAACTTCAATTACTGTATGATTTTCAGTGAATAATAAGTGTTAAAGACTAATTACTGGTCCTTTTTTGAGCTTGTCGGTTCGTTTTATGCTGAACTGTTCCTTTGAGTTTTGTCTGTTTTTTAAATTTAAAGTTTTGGAAACTTTCTAAGATTTAAAAGATCTAACTGTCATGGTGTGCTCACAGACGATAACCGCATATCGTCTTAACGCCGATGGCTGTAAATTGGTCCACACATGGCTAAGTAGGTTTATTTCATAATTCTCATAAAGCAATTTAATCTTACCTTACACTTCATCAAGAAACACAGAAAGAGGGTTTAATGAGAGGGATATTTCATCATTTCTCATTTACCCTGCATGACGGTACAAAAAAGGGGATGAGAAATGAAATGAAACGGAGCATTTTTAATTATGATCATTTTGATCTCAGCAAACATGTTCCTCGTGGAATTAGCTGGAGCAATTAAAAAGTAATTTATGTTCCTTTCAGCATCCGGCGAGTGTTGATTTAAAGCTCAGCTAGCATGCACTGTTTGTTCCAGTGCAGCTTTATGGGGCCTAATTAGCAGTGGTTAGCCAAGACTGCTAGCTGTCCAAACAAACTAAATGCTGTTGGCCAATAAGACATAGTAAGATGTGTGGAGGCTGGTCTCTAAACGTGTGTCTGTAAACCAATCAGCCTCGCTGTGGTTACATTGATTAGTGTCTGGCTGAGCGCGTGTGAGTTTGTGTGTTTATGTGGGTGTGCCGCTCCACATTTAAAAGGAGCCGAGTTTGTGACCGAGTACATGAGAAGAGACGAGAGGGAAGAAAATTCTTCTAGAGAGAAACCCAAAGCTGTATAATTATCCACACACACACTGGATCAAGTTTCTCTTTAAAAAGCAACCAATTATTGTAATGTGTGTGGTTGAAAACAAATTCCTGAAAAGAGATGGATTTTCCTTATAAACACGAAGACTTTTCCAGCAGCAATCAGAAGCGAGTCAGTGTATTATTGGAAATCTTTGTCTGGTCGGGGTTGGCCATGTAAAATATATCAGAATTATAGATGTGTCACACGTTTAACGGACAAATGTAAAATATGTATCTTTAAATAGTCCAAATTAGACACTATCAAAGTTTTATTAGTGCTCTTACTAAATGCCTCGAAGACTTGTAAACCTGGAACTAACCGCATATTATTTTGCCGTTCGTTCGTTTAATTTACAGACGCCGTACCCCTTTCACCCTGACGTTAATTAAACCTTAATGCAGCAAAAATAACCACAAACTTCACAAATATGCACTTAAGGGTACAAGAGCAGGAAAAAGCAAGAGAGGGCAGGGGAAAGTGAAACAGAAAAAGAGAGAGATTTACGAAGAATTCTAGAAAAAAAATCTGTGGCATTGTTGGGAATGCATTGGCTTACACTCCCATGCACACACATATTTTATATATTTTTTATATAATTTATAAAATGCATTCGTTATATTTTATATAAATTATATAATGTTATATAATTGAAATAATACATATAATAATAATTAAAATAAATACATTTTAATGCATTAAGTTATGTTTTATATAAAATTATTATTATATGAATCTAATATTATATAAATTATAATGTTATATAATTAAAATAATACCTATATAATAATAATAATGCAGTTATATTTTATATAAAATCTCACCTAAAAATTTATATAAAATAATACATATATAGGTATATTTTGGTTATATTATAAAATTATGCAATATTAATTATATATATATATAATTTATATTTTTATATTAAATTAGAGTAATACATATACAATATTAATAAAAAACAATAATGCATTTTTAAGTTATATTTTATATAAAATATAACCTACAAAAATATATAAAATAATACATATTACACCACACACATATATATATATATATATATATATATAATTAGAGTAATACATATATAATAATAATAATAATAATAACAATAGTAATAATAATAATAATAATGCTTTTGTAAGTTATATTTTATAGACAATATAACCTAAAAATGTATATAAAATAATGCATATATAGGTATATTTTGGTTATATTATATTATACAATTATGCAATATTATATATATATATATATATAATTACAGTAATACATATAATAAAAATAATACTAATACTAATAATAGTAAAAATAATAATGCATTTTTCATTTATATTGTATATACAATATAACCTAAAAATGCATATAAAATAATGCATATATAGGTATATTTGGGTTATATTATATTATACAATTATGCAATATTATATATATATACGTACATATACATATATAATAATAATGATGATAATAATAATAATGCATTTTTAGTTATACTTTATATCAAATCTAACCTAAAAATGTTATATAAAATAATACATATATATGTATATTTTGGTTACTTAAAATACATATATTTTAATGCATTTTAAGTTATATTTTATATCAAATCAAACTTTAAAAATGTATATAAAATAATAGGCATATTTTGGTTATATTATATTATACAATTGTGTAATATCAATTCATATATATATATATATATATACATACACGTGTGTGTGTGTGTGTGTTTGGTATTCTAAACATTATTATATTATATTATATTATATTATCAACAGAATATTTGGATAAAACAAGGCAAAGATATGCTGAAACATTTTATGTCATCAGCATATGTTGATCAAGGGACATTATGAGCATTTGTGTCAGTTTACTTATGCAACATCGCACCCTACTGTTGTTTTTTGATACTGCATCTTAATTCATGTGCATCGGATTTGCCTGTGTACAGTTTTTAAAAAGACCAAGGATTCAATTTCATAGTTAGAAAGCAGCCATTTTTAGGAGCCAACAGTTGCAGTGTTTAACAGAAATGTGTTTATACTTCACGTCTTCAAAATGGTTTAAGTGGCTAATTTTGAGCCCTAAATATAGCCGTCTTCCCACGGACTGAAACAACACGTCGAAACCCGAAGGGAGCGACTACCCTGAGAAGCAGCTAACCTCCAAATAATGGCTGTTTTTCATCTAAAACTCATCTTGCTTGATTGGTGAGGCTGAAAAGCTGAGCTTAACCTTTAAAAAATATAGCCATGTGCTTTTAATAGATTCTCTGAGAGCCCCATGATGAAGAGAATTACAGAAATGAACAAGGCAAACAATCAGGGACCTCGCTACAAGGCCCTTGCCATGAGAAGCATTTCAATCACGCACCCAGCTGAATTTTCTCCCAGACCGGAGGTTAATAGCATGAAATGCCCTTCAGTCTCCTGAAAGCGAAAACTGGAGCTACAGCAATATATCTGTTTCATAAGTCACCAGCTGCCTCATATTACACCACAGAGTTGCTCATAATTCAACATGGGAACATATTCTTCGGAGTTCCACAGGAGGACCCCTGATATAATTGTTTATTTGTATGTTTTAAAAGAGGCCAAAGGCAACCGCATTGTGTTATCTCTGTCAATAGAGCTGCGTTTATTAGTGGATGTCTTATTGGCTGCAGTGAATAGAGAGTTGGAGACGAGGCGTAACATGTTTGTACGTACAAGATCACAAGTCTCTTGGGGGATTTGTATTTTCTCATGAAGTTAAAACTCACAGATCGAACGCTGCTTGATGAATAAACTAGACATTTGAATAAAGGTAGAGAAGCTGAGGATTCAACTTGTTCAGCCTTGTCTTAGCTATTATTTAGTTGGTGACTGAAATGTTGCTTAATACATTTTAATATGTTTATGTGTGTGTAACTGAAAATATTCTATCTATGTATCTATCTACCTTTTTTTTTTGCTAATTCCATTTTTATTTCATTTTTTTCTGTTTCTGTTTTGATTTTTCTAGGCTGTTTTATTAGTTAAATTAAAAAAATGTAATCACAAAGTTTGTCTAATTAATCAAAATCATGACACTACAATACTTGTTTTAGCCTACAAGAAATTGCATTCTTAAAGCAGTATGAAATATGTTTTATTTCCTGGACATTCTTTGTTTTCCATTAATTTTCTGGATTCCATTTGAATGGTTTCATTGAATTTTAAGAATCAAAAGCATCTCTAATTTATTTTATTAAAAAATATTAATTTATAATCATTTTATTTCTTGTTTTTAATCATTTTTTTTAATATTAGGTTCATTTAGAATTTTAGATATTAGGTTTATTGATTTTTTGTTAATATCTGAATATTCTAAAAATGTATCAACCGTTTACTCATCCTCATGTTATTCCAAACCAGAGAGGGGATATGAAGCTTAATTTTATTTTAATATCTTGGCCATCCTTTTCTATATAATGCAAGTGAATGGGGACTCACTGGAGTTTGTCAAGATCCAAAATGCCAAAAAACTGCATAAAAATGGCATATACAACTATATTCCATGTTTTTGAAACGGAATTCAAAAATTCAGTTTTAATTTTACACTTATAAAAATAGATTTTCAAAATCTGTTTTTAAAATGTCATTTATTTTTTCTGTTTTAATTTTTCTAGTCTCTGTTTTATTGGTTAAATTAAAAAATATTAATTAAAATGCATGTCTAATTAATCAAAATCCTGAAAGTTTAACAGCAATTTTTTTAAAAGTTTAACAGTAATTACATTTTTATGGCCCTATGAAATACATTTTATATTTCCCAAATTCAGTTTTTATTTTTTTTAAAAAACTTTGTTTTCCATTAATTTTCTGGATTCCATTTTAATGGTTTCATTAAATTTTATGAATCACAAACATCTCTAATTTATTTATTTATTTATTAAATATTTATTATTATTGTAGGTTAATATATATATTTTTATATATTAGGTTCATTGATAAATTATTATAAAAAAATGTCTTCGTTTACTCATCCTCGAGTTATTCCAAACCTGAGAGGAGAAGTGAAGTTGAATTTTATTGAATATCCTGGACATTCTTTTCTATATAATGCAAGTGAATGGGGACTCACTGGACTTTGTCAAGATCCAAAAAACAAACAAACAAACAAAAAAACACCTGCATAAGCATCTCTAATTAATTGATTTTATATATATAAAAAATATATTTTATTTTATTTATTTGTTTTTTAATTAAATATTTTTATATTAGGTTCATTTATATTTTTTATATATTAGGTTCATTTATTTATTGTTAATATTTGAATATTATAACAATGTATCATTTACTCCAAAATCTTCTTTAGAATATCCTGTCCATTCTTTTCTATATAATAAAAATGAATGGGGACTCACTGGAGTCTGTCAAGATCCAAAATAACAAATCAGCATAAAAATGGCCTATATGTATATGTTTTTGAAGCGTACAATAGCTTTATGTGCATTTTGATGTCAGTGATGCCAAACATTACTGGCTCTTGTGAGTCATGTGGCCAAAACTCATTGATTTAAAAGCTACAACTGTGATTTTTAGCAAATGAAGTTTTAAATCTCAATCCATTCCTCTGAAAATATTTTTGTATGGTTTAAGAAGACTTGAAATATATTGCATAAGTCTCCTGGACTACTTTTATGGTGTTTTTTTTTTTGTCATTTTGATGCTTGACAGCTCTAGTCCCTATTCACTTTCATTATATGGAAAAGAGCAGCAGAATATTCTTTTAAAATTCTCCTTTTATATTCCACAGAAAATTAAACATGAGAGTAAATTTACATTCTTGGTTATTTTCTCACAGAAAAAAATAGTATTTGATAATTAAATAAAACATTAGTATAATAGTAGAGAAGCTGAGAATTATTCAAGTCATGTCGTAATTACCGTAATTCCGAGATGACAACACGTGACATTTTACTCACAGCTTTCCATGTTGTCGGACTCGGAGGTAGCGCCTAGGTAGCACCAAAGTGAACCTGACGGCGGTCACGTGGTACATCTGTAACTGGTTTAAGTTGTAATTCTAAAAACATTCGAGTTTACAAGTTGTAATTACGAGTTCAGGAACACGTGAGGGCTTTGGCGTTGATAGTGTTGCCATAGAAACACATAATTCAGATAGAGTAGAATGTCACAGGTTTTCATCTCGGAATTACGGCATGGCGTGAATGCAGCGTTAGTGTGAAAATGCAAACTAAACTATTGTCACACCCCTGGACTGTTTTGTATTGGTTTTTCCCTCATGTGCCCATATATGGTTGTTCCTGTTCCTGTCCTTGTTATCGTCATTATTAGTTAATCACCATCACCTGTTTGTGTATCATTAGCCACCCTTTATAAGTTGTTTGATTTCAGTGCTTTGTGTCTGGTCTCGTCAATAAATACCTGTGTTCCTGTCTTGTCAATGAATACATGTGTGGATTTACCTGACGCATTTCTTAAAGGCGAAGTCCACTTCCAGAACAACAATTCACAAATAATTTACTCACCTCCTTGTCATCCAAGATGTTCATGTCTTTCTGTCTTCAGTTGTAAAGAAATTGTGGTTTTTGAGGAAAGCATTTCAGGATTTTTCTTCGTATAATGGACTTCAATTGTGACCCCAATTTTGAACCTCCAAAAAGTAGTTTAAATGCAGCCTCAAAGGGCTCTAAATGATCCCAGCCGAGGAAGAAGGGTCTTATCTAGCGTCATTTTTTTGGAAAATAAAAATGTGTATATTTTTTAAGCACGAAAGCTCCTGTAGCACAGGTTCTGGTATGCGCGTTCACGACGCTACGTATTGAATCATGTTGAAAGGTCACACCGAATGTAGGCCGAACTACAGACCCAGAGTTTACAAAGCAAACGCCACTAAGGAAGTGCAAGTAAGTCAAACGCTGTTTACAAACAAAAAGGACCCTGAGGTTGTAGGAGAAAATAAGATGAGATTTTCACCATAGTCTACCTTTTTTAGCCGGAGTACACAGACGATGAACTTACACGTGATTCGTAGTAGGGATGGGAAGTTCGGCTCATTTTACCGACTCGGACCTTTGAGTCTCGTTCAGCAAAATGAACGAATCTTTTTTCGAGACATTTCGTTAATTTTAGCAAAATCAGCATCACGTGACAGCCCCATAAGATGAACGAACGACTCGAAAGACCCGAAGACTCGAAACAGGTGAACTAATTCCAGTACAGAACCTAATAGGATGTTGCGCATGCGCGACTGAACGAATCACTCCCCAAGACGACTTGTTCTTCGCGAGTCACATTAAAGATTCGATCAAAATGAACGAATCGTTCAAGAACGACCCGTGGACGCGCATCCGAGAGCCTGTGCTACCCGAGCTTTTGTGCTTAAAAAGTATACATATTTTTCTTTTTCAAAAAAAATGACAGATCGTTTCGCTAGATAAGATCCTTCTTCCTCGGCTGGGATCGTTTAGAGCCCTTTGAAGCTGCATTTAAACTACTTTTTGAAAGTTCAAAATTGGGGGTACAATTGAAGTCCATTATATGAAGAAAAATCCTGACATGCTTTCATCAAAAACCATAATTTCTTTACGACTGAAGACAAAAAGACATGAACGTCTTGGATGACAAGGGGGTGAGTAAATTATTTGTAAATTGTTGTTCTGGAAGTGGACTTCCAGAGACCAACGCAGCAGACTGCACACCCTGTTTGTTTTCTTTATTTCACAAAATGTTGTTGTTGTATAAAAGTAGACCCCTTACAGATTCGATTGATGCATTTCTCTTATCTGTACGATCAAAAATGATGGAGTAATTGAAGTTTAGGCGTTATCAGAATAACTGCCACAAACCGCGCCGGCGCGTTTTTCGACCCCAGAGCGTTGAAGACTTTACACTGCATTTCATCGTCGTGTTTCGCCTTCCTCCTCACGTGTCTCTGTATTGTCTCATTGTCTCTGTATTGATTCAGTCTTGTCTTACGTAGTTTTTGCTTTAGTTTGGTTGCTTTTTGTTGTCCCCAGATGCAAATTACACTTATAATTCATGTAGGTCGCATTAAAATTCTTAATGATTCAAAGCATCGTTAATTTAAATCCACCGGACGCTGCAGCACTTCGGCTTCGGATTCTGTTCAGAAAGCGTACAACAACAGCCGATGCGTTGGTCACTCTGAGACACTGCGGCACATAAACACGTGGAGACTGTGTGAGAATCATAAAAGTCTGCCGGCCTGTAAAATCTGACCCAATATGAGCAATATGCGTCACTGTAATTGTGTTTATTGGGAGAGGGCCCAGACACTGTGGTAATTACATATTGTTACAGTCTGCATCCCTATATATTTGATTTATGTATTTTGGCTCCAGCTGACAGATAAATAAGAAAAATTGTTATATTAAACGGTAATAAATATGAATCATTTCGCAATCTGCCAGGAAATAATATTGTAATCTGTGAGGTGGAAGGCTTAAACAATGTATGTATTTGTGTGAGTGTACAGCATGGTCTGTACTTTGAAGAGACTGATATATCATATCCAGCTGAGACAAACATTTATGTCCTGTACAGTATTTGCTCTTTAATATTAGGCATTATGTACAAGCCAACTGGTCACTCCATCTGTTTCGGTCAGGAAATATATGAAAAACATATGGAAGTAAATTATTAGGATAATTATAAACAGTGTTTTTACAGGTGACTGAGGATAGTAGGCTGTGATGTGCTATTTTTAACTAAAAATTAAAAGAAGATATTCTGTTTTTGCAATGAAAGTAAATGGGCTCCAATGTTGTTCTGTATCAAAAATAATGAAAAACACTTCAAAATGGCTTTTTTTTGTATTACATAGAAGAACGAAAGTTATACAAGTTTGGAACAACATTAGGATGAGTAAACACAATTCTTGAGTGAACTGTCCCTTTAAGTTGTTTTCCTATCATTCTATGTCTCCTAAAGAAATGAGAGCGCTTTAGCATTAGTTTGCTATAACATGAAAACTTAAAACCTAACTCAAATATGACTTACTTATGCAATCCCATTCTAAAATCTTATTTCCCTGCACATTATTACTATTTGCATAAATCAGCCTGGATGTTTAATATTCATATACATTTATTCATTTAGCAGATGCTTTTATCCAAAGCGACTTAGGAATGCAAACAGCGATTCATCATAAAGAGGCAATAAACATGAGAAGTGCTAGTAATACAAAGTTTTAGGCATCGTTTAGCATAGTAAGCTAGGAAGGGAGGGACGCATTAAGGAATAGTGAAAGCAAAGAGGAAAATTAATTTATTTATTTGTAGTAAGGCTTTTTTTAGAGAAAACATTTTGGAGTGGTATTTGCAAGAGTATTTCACATTTAAAGGAGAAAGATATTATTAGTTTCTTGGCATAAAATGTTAGTAGTATTTGAATATGTGAAGCATATTAATTTTTCATGCATATTTATAAACAGTGTTGGGTGTTTTAGGCTGGGCTTTCTCGTATGTTTTTAGATCTTTTCAGCAATTAAAAAAATGAAACAGAAATGTTATGTTTATCTAAGGTCATTTTTGTTTATTTGTATGGTTGAATTGAGCCATCGAAGGTTAGCAGCAAAGACATTGGTTAATAAAGTGGGATTAAATACATAAACAATATTTGTGGTATTTAACATATTTATTGCAGGTTTGTCATATTCTGAGTTTGCTTTTCACTATTTGTATTGATTTTAAGGAATACTGAATCTGTTTTTGTGCAAGAGAGGTGTGTAAATGTATGTTCACATTTAGTCTAGAAAGGCACACAGTGCCTTTGCACTTACTCCCATTTTCTCTCAACATGGGGACAGGAGAGCTGTCAGTTTTCTTAAATGAAAAAGCAATGTGTTACTTTACTAGTTACTTGAAAATGTAATCTGATTATGTGACTCACATCCCTTTTAATGCGTTACCCCATCACAATTACAATTACGTATATATAATATTATATATAATATATTAAACGGAGCCCCACACATGATATGCTGTAAAAAAAGAAAAAATATATATTTTCCTTGTTTTAGTAAATATTTCCCATGTTTTACTAATTTGGGATGGGACTGAAATGTTCTCAGAATTGCAAGGTTATATCTCACAATTCTAAGTCGCAATTTCGTGTTTTAGCATTTTTAGCATTTTTGAGAAATAAAGTCAGAATCGTGTCAAGTTTATATCTTGCAATTCTGACTTTATTTTTCAAAAATGCTACTTTATTTCACAATTGCGAGACATAAACTTGCAATTTTAAGAAACAAAGTCATAATTGTGATTTTAGATTTTGCACTTCTGACTTTGTTTCTCAAAATTACGCCTTTATTTCTCAGAATTGTAACTTGCAATTCTGACTTTTTCTCAAAATTGCGACTTTCTCAGAATTGCAACTTTATATCTCACAATTCTGAGAAAGTCACAATTGCAAGATACAAAATATCATAAAAATTTTAAAAATGTCATATAAAAATTTAAATATCATATAAAATATCTTGCAATTCTGACTTTATTTCTCAAACTGTGACTTTATTTCTCAGAATTGTGGCTTTATATCTTGCAATTATGACTTCTCAAAATTGTGACTTTCTCAGAAAGATAAGTTTAAGATAAGAACGAGTTTAAATCTCACAATACTGAGAAAAAAGTCAGAAAACTGATTTTATGTCTTGCAATTCGGACTTTATTTCTTAAAGGGGTCATCGGATGAAAACTTCACTTTTACGTGTTGTTTGAACATTAATGTGTGTTGGCAGTGTATGTACAAATCTACCCTATAATGATTAAAATCCATGCAGTGGTTTTTAATTAATCTGTAAACATACTATCCCCTTTTTCAAATCGAGCCATTCTCAGATGCCTGTCCGACAGAGGCCGCTCCCACAATAGATGATTGACATGAGCGTCTTACCTCAGATCAGCTGTAACAGTCCAACCTCCATTGTTTCGATGCCGGAGCAGGGATGTAAGTTAGACAAGAATATCTCCGATTGAGGTGTTGTGTTGCTGGATGCAGTAATGAACATAGTGGTCGTCATTTACTCCTGACATCTGAGCCGCTGAAGATGCAGTGGATTACGTTTGTTTATGAAGGGAATGCGCCTCCCGATCTACATAAATGTGTCTATGTTCGTGCAAATCATTCGTGATCCAGCTTCACCTACAGCAGAAGTGAGTATAAGGGTTTTTTTTATGAATCTCTGCAATCACCTTTCCTAATAACATGCTAGTTAGCAAGTTCTGCGGCTAAATGCGCTAAATGCGGCTAATATAAACAATCTCTCAGAGCAGCAGAGAGAAGAGAGGGGCTGGGCGAGCAGAGCTCATTTGCATTTAAAGGAACAATCCCTCAGAATGGGATGATTTTTGCAGAGCTCATTTTCATTAAGATTTTTTCATTTACTTTTCATTAAGACCCTAAAGAATCATATCAACTTGTGGAAAATGGGCATCCCATGACCCATTTAAAATTGCAACTTTATTTCTCGGAAATTGCAACTTTATATCTTGCAGTTCTGACTTTATTTCTCAAAACAAGTTTAAGATGAGAACAAGTTTAAATTTCGCAATACTGAGAAAAAAAGTCAGAACGGCGAGTTTATATCCGGCAATTCTGTTCATTTCTTAAAATTGCGACTTTATATCCTGCAATTCTGACTTTCTCTCAGAATTGCAACTTTATATCTTACAATTCTAAGAAAGTCACAATTGCAAGATATAAAATATCATATAAAATATCAGCTTATATCTTGCCATTCTGACTTTATTTCTCAAAATTGTGACTTTATTTCAAAGAATTGCAACTTTATGTCTTCCAGTTCTGACTTTATTCCTCAAAATTGTGACTTTCTCAGAATTGCAAGTTTAAATCTTGCTCTACTTAGAAAAAAAGTCAGAACTGCAAGTTTACATCTTGCAATTCTGACTTTATTTCTCAAAATTGCCACTTTCTCAGAATTGCGAGTTTATATCTGGCAAATCTGACTTTATTTCTCAAAATTGCAATCTATATAAACTTGCAATTCTGAGAAACAAAGTCAGAATTGTAAGTTTGTATCTGGCAATTCTGACGTTATTTCTCAAAATTTTGCAATTCTGAGAAAGTTGCAGTTTTGATAAAGCCAAATTGTCAGTTTATATCTTGTAATTCTAAATTCATTTATATATTTGTATTTAAATGTAATACAAATTTTGCAATTGCATAATTGTATGCAACATTACTTTCTAAAATTAAAAGACAAAGACATTACTTTTAGTTGCTTGCACATCTTACCTAAAACAAGCAGCCCACTTTACATCACAGGTATTATTTGGGGAAAAATGCTTTATTTAATAATTCACTGCCCAAAAAATGTGTATAGTAGCATATGAATCTATGTGGAGTATTTTCATTTATTTTCAGACTTAGTGCTGCATCGTTACAAAATGGCAAAGTTTTGCCGGCCTACTTCCATCCAATACTGTAGCTCTTCTCCTCACACCCATATGCACAGAGACAAGCAGTCAGTCCTGCCTGTCAGAGGCTGTAGCGTGGCAGAGTCAAGCTGTCTCCTCCTGAGTTTCTCTGTCCTCCTTTTGTTTAGCACTCTGTTCTCTATATAGCTGTTGAGCATCAGCAAGACTCCAGTCTGACCTTTGCCGGTAATCCTTATAAAACATAAATGCATGATATCTCCGCTTCTCTCTCTCTCCCACTCTGTCTCTACATAAGACCACCCCATGGCCCTCATTACAAGCATCCCACTGCCAGCCAATGTCACTGTCTAATTACAATCACCCTTGATCTGCTAGATCATGACGTGAGACCTGCAGCTCACCGGCGTGCAGTGCCGAGGGTCTTTTCCCCGCAGGCGGTGTGCTGAGACGGGCCGACAGGACTGATGAGGACGCCGCTTGCGGCTCTCCCTCCACGCTGCACCGCGAGCCGACAGGCGGAGGATCATTAGTGAACCAGCTGTTAACAAGCAGCGACAGGACAGCCAATATCACTTCCTGTGTGAGTGACACGCCGTGGGTGGCGACGCGAGGCCAGGTGGGCACAAGTTCATCGGATTTAAAACTCTAAATCACCTGCTTTGGCAAGTTTTTCAAAGAAACCATTAATAATTAAGCAGCAAATTTATATATTCACTTGGAATTGAGGGTTATATCATTTGTTGTGAGCATTAAAGCTTTTGAATAGTATGATCTTGTAAGCTTGATGAAAGTCATTGTATGACTAAAATTTCACAGGTTTTTTTTTTCTTTATTAGGTTTTGTCTTATGCACCTACATTATCTGTATTTTTTTTTTTATTCATTAATTTGTTTTTAATATGCATTATATTATTTATTAAGAATTGATCACTAAAATTGTCAAATAATTATTTAATATTATGATCACGTAAGCCTGAGGAAAGTCATTTCACTTAAGTGACTCCCCCTTTTGTATTCTTTAAGTTTTTGTCTTATGCCCCTATGATTTTTCAGGTTTGTTGATTTATTGTTATCGTTAAATATTACAATCATGTAAGTCTGATGAAAGTCGTTTCACTTAAGTGACTCCTTATTTATTTATTTTTTATTATTTGTATGCAATATAAATTGCCGTTACTGACAATAAAATGCAGCGTTACTATAATTTATGTAAATATTATTATAATATTACAATATACATATATATATATATATATATCAGTTCATCTAAATTGATGCGCAGCGTACATGTATTTGACGAACCGTAAACTGTCACACGCAAAGAAAGATACAGAGCGAGAGAGTCTTACAGTATATACCATGAAGAATTGACGCGCTACATGTAAACGATATTCTTTGCTGTATTTTCCTGTTAAAACAACCGAGTTCCTTTGGAATTCTTTAGCTTTTAATAACTAACTTTAATAACTTTTAATAACTAATGCGCAAACGGCAATCTCATTGGCTGGCGCTCACCAATTATCGTCCCTGTTTTTATTTCAGCAAATCAGTTGGAGCGAACGCAGACAGCGTGATTAATATTCATGAACCCAGCAGCTCATTAATCCTTGGTGCGTTTTATATTGTTATTAGTAGTAGAATCCCTAGTTTTGTTATCCTATTAGTATTATTTTTATTTTTTTCCCTTTTTAACAGATACTACAAATTACAAACAACATCTTAAGCACCACCACAAGTCCTAAGTTCAGTCAACATGAGAAATATGCATTCATACCTGGTTATTGTAATTATGAAAGTTCTAATTTCTTTAATGCTAAAGTTTAAAAGTTTAATGCTAAATTATCATAATGTCTGTATATATATATATATATATATATATATAGACATTAATAATTTAGCATTTAGCATATCATATATATTATATATAATATCAGATATTTAATATTAGTTTGGTGAGTAAAACTAAAAACTAAAAATTTCATTTATTTCATTAAAATTCCATCCAACATATTTAATATTGGGGGCATTCAAGTTATTTGACATATTTGAACTTTTTTATTATTATTATTATTAACACAATAGTTACTTTCCCTGGTAATTACTTACTTTTAGAACAATCTAACTCAGTTACTAACTATTACTTCTAACTAGTTACTATTTGTGAGAGGTAACTAGTAACTCTAATTAGTTTTTAAAAGTTTGTGTGCTTTTTCTTCTTTAATAGCTTTAGTCTCATCTACCTATATATCTATTATTTTTCAGGTTCATTGATGTATTAATTATTATAATCTTGTAAGCCTGATAAAAGTCATGTGACTGAAGTGACTTTTTTTATGCTTTTGTTTTATGCACCCATCTATATTTTTTCCAGGTTCACTGATTTATTGTTCATATTTAATATTATAAAATTTCTTCATCATTTGCTTACCCTCAGGTTATTCCAAATCCATATGTTTTGTTATTTTAACTGTTATAGTAAATTGGATGCATTTTTATTTTTAAATTTCCAGTTTTCATATATGTATGTCTATATAGTTTTTAAATCTATTTTTAGTTTTAGTGATTTTAGCGCTTAAAAAATTAGAAATGAATAAATATAATTAAATGAATGTAACAAAAGCGCATATATCTACATATCTACATATATATATATATATATATAGTCATGTGACCAAAGTCTTCAACATCAATTTGATTTAAAAGTTGCATCTGAGATGTTTAGCGAATAATATATTAAATCTTAGTCTGTATTTTTTATGGCTTGAAGAACATTTAATGTATTGCATCTCTTTAAATATATTACATCTAGTCTGTGACCACTTTTATTGTTCTTTTTTTTTTTTTTTTTAGTGCATGCCTACTCCAGTCCCCATTCACTGTCATCATATGGACAGAAGCAGCACAACATATATTTTTTTATGTGGTTATCTGGTTGAGTTATCCATTTAATTGTGTTAAATACAGGTTGTAGTTAGGTTTTCACATATTAAGCAACAGTATATTCGTGCGTGCATGTAAGTGTGAGTGTGTGTGCGAAAAGAAAGAGAGAGAGAGAGATTAGAAATGATGGTATGACACTCTCCCATCAGGACAAAATCCATCACTGTCAGAGGTAGCAGACTAAGAGTAGCAGAGCTCCCAGACCACAGATTCAATTTCACTCCCTTGAGCCGTTCAGCCCTGCCCACACGTACAGACACCTTCCATCTGAATAATAGCTCCGCATAGATTTGAATTTTCACTCTGCACTCCAGGGCAAGGCCACAGTCCAAGTCTAACTTTAGGAGTTTTGTTCTTACACATCCCCTTTCTCTTACACCAATATATGAAAATGTAAACAGCTCATTTGTTACAGAGTTTGTGCAAGTTCATAGGAGTTCAGCTGTAGTATAAATGCATGGAATTAATTTTTTGAGGAGAACTTTTGGGTTTTCAATTACTGGATAGTTTTCCCATCATAATCGATTATTATAATTCACACAGGCCTAGATTAGGACCACAAATGCACCTCGGCTGTTTGGTTTCCAATCAAACGGCAGCTACAGGGCCCACCAGACGCCACCTCTGTGGAGCGTGATTGAGTGGACAGACATGCTTGACAGATTTGAAATTACAGCTGGAGTGTGTGATCAAAGTTTTAAGGCCGTGGTACCATCTGGCTTTAAACCACCTTATGTCTCTATTGCTCATGCACAGGGGTCACAATTACATAACTGATCTCTCAGAAAAGCCACATGGATTCATTGGTTGTGAAAATTGGTTGAGAACTGTGAACTCCAGTGTGGTGTAAGCTGATTAATGATTAATGTGCGGCTCTGCCACTTAAAAGGCAGAAAAGGTCAGCGACTATGCCAAAGGGTTTCGAGGTCTCAAAATACTTACAGAGAAATGACACGGCAAATGGCGAAAGGAAACGCTGGTCTTTCCGCAGGTTTTCGCACTTGCACTTCATTTCTTCCGTCATGTTGTATCCATTTTTATCAGGAAAAGAAAATGCATTGCTAAATATTGCCATATATGCAAGAGAAAGCAAAAACAATGCATGTTATACAAACAATATTATACAGCTATAGGCACCTAAAGTATAAGTAAACATAACTGACATTTAAGAAGGAACTAATATAATACTCCAAAATGGATGATGTGCACTGGCTTCAATCGCTCATTAGGTGGAGCTGCACTTGAAATAAAAGAGATTTGTGAATGAACAGCGCCATCCAGTGGAGTAACACTGTCGCTATCTTAATCACTGTTAATATCTTAGTAGAGCTTATCTGATAAATAATATAATATAATATAATAATATATATAAATGAGAAAAATGTATACCTTAATAAATAAATTCATTAGAATAAATTATAAATATATACAAAAATTGTAATTACGATAATATAACAAATGCTTATATATAAATAACTATACTGACTATACTGAAAAGGTATACTTTAATAATAAATTATAAATTTATATATATTGGAAATATTAATTATTATTAATATATTATTAATTAATTATTAATGTCAATAGCAAAAAATTGTAATAATTAAAATAATATAACAAATGCTTATATATAAATAACTACATGGACATATATCTATAAATAAATAAATGATATATATTACATGCACAAAAATAAATAAATAATAAAATATAAAACAAATAATAATGCAATATGATTAATTAATATATGTAAAAACATATAGAAATAATACAAAATTATATATATTAATAAATTATGATAAAAATACAAATTAATTCATAAACCGATGCACAAATATAAAATATTAATCAAATATATGCATAAATATTCATCAAAAAATATAATCAATGCTTATATATATATTGTGTGTACATACATAAGCATTCATTATATTTTTTAATTATTCTATATTTTATTTATCTGTAATTTATCTATATTTTATTTCATTTGAAATATATCTATAAATAATGTAAGTAATGTTATATATAATAATAATAATAATATATTATATAATAATATATTATATAAATAATTATATATTTTGATTAATTAATAAATATATGTAAAAAATAGAAAAATACAATAAAATAAAATATATATAATGTTTTGTATATAATAAATATATTATTATATATTATATATACATAAGCATTTATTATATTTTTTATTTATTAGAATTTAATATATCTATATTGTATTTATCTATAATTTAGCTATTTTTTATTTTAAATACATCTATAAGTAACATAAGTAATATTATACAATAAGAATAATATATATTATTTATATAATAATATAAATATATATATATACAACATATTTTGATTAATTAATAAAGAAAATAGAAATAATATATTATTAAAATACAAATGTATGAATAACTTATTACTTAAATAGATGCACAAATATAAATAAATAATACAATATATGCATGCATATAAATAATATAATGAATGTTATATATATATATATATATATATATATATATATATAAAATGCACAAATACATATAAAAAACATAAAACAAATTAAAATATAAAACATAAATACTACATTAAATACATTAATACTCAGTTATGACTAATTGATAAATATATGTATAAATATATACAAATAATGAATAAAAATGCTCCCATTTTCCCCAAAGATTGCTTGAATTTATTCAAATATTTACGTACCCACAGATGAAAATATCATCAAATATATGTATGCAAAATTGAAGACATAGAGCTAATGACTGGAAGACAAAATATGGGCAGAGGTTTGGTAAGGCAAGCTCTATTGAACACATTTCCAAAAGGGTTAATAGGCAGTGTCAGTCAGACTTCAAATCACGCTAGATTTCATAACACGAGAAGAATTTTCATCATAAAACACTCAGAATTAGCATCACCACACGCTGCAAATGTTCGGCTCACAAATGATTAGTCCTTTGCGGGATGTGAACAGTTACACACACACGTGTGTCAGGAGCAGTGCCATGCAAGACCATCATGAACAGTTGAATCTGAACTCAGTGTTCAAAGTGCAGCACTTATATTATGTGAATATCAACGTGATATCAAAGACAGCACAATTGAATATCAAAATCTGATATTACTATTACAACACTACACCTAGAAAATGACTGAACATTGAGTGTGTATTAGCTGCGCTACTCTGGCAGTTAATCGGTGAATCCCAAATCATCAATTCAGTGGGTGATAAGATCCATGTGATCTCCCAAGAGCGTCTTCTAATGTCATTACTTCTGACCCAAATATCCACCAGTCGCTCTAACAACTAGAGTGAATTTCTAAGTAAAACTCATACAGTACCTACATCAGCTAAAGTAGCGTTCGCTGTCGAAAAAACAGCAGTGCTGTGATTCTTAAGGCCCAGCCTTTTACAGTAGCTTCCTCAAAGCAAAGTCTCCTCCATCTAGATCCTTAAGAGAGAGGGATGCTCCGCTACTTTCAGTGTCGACCCCTCCATGCTCAGTTTTAAAATCGGCCACTAGAGGGGGTATTTCCAGATTCTGTCACTGAAGTCTGTTATGTACCTTCCCCTTTGCCTTCTTCCTGCTTGGGTTCGGAGTTGGCCAAGCTCTGGCTTTTCTCTTCATCGTTCCCTGCCTCTGAGAGCAAAAAATACAGAGTTTTGTTAGTGAAAACAAGATGGTTTGAATGAAAACTAAAAGCGGATCCTCGACGGCCTACGGCACGACAGGCTGTTTAGCAGTCGCCGCTATGGATTTTTCACAGGGATGCCCTCAGCTAACAGCCCTATATTTGATAAAGCACATCCGTGTTTGTCTCGAGCAAAAAACTGATGTGGGGAGCCACTAACATGCTCTCTAAACTCTCTAGTTTGCCCAAAGCAGGATAGTCTGATACATTATTCATGGCCAGCCTGCCTCTCAGTGCCATATTACATTACTGCAGTGTTTTCATGACACTCCATGTTCTTTCTGAAGACTCACTAACACTCACTTTACTCACCTGCTTTGCTGATATTGAGCTCAGACAGAGTTTGCGAGAGTCCGCTAGCGTCCAGGCCGCCGGAGGTTCCCAGGATGTCGTGTACAGCATTGCGTCTGCCCGTCCTTCCAGAGGCGATGAAGTCTTCATACGTCACCTCGACATCAGTCATATCTAACGCGTTTCAACATAGCAGTGCCTGTGATGGAGAGAGATGTTTTGAAGGCCCGCTGTGACGTGTGCTTGCCTTGCAAGTCGTTTAACAGAAAAAACTCATGTGACTTTAAGAATATTATCACACTTAATACCTACTAAAAAGGAATGTAAGCACAAAGAACACAAACAGGAATGCTGCAATAATGTTCTTTTAATTTTAGTGTAATTATTAAAATATTTACTGGCTTGTTGCTATACATTGGGCCACTGGTTCAAGATACCGGTTCAAGATAGCCGTTCCATTTTTCACTTGCTCTGATGCAATGATGCATTTTTATTTTTATCAATAAATTTTATTTTTTATTTTACATAGATACAATTATTAATATTATAATATTATATAATTATTAGAATATTATATGTTTAAAATATTCAACATTATAATATCTAATTACTTTTATATAATTTATTTGTAAATACATATATATATATATATATATATGTACAATATAATTTTAAATATTTTGTTTTAATTAAAAAATTGTAAATAATATATTTCATTTATAAAATTTCATTAAATGTTTAACAAAAAAAAGAGAGAAATTAATATTCTTATTCAGTAAGAATACATTAAATTGATCAAAAGTGACAGCAAAAACTGTAAAAAAAAAAAAAAATATATATATATATATATATATATATATATATATAGATATATGTTTTTATCTTTCTATTCATCCAAGAATCCTGGAAACAAAATGCATTACAATTATCTCAAAAAAAAAAAAATAATAATAATAATAATAATAATTTAACATTCTTAATAATAAGAAATGTGTGTATATATATATATATATATATGTGTGTGTGTGTGTGTGTATATATATATATATATATATATATATACTGTATAATAAAAAAAACATTGGCCCAATGGTTCTCAAAAATACAATTTCAAATTTATTATTAATATATATTTCAAGATAGCAGTTCCATTTTTCACTTGCTCTAATGCAATGATTCATTTTTACTTTTAGCCATGCATTTAAAATATATATATATATAGACACAATTATTAATATTATAATAATATAATAATTTTACATATTAATAAAATATTTAACATTACATCATTATTTGTATAAATATATAAATAACGTACATTATATATTTAAATAATTAATTTATACATTTTCATTACAATTTGAATTTTAAATATAATTTGTTTTCATTAAATGTTTTTCTTTAAAAAAAACCCTTGAAAATATGAAACAAGAGAAATTAATACTTTTATTCAGTAAGATGACATTAAATTGATCAAAAGTGACAGTAAAAACAGTAAAAAAAAAAACACAATTTAAATGCTGTTTTTATCTTCCTATTCATCCAGGAATCCTGGGAAAAATGCATTATTATTTTAAAAAATAAATAAACAAATAAATAAAATAACATTTTCAACATTGTTTATAATAAGAAATATCCCAGAATATTTTTATTTTTGTTATTATTATTAATTTTTCTTTTTTTTCTTTTTTTTGGATCATATGACATTGAAGACTGGAGTAAAGGCTGCTGAAAATTCTGCTTTACCAACACAAGAATAAATTATATTTTAAGATATATATTTAAACAGAAAACTACAATTTTAAATTGTTGTAATAATATTTCACAGTATTACTGTTTTAAATATTTTTGATCAAATAAGTGCAGTCTTGGTAAGTATAAGAAACTTCAAAAACATTTTTAAAAAATCTTACTTTTGAATGATAGTGATCAAACTGATTCTATTACTGACCAACATCTGAACAATAACTGTTCTAGGAATCCCAAGCAAGTAACAACGTAAAGATTATATAAGCAGCCATAATCTGGCCTAGATAAGAAGATAAGCTTGGATAAGGGACTGTTTATTCTGTGCTACATTTGTGATCTCATGCATTTCTAAATTGTCCTTCTGGATTCACTTCTTATCAGACATTCTTTTTTCATGTTGTGTGGGAAAAAAATATATCCCATAAAACATTTTAATAATCTGATCCCAAATCAGATCATCAAAACAGATGTGGGACAGCTCTGCAAGATTATCTAGAATTTTGTTCAACTAAATATCACTCATGAGATGTGAGGACGGTCTTCCCTGAGCTGAGAGTTATATTTAGCCCATGTTATCAACTCAGCACAGTCATTCTCAGCTGTTGCCTTCAAAATGGTACCACTGTGTGATGAAGCACCCATAAGGAGGTCATCATTAAAGACATGTTCACAGTATTACACCCACACACTTTGTTTCTCTAACAAAGATATTCAATTGTTTTCATTTTGGTTACTAAATAAGTGTATTACTTGTTTGTTGACTCTCTTTATGTAGCTATATGACATACAGGGGTTGGACAATGAAACTGAAACACTGGCCAATATAGTGTTGGAGGTTTCATGGCTATATTTATGCAGCCTGGTGGCCAGTCTTTACTGATCGCACATTCCACCAATAAGAGCAGAGTGTGAAGGTTGACTTTGTGCACCCAATAGCTCAAACATTGTATCCTGAAGGTGGTGCCGTGTATTAGGATGATAATGCACCAATACACACAGCAAGACTGGTGACAAGAGTGATTTGATGAACATGAAAGTAAAGTTAAACATCTCCCATGGCCTGCACAGTCACCAGATCTGAATATTATTGAGCCACTTTAGGGTGTTTTGGAGGAGGGAGTCAGGAAATGTTTTCATACACCAACATCACATAGTGACCTGGCCACTGTTCTGCGAAAGGAATGGCTCAAAATCCTTCTGGCTACTGTGCAGGACTTGTATTTGTCATTCCCAAGATGAAATAATGCTGTATTGGCTGCAAAAGGAGGCCAAACGGCATACTAATTGTGGTCTAAACCCAGGTGTTTCAGTTTCACTGTCCAACCCCTGTACATGAACATCCAAGCATATGTCATATTTCTGCAGAAATACAGAAACGTTGACTGCTGTAGTTAATATACCATAATATCACATTCTATTGATGTGCCTCTGGCTGTAAGCACTAAATTAATTGTCTTTTTCCATTTATACATGGCAAAGAGACATAATCTAAAGCTCACTTGGCAAAGGCGTTCAAGTCCAAGTCCAAATCAGTATGGACTTAAGTGAGCTCTTCCTCAAGGCAACAGTGACAACCATGCAGAAAAGTTGTCACACACGCTCACCCTCCCTATGTCTAGGTAGACCTCTGTGGAATCCACCAACGCACCCTCGGAGACAGCTTGTGCAACAGTTTGGACAAAACAGCCCTAACAAACTGAGAATTCAACAATAGAGGTTCAGCAGCTTCACATTTTACATAACAAAGAACAAAACAGGACTGCTGCAGAAAGAGTGCAGAGATGGGTGTGCCTCTTTTTTGCATAATGTGTACACCACTAATGTCCGAGTGCTGGGACAGAACAGGTTGCAACTAAGAAAATAAAAGATTTTATAAGGATTTAATTGTTCAACAAGGTTTAGGTGCAACCTGTTTCACACTCAATATAAGTCATAGTAACTCGTATTAAAGAAAAAAAATAGTATTCTGTTATTCTATGGAAGCCCGTTTCCATAGAATAAAATAATAAAAAAGGTAATGGCAACTTATCTCACAATGCTGACTTTTTCCTCACAATTGCGGGTTTACATCTCGCAATTCTGAGAAATTCAGAATTTCAAGACATAAACTTGCAATTTCTCAGAACTGTGACTTCATTTTTTCAGAATTGTATGTCTATATCTTGCAGTTTTGACATAATAGCATGCAATTGTGAGTCAGAACTGTGAGATATAAATTTGCAATTCTGAGCACAGTCTTTTTTCCCCCAAAAATTGGACTGTATAACTTGCAATTGCAAGTCTATATCATGCAATTCTGAGAAAAAAAGTCAGAATTGTGAGATACAAACTCGCATTTGCGAGAAAATAATTGCACGTTTTTATCTTGCAATTCTGACTTTATTTCTTACAATTGTGAGTTTATACCACACAGTTCTGAGAAAAAAAGTCAGTATTGAGTTTATATCACAATTCTGAGTTTATATCAGAATTGCGAGATACAAACTCGCATTTGCGAGAAAAAAGTCAGAATTTCAAGTTTTTCTCACAATTGTGACTATTTTTCGCAGTTGCAAGAAAAATTTATATCACAATTCTAAGAAAAAAGTCAGAATTTTAAGTTTATATCTTGCAATTCTGAGGAAAAAAGTCAGTATTGAGTTTATATAACAATTCTGAGAAAAAAAGTCCTAATTGCGAGAAAAAAAATCATAATTTCAAGTTTTTTCTCACAATTCTGACTTTATTTCTCACAATTGTGAGTTTATATCGCAATTCTAAGAAAAAGGTTGAGAGATATAAAACTCGTATTTGTGAGAAAACAAGTCAGAATTCCAAGTTTGTATCTCGCAATTCTGACTTTATTTCTTACAACTGTGAGTTTATATCTTGCAGTTCTGAGAAAAAAGTCAGTATTGAGTTTTTATCACAATTCTGAGAAGAAAAAAAAGTCGTAATTGTGAGTTTACATGTTGCAATTCTGAGAAAAAAAGTCAGAATTTCAAGTTATCTCATAATTCTGACTTTATTTCTTACAATTGTGGGTTTATATCTTGCAGTTCTGAGAAAAAAGTCAGTATTGAGTTTTTATCACACAATTCTGAGAAGAAAAAAAAGTCGTAATTGTGATTTACATGTTGCAATTCTGAGAAAAAAAGTCAGAATTTCAAGTTATCTCATAATTCTGACTTTATTTCTTACAATTGTGAGTTTATATCTTGCAGTTCTGAGAAAAAAAGTCAGAATTGTGAGATACAAACTCGCATTTGCGAGAAAAAAGTCAGAATTGTGAGTTTATATCTTGCAACTCTGAGAAAAAAAGTCAGAATTGCAAGATAAAAGTTAGAATTGCAGTTCATCATGCAGTTCTGACTTTATAACTCGCAATTGCAAGTTTATATCATGCATTTCTGAGAAAATAGTCAGAACTGCAAAATACAAACCTCCCATTCGCGAGAAAAAAGTCAGAATTGCATGTTTTTCTTGCAAAGTTTATATCATGCAATTCTGAGGAAAAAATCTGAACTGTGAGTTTATATCTGTGAGATTTAAAGTTGCAGTAACCTTTTTTTTATTCAGTGGTGGAAACGGGCTTTCATATTATTCAGAATGTACATCGAATTTGATTGTACCTAATATTATAAGGCCCGGTTTCACAGACAAGGCTAAAACTAAGCCAGGATTAGGCCATACTGCAATTAGGACATTTAAGTAATTTTTATAAACATGCTTAAAAAATCTTGAGACAAAACAAAGGCACTGATAATATATTAAGATCAGTCAGTGGCAGTTTCTTTCAGTTGAAACAGCTCAGACTTACATTTTAGTCTAGGACCAGGCTTAAACCTGTGAAACTGTGTCTGTGAAACCGGGGGTAAATGTTTTCATAAATATATGATGGTCTTCATTTCAGTACTAATAAACAGAAGTCAAATGAAGTAGTCATTCACACTGTAGGCCTAGTTATAATTTTTTATTCATTTCAGTATCTTTTTCTTTTCCTCAATTTTGTCCTCTGACATATTATGATGGAGAATGTTCTGGAATTATAAGAGCTCTAATGTTAGTTACAATGTGCATCATAATAATAGTGATATAATCTGAGATGTGCTTCATTCATAATTAAACCCTCATTGCCCCAAACTCTGAATATAAATCACCTTATTAACTGAAGCCAAACTGAAACAATGCATATTGCTGTGACATTCTAGCTCTCCCCCTTTGTCTTTGTTTAAATGAACACACAATCCTGTCAATTTGACAGATTTATGAACAATTCGAGTGTAAAATGCATTATTTTATATGACGTAAAAATTAAAATACAAATCTTTTTGTGATAAGGCACTGCCTACTCGCTCTCGTCCTTGACATGTCACGTGTACTCGGTAATAACATCATATCAAAACATAGTATCCAATATGACATGTCCAGATATGACAGCTACAAGTGCAAATCCCAATGGAGCAATCCTTTCATTTACAGCACAGCGTTTGAGCTTATATGAATGCAACGGGTTATATAAATCTGACTGGCTATGCACAGATGCTAATGAAACAATTGCGGGAGCGACTCAGTCTTATCACAGAAAACGCCTCAGAGGGCTTATCTATAAGGCCGAGCGAATTCGCAAATCGTACCTGTTTTAAGCTGGACGTTTTCCTAATTGTCAAGGCTGTGCAGTTTTGTCGCTCTGGTTAATACTTCAGTAGGATGCGACGGTGCTGTCAGTGGTGCTGTTGCTGCTGCTGGTTGTTCAGTCCATGAGTCTGCATGAGAAGACAGGGATGACGTATGCACGTTACTGAGTGCCGATGATATGCGAGGATTATCCAAAACCATTCTATCTGCTTATGCTTAGTAGTGCTGAGGCGTTTGATTCATCTCAGTGACTCGAATCTTTTGAACCGTTCAGTTCACTGATTCGTTCAGTGACTCTTTGTTTTGGATTTCAGCGTCCGCCGGTAGGTGGCGACAGTGAGTCGTTTGTGTTATGACTCGTTTACTCAGATGATTCTTTTAAAACAGTTTGGTCATTTTTAGGTTTTTGGTTTTAGGTTATTGTAATTGTTAGAATGGTCACATATAAGCGATCTCCACGTAAAACTCGTGCAGACCAATTTGTAAGTTGTAGAGACTTGAAACGTGGAGGGATGGTAGTCCTCACACCGCCTACAACCTGACCATGGCTCATCCCAGTGGACCCTTTTCACAAGCCTGTGATGACGCGTTTCAACGGTCATCATCATCATCATAAATCCTCTAAAGTTTTTTATATTTTGATTTTTCCAAAATATGTATGTACATTTATAACACTATACTTTGAATTATATCACCTTTTCATCTAGTTACAAAAAAAATAGTTAACGCTATGCGAGGGTATTTCTAATGCCGCGTGTATGAGAGGGGCGGTAAATTTGAGATTGTTCTCTCTTCTGACTGCCGATATCAGTCTAGCTCATTTTTTTTCCTTTGATTGAAAGACGTTGTTTTTCTTTTGCTATTTGAGCAAATGTGAATGCAAAAAAAATATATTTGTGGTACTCTCCCATTCACTGCTCTCGGATTTTATCAAACTATGACGACTTCCGCTACAGTGATCAAAAGTACGAAATCGCTTATAACTCCTAAACCGCCAGTCAGGCTCAAGTGTCATATGTAAGTTGAAATCTTTGGCTCACGCCGGACAAAAAGCATGCCTCAGATTCGATCGTGAGCCTGCAAAATTTTGGGGGTATAAAAAAAAAAAAAAAAACTAGTTTTATGTTTTTGCCAGTCAGACAAACCAATGCAGAAGATTCTAGAAGGTGAAGATATCAATTGTATCAAAAAAAAAAAAAAAAAAAAAAGTTGAACTTTCGACTCATCGTCACAAAGGGGCGCTAAAACGTTCGAAAGGGATGTAAACATATACCCGATACACTTCCTGTTTCTTTTTTTTTACTTTACACAAACATTACAAAAAAATACAACCAACATTTGACTGGATGAAAATGTTACATTAGCACATTTAAGATATATTTGTATATGTGAAATAAAAAAAATAAATAAAAAAAAACAGGAAGCGCTGTTGTTTACATCTAGCGAAATGGTCTATAACTCCTGAACGAAATGAGATATCTCCGCCAACCTCACAACACTCATGTAAGACCTTAGTCTGAGGTCACTGTAAACAAATCGCGGAGCTTGGCCACTTGGTGACTCTATAAGAGGAAAAAAACATAAAAAATGTCTTCACCTGCACAAGCATTTGTCATATCAACATGAAAATCGGTGTGCAAGGTCTTGGTCTGAAGTGCCACAAGTATCTACAAGGACATTTATGTATCTAAAAAACATGGCCGCCATTGGATGACGAAATTTGAGCACTTTTTAGACAAGGTTAACAGAGGGCGATCAGAATGACACTCTTGTTGTATTGTACGTCACACAGTTTTTCACACATACGCACGATATTCATATCATAGGATAAAAGTCCTCATTCCAGACAACTTTGCTCTAGAACCACTACTGTCAATCAAGTCTTTTGTTAAACGATTGAGAAGATGTAAAAAACCTACTTTTGCGACCTAGTCTTAGGTTTTTCGCTCAATCTGGAAAATACCACTGCAGTATAATGCTCGAAACTCTCTAGGCCAATAATTATCAAAAAATGTTTACATGTACCCTTTGGGAAGCTATAATGGGGTCGTTTAGAAAAGAGGCCTGTCCGAATTTGCCCAAAATTCTATAAAGCCTAAAGGAAAACTCAAAACTCAAAACCTGGTGAGCACATGCGACGGGTGATTCTAAACAAGCATGCAAAGTTTTAAGGAGATCGGACCACTGAGGAGCTATAACAGTCATAAACATTACAAAACAAAATATTTCTATGGTAAATTACCTGAATTTGACAAAAAATGTTTGTTTGTTTTTTTTAAATAATTGATTTAGGTGGTTACAAGCTAAATAATGTATTTTTTTATATGCCTTAAAGCGCTTGAACCCCGGTAATTGCTGAATTAATTTACACATTGTATTATTTTCCCGTCCACTTTCTCTCATGTTGAAACTGAGACTGATTTACATGCCTGATTCATTCATGTGATGAGAATGAGATGACTAGTTTCACTAGGCATGAAAAAAGTCTCTCAAAAGGAAGATTGAATGAAAAACATTATTCATTGTATTCAATGATTCTCAATCAATTTTTCGTTACACAACATGTGGCATTTCAGATAAAACATTGCTGTCCTGATATTTTCATTAAGTAAATTCCAGACAGTGCAGCTGTTGGTTTGAAACGATTTCCCACCACGCATTGCAGATGCGCTGGGATGTTACCCAACAGCAATCCAGTTTTTAAACAAGGGCTCTATTGTTTGGGATTTCGTCCAAAACACATGTTGATTGTTGCTGGCCGGGGCCATGTGAACAGGACCCTTTAAAACAGAGAAATATGGTGCAATATGACATCTGCCATAGTCAGTATTCCTTTATTTTGCTTTTGCTAATAGTAAATTTGGGTCGAGAAATTTGCCAGTAAATATAATAATAAGAAAAACTAATTGTATAAAAACGTGCCAGAGAAAAGTCAGGCAGAAAATACTTTCTTTATCTTTTAAATAACGTCAAACATCAGTGGAAGATTATTAATCTTTCTATTGTAATGTCCAGTCTGGTCGCCTCCCACGTCCCACCTAGCGACCAGTTGCAGGTACTGCACGTTTATTTCTGCAGGGAAACGGGAAAAGACCAATCAAAAATAAGGATACTAGCATGTGGAGCGGCTACCTAGAAGAGCCTAGTTGCTACAGCATCGTCCTTAGTGTCTTACCAGGCAAGAAAGATGGAGGAAATAGGAGGTAAGGCTTTAAAGAAACAAAAGATGCTTATGTAAATATTTTGAATATGAGGCGTCTAACCTTTAACGCTCGTTCCGTGTGGCTGTACAAAGGAGAGCAGCTTTTGCTTTATTCGGTCGATGTTGTTTGAGGTTGTCACCATGGAAGAGAATGACGTCTTGTAGGAAAATACTGACGTTATTTGAACTGTCATTTTAAGGGTTTACACACCCAAACATAAATAGATGGATAGATAGATATCTAAACTGCTTTCTTTGTGATATCTGATTCATGTGAAGTGAGCATTTGATTATTTGTTTTGGTCTGTATAAAAAAAGGAAATGTTAGATTCTTTACATATCATTCAGGAAATATTTTCTTTTCCCCTGCATCCTTTACATTCCTGTCTTCAATCAGTCCCTCAGTTATCTTACATAGACTGACAGGAGTGACCTATTTTCACGTGCTTCTGCTTGATCTGTGCTCACTTGTTTAGCTAATCTAAAACCACTGTATTTGAGTGAATTGTAGGACACACCCAAACAGACTGAACTATTGATGTTTATCATTTTTTGTGTTTGTTTTTCTGTTTTATCAGTTGATGATCTGATGATCTGTTATTATTTGCTTTTGTGTTTCCTTTACAGAATCTCCTCCTGTTTCTGAAGATCTGCTGCCCTGCAAAATATGCGGAAGAAGTTTTTTCTCAAAGGTTCTTGTAAGTATTTCCGAACTGATGATGAACTGACAGCTGGTGGTTGATAGATATCTTGCCATTCAAATATAAAATTAAAAATTACATTTTAAATTAAACATATAACTCTGTAGAAATAATATTTTTCACTGTGTTACAGTACGTGCATTATTGTGTACTAGGTACACAGTACTAGGCATGTGTTGCCTAGCAAGTTGCAGTATGATACAAAATGTACACTACAGTTCAAATGTTCAGGTTCTGTAAGATGTTGTTTTTAATGTTTTCTAATGAAGTCTTTTATGCTCACCGAGGCTAAATTTATTTTAGTAAAAAATACAGTAAACCAGTAATTTTAATATACACTACCAGTCAAAAGTTTTTGAACAGTGAGATTTTTTTTACTCTTTTAAGACTCACCAAGCCTGCATTTATTTGATCCAAAGTACAGCAAAAACAGTACATTTTTGAAATATTTTTACTATTTAAAATAACTGTTTTCTATCTGGAAATATTTTAAAATATAATTTATTCTTGTGATTTTAAAGCTGATTTTTTAGCATCATTACTCCAGTCATATGATCCTTCAGAAATAATGTAATATTCTAATCGTATCATTAGCTATTATTATGTTGAAAACAGCTGGGTAGAATTTTTTCAGGTTTCTTTGATGAATAGAAAGTTTAGAAGAACAGCATTTATATGAAATATAAGTATTTTATAACATTATAAATGTGTTTATCCTCACGTTTGTTCAATGTAAAGCATCCTTGCTCAATAAAGATATTAATTTCTATCATTTCTATTAATTAAAAAAAAAAAAATTAACAATACTGACTCCAAGCTTTTGAATGTTATAGTGTATACTGTTACAAAAGCTTTTTATTTTAGATAAATGCTAATCTTTGGATCTTTCTATTCATCAAAGAATCTTGAAAAAAATGTACTCGACTAGTTTAAATATTGATCATTTTAATAACAGCAAATCAGCATATAAGAATGATTTCTGAAGGATCATGTGACACTGAAGACTGGCGTAATGATGCTGAGAATTTAGCTTTGATCACAGGAATAAATTACATTTTAAAATGCATTCAAACAGAAAACAGTTATTTTAAATACTAAAATATTTCACAATATTACTGCTTTTGCTGTATTTTGGATCAAATAAATGCAGGCTTGTTAAGCAGAAGAGACTTCTTTAAAAAACGTTAAAAATCTTACTGTCTGAAAACTTTTGACTGGCAGTGTATTTTAAAAGGTAATGTATTCCTATGATGGAACAACTGAATTTTCAGCAGTCATTTCTCCAGTCTTTAGTGCCACATGGTCCTTCAGAAATCATTCTAATATGTTTATATGTAAAAACCTTCTTTCAAAAGAACAGTATTTAATTAAAATACAGATCTTTTGTAACATTATAATTGTCTTTATTGTTACTTTTGATTAATCCCTCATTGTTGATTAAAAATATACATTTATTTTAGTTCACAGTGCATTATGTGTTGCCCAGCAATAAACTAACCAATTATGTTATGTTGATGGTATATCAAGATTAGCAGCAAGGCATGTATTTCTCAGGCCACAAAGTAAACACACAACCTTTATATTATTACTCAACCAACGCAGTGCTGTCACAGTTATCTGATACCTGCTTATTTTGTCACATGTTGTAGAAAAAACATACGCCGATCTGCCAGAAGACAGTGGCAAAGAAAAGGAAGGTGTTCGACTCCAGCAGGCAAAGAGCAGAGGGGACCGATATTTCTACAGTCAAACCCATAAAACCAAAGGTGAGGAAACAACCAGATGTAAACATTACAACACTTTTACACTAGATGTTTGGACCTGAATCTAGTTCACCTTGTACTGTATATGTTCCTTTCATGTTCACAGTTGATGGGAAGTGAGCAGTGAGGCATTACAGTGATTTATGAGTGGTCTTTTTTTTAACATTTACATTTGTTGATTTTTGTCACCCGACCATGACCACAAACCATAAATTAGTCCTTTATTGTATTATTTAGTTTTTGTGTGCACATTCCTTGTGGCATATTTTTGCCAGTACATATGTTCCTGGGAAACCAAGACCGTGACATTTCCGTTGATTGTACCTTTATCAGTTAGTCTACAGAGGAATATCATGCTTGGCTTCCCCCACAACCTCAAGTGTTTTGGGGGAGTGTGAACATAACAGTTGTTTCTCAACTGCCTGAATACACCAGACCACTTGTTTGAAACTTCAAAATGTTGCTTTAGCAAAACGATGTCAACCTACCAGTTCACATGCTTTGATTCAGAACAGTCAAACTCTGTTTTGGCCTCAAGCAAGCATACAAAATGTGAAAAAGACGTCAGTCTCAAACAGATCCCACTATTCAGGGCTGTTTTCCTCCACGGCTAGCCTCATATGTCATGAAATATTCTAAAACACATTTTGGTTATGTTTCAGTTACAAAGTTCTTCCAGCAGCTCTAAGTCTGATAAAGTAAGTTGAATGTTTGATTTTGTATTTTTGTTCTCATCACTGAATTTTGTGTCTCACCTTGTCACTTCTAATATTAAGGCTGAAGCGTTTATTACTTGCTTACTTTTGGGGGAAAAAAGAAAAAGACTAAGATGAGAGCTTTATGATGCATTCATGAAGTCTCCAAGAATATATTAGAAATAAATGAGCCATAATGGAAATCTGTACTACTTCTGTCAGTTCGTCTTATCCTCAAAGAGGAACTGTGTCCTTAGCCTGAGGAAGTAATCTTTTTTCTATTTATATTTATATATATATATATATATATATATATATATATTCAAGATGTTTGTCTCAAGTTTACCTATTGGGATTAGTTAACAATGTTTATCGACCTGTTCTGATTTACAGAACACAGCTATTGTTGTTATCCAGTGCAATATTCAAGATATGTCCTTTAATATTTCAGCTGTATTGATGGTAAAACTTGTTTTCAAACTTTTTTATTACCAGAAAATATGAGAATAAATACACTGAGCAAAATTATGAATGCAACACTTTTGTTTTTGCCCCCATTTTTCATGAGCTGAACTCAAAAGGCCTATTTCTCTCAAATGTTGTTCTAAAACCTGTCTGTGTTAGTGAGCTCTTCTCTTTTGTTGAGATAATCCATCCACCTCACAGGTGTGGCAGATCAAGATGCTGATTAGACAGCATGATTATTGCACAGATATGCCTTAGGCTGGCAACAATAAAAGGCCACTCTAAAATGTGCAGTTTTACTGTATTGGGGGGGTCTGAAAACCAGTCGGTATCTGGTGTGATAACCATTCTCTTCAATGGCTGTGTGAAGTTGCTGGTTATTGGCAGGAACTGGAACACGCTGTCATATATGGCAATCCAGAGCATCCCAAACATGCTCAATGGGCGACATGTCTGGTGAGTATGCTGGCCATGCAAGAACTGGGATGTTTTCAGCTTCCAGGAATTGTGTACAGATCCTCGCAACATGGGGCCGTGCATTATCATGCTGCAACATGAGGTGATTGTCGTGGATGAATGGTACAACAATGGGCCTCAGGATCTCATCACGGTATCTCTGTGCATTCAGAATGCCATCATTAAAATGCACCTGTGTTTGTTGTCCATAACATACACCTGCTCATACCATAACCCCACCACCATGAGCCACTCAATCCACAACGTTGACATCAGCAAACCGCTCACCCACACAACGCCATACACGCTGTCTGCCATCTGCCCTGAACAGTGAAAACAGGAATTCATCCATGAAGAGAACACCTCTCCAAAGTGCCAGACGCCATCGAATGTGAGCATTTGCCCACTCAAAACCCACTGGTTATGACGACGAACTGCAGTCAGGTCGAGACCCTGATGAGGACGAATAGCATGCAGATGAGCTTCAATATTCAAGTTCAGATTTGTGAAAAATATTTGAGAGAAACAGGTCTTTTGTGTACATAAAAAAAGTCTTGAAAAATAGGGGCAAAACCAAAAGTATTGCATTTATAAATTTGGTCAGTGTAGATTAAAATTAACCATGATTAATTTTGTAATTCCAGATTAAGAATTCTTATTATTTTTTTTTAAACAGCAGCTGTTGATCTGAAAAAATAAAATAAGAAATGTTGGTAGATGTTGTACGTGATTTTTAGAAAGTGTTTTAGAAAGCATTTTACTTTATTTTATTCTAATGCTTATGTATATATAAATACACACAAATTAATGTATATATTTAAGAGAAATGTGTTATGTACAAAATATTTGTATTTATATATAATATAAATGATACAAAAATTGTAATAAATACATATACTTTTAAGAAATATTTACATGTATACATGAATTTGTTTGTATATATATATATATATATATATATATATATATACAGGGGTTGGACAATGAAACTGAAACACTGGCCAATATAGTGTTGGAGGTTTCATGGCTATATTTATGCAGCCTGGTGGCCAGTCTTTACTGATCGCACATTCCACCAATAAGAGCAGAGTGTGAAGGTTGACTTTGTGCACCCAATAGCTCAGACATTGTACCCTGAAGGTGGTGCCGTGTATTAGGATGATAATGCACCAATACACACAGCAAGACTGGTGACAAGAGTGATTTGATGAACATGAAAGTAAAGTTAAACATCTCCCATGGCCTGCACAGTCACCAGATCTGAATATTATTGAGCCACTTTAGGGTGTTTTGGAGGAGGGAGTCAGGAAATGTTTTCATACACCAACATCACATAGCGACCTGGCCACTGTTCTGCGAAAGGAATGGCTCAAAATCCTTCTGGCTACTGTGCAGGACTTGTATTTGTCATTCCCAAGATGAAATAATGCTGTATTGGCTGCAAAAGGAGGCCAAACGGCATGCTAATTGTGGTCTAAACCCAGGTGTTTCAGTTTCACTGTCCAACCCCTGTATATATATATATATATATATATATATATAATACATAATACATAATAATCACACACAGTACACACACATATATTAGGCAAACTCAAACTTTTATTTTGTATTAATCATTTGACAGCCCTAATAATAACACAAAATCTTAAAATGAAAATCAAATATATTGATGTGTAAATTCACTTGTAGTCTGAAATATGATTTGTTTTAGTTTTTTATTTTTCATTTAGAAAAAATAATATAGAATTTTAACCCATGCCACGTTTATTATTTTTGGTTATAACCTGAAAATTACCTGAATTTTAATAATTGTACATTCCTACATTTCACATAATTAAATCATCTTATTCCTCCTTTGAAAATTATGTAGTAGCTCATTTAGGAACTTTATATATTATCCTGCATTCCTGTTTGATTTTGTTAAAATTGCACCAGATTGCCTGTTTTTAAACTAAATGTTTGTTTTAAACAGCCTGAACCACCGAAGAAGCAGTCCAATTGGCGGCGAAAACATGAAGAATTCATTGCCACCATTCGCGCTGCCAAAGGTTTAAATCAAGTCATGAAAGACGGCGGACCGCTTCCTCCACCCCCTCCTCCGTCCTATGATCCAGGTAAAAAAAACAACAACAACACTAGTTTATTGCCACTTGGAATAGTTACAGCAAGATCGGTAACAACGATTGTCTTTTCCAGATTATATCCAGTGTCCCTATTGCCAGCGACGCTTCGGTGAGAACGCGGCGGATCGCCACATCAAGTTCTGTAAAGAGCAAGCGTCCAGAATCTCCAACAAGGGCAAGTTTTCTGGGAGTGATAAAGCCAAACCCGCAGCCAGGACCCAGGTGAGGCTTCACTGTAAAGAAAGATATACTATTTTAACGTGAAAGACACAAACAGAATTATATGAATACATTTTAAAATTTCTAAATCAAAACACTATCATTTGGGACTAAGGTCTTTAATGCTTTACTAACTTGTTAGACCTCAGACCAATCACTGAGAATCCTTCTGACAAAAAGAATACAGCGTACACTCAAAAAATGCTGGGTTAAAAACAACCCAAGTTGGGTTATTTGGCAACCCAGCGCTGTATAAATATTGGCCAGCTGGTTGGGTTAAATGTTTTTTTACCAAACATGCTGGGTTGTTTTATTTAAGTCAGCTATTGTTAAAAAATTATTATATTGTTGGTTTAAAATGGACTGCAACTTATAAAACACACACAGAATTACTACACTGTAAAAAAAATAAAAAACACAATTTGTTAAATTAATTGGTTACCCTGCTGCCTTAAAATTTAAGGTTCAGTCAACTAAAATAAGTTTAGTCAACTTGAAATGTTAAGTTGTACTAAGTAACAACTTAGATATTTGTGTTTGCTAAACTTAACAGATTGGTAAGTAACCCAGCTGCCTTAAAATTTTAAGTTGATTCAACTCAAATATCTAAGTTGTCACATAGTATACTTTAACATTTCAAGTTGAATAAACTTTTTTTTGAGCTGACTGAACTTAAAATTTTAAGGCAGCCAGCTTACAAATTATTTTAAGTTGACTCAATAACTTGTTTTTTACAGTGTAGAGGCAACAGAAATAATTAAAATATGAACATTTATTATTAAGCAAGGACGCATGGACAAAATGCAAGACTAATTTAATTCACTTGTACCATGTCTAGGGACCAACAAACTTGCATTAAAAAAATGAAAAATGTATATTTGTAGGAGCCATATTTTGTTGCAACACTGTTGTTAACCAGTAAGATGGCAGTATAATGAAATGAATAGTGGTTTCACTGGGGGTAGGACAGGTGTTTGTGAAACAAATATTAAAAGTTTAATTTAAACTTGTGATAGTTTGTTATACAGAGTTCAGAACTGGCTTGAACGTGGAACTGTTGGACTAATTAACAGCGACGGTAAATGAATGGTGAAGCATATATTAAACTACTTTTTTTTGATAAATAAAAGACAGACAATGAGCAATGAAGAGCAAGTTTGCCTTTATTGACATAAGCCCATTACTTGTTCACTCTTCAATCCAATTAATCTCTGGCTTTAAAGGAAAATCATTACAAAGAGGTCAAAAACTTTGCTTCACTTAATAAAAGGAGATTTTAGACATAAAAGTGTGACATTAGTAGAACTGTAGTGTATTCAGCCGTTCTCTTTAATTGCTTTTTACCGAAATAGCCCTAATTCTCATGCTGGTGTGTCGCCGAAATCTGACCTGGTGAAGTGCTGCTGTTTGCCGCGTTAACTGTGAACTTCAGACCACGGCCTCGCATTTCACTCGTAACTGAAAGATGCTAGTACTGACTCCAAAACCTGTCCTTATACAGTACTGACATCAGAGAAGATATTTTAAGATTAAACTTAATACAATAACAAATAAAATCCATTTAATTTATGCAAGGCAGATGTTTCCATCCTGTGAAACAACCGCTGCTGACGCAGCTGATTGACATCCCGTCATGTTACGTTGCGTAACATAATACAGTTTACAGCACAGTAAAGACTTTATAAATGAAATAAAATTAGGGCTGCATGATTTGGGAAAATTTTCATATTGCGATTATTGAGGTCAATATTGCGATACGCGATTGCGATTATAATAAATTGTATTGTGAGTCAACTTGATGGGTTGAAAATGCACGCACAGATTTGTGATAATGCGGAAATGTGTATTTGTAACACTAGAAATGGTTTCAAAATAAATTATTTTTACCAAATCAAATAGCATTTGCATTAATGTAAACTTATTTTCTCAAAAGTATAGCTAAATTAAATAAAATAAAAACAAACACATTTTCACAAAAATAAGATATTTTAAAGATTTTGCCCAAACAAACGGACATTTATGAAGAATGTAAAATATACTCTGTGTAAACTCTTTTGACAAGGAAACTGGATTTGTTTTTGGTCAGATCACAAGTGGACAATGGAGACAGTCGTTTACACCTGGCGTTTTTAATCCGTCTCTTCTGTCCACTTTCGACCACTTCTGATCACATTCCTGCATTTACATACATTACAAACTCAACTGACTGGCGTCTCTCCTGTATGATTTCATGTGATTCTCTTCAGACATTAGAACTGTACATGAATTATGAGCTTCTAGAACGTTTGACCTCCTAACTGAAGATCTTTTTTACAAATATAAATAAAAACAGTATAAACAAAAATAGTCTAAACAAAAAATAGCTGTATTAAGTGCAAACAATAGTGCAGCCATAATCAAAGTAGGCTAGGCTACTCTCTCAATATTCAAAGTGCAAATAGAGACCAATTTTTTCAAGCATGATACAGAGCTATAGACAACTACACAACCTATTATAGGATACATACAAATAAGAACATATATATGTTATGTAGCCTAATTTGCGCGCACTGTGGAACCGCTCTCTAAAAGCGCGTATTAAAATTACTTTTGAAGGCGCGTGCGCGTTTTACTTTCGGTTTCGTTTTAAGGATCGTGCGAATTCTCAGCGGCGCTGAGCGTGCTTTCTACAATACGAGACATTAATTTAACAAACGAATTTGAAAGTGAGGGGGACACAAACGGGATTTTGAAAAGTGGATGTGGTCAAAAGTGGACAAGCTGAAAACGTTTTACACCCCTATTTACACCTGTACTTAGCATTGTCCACTTGTGATCAGATCGACGCATCAGAAAACGCATGTTAATACCAGGTGAAACAGGGCCTCTAATTCTTGCACAGTACCTCTCTCTGGTCAGTGTCAGTAATCTCAAATCCAAAATATCGCCATGTTTTTTTTTTGTTTTTTTTTTGGCTACCAGATCAGTGTCGATCTCCTCGGCATCCATCCACGCTGCGCACACAAGTGAACACGCACGCACACGCGCACGCCACACGTGCACTGCCTATACTGAGAGACTGTCAGATTTTTTGTTTTAATCTTTTTTGTTTGTTTGTGTTGTTAGCGGTACGGAAAATCAGCAAACTGTCTCAGAAAGTAGGTGTTCTCAAGTCCACACTTATTTAATATAATCGCAACATTTTGCCGTCATATAATCGCACAGGCTGACATCGCGATTGCGATACGATTAATCGTGCAGCACTAAATAAAATGTTTAAAAACTACCCAGCATCTGGGTAAAAAAATATTAAAAATAACCCAATAAAATGAAATAATGGGCTGAACCCAGCATTTGGGTTAATGAAATAACCCAGCATTTTTTAGAGTGTAGGTGCATAGCAAAAATGGCATGATTCATTGTGTTATTTTTCTGTAATGTACTTGTTTCTTCCTATTCATCAATTCAACAATCCCCTGTCTGTTACTGGCAAAGCATATTTGGGTTTTGCTTACTTCAGCTTGTTACTCATGGGTTGTTATGGTTTTTCAGACAAATGTCTCTCCGCCTTGTCCATATGCATCTGTTATTGCAACAGTAACTTTGGAGTGTTTGTACATTTTGTTCTTAAAAGCATATAAATGTTAAGCCTACAAAGAAAAGAAATATTAGTTATGATTCATGAAAAAAAAATCCTTCATAATCCCCGCTCTGATCATTTCTCTTACACAATCATCAGCCTTCATTTATGAAATTTATTCGACATGCTTACATGTTTTTACATGCTCTTCACCATCTTCTCCCAACATTCTATCTGGAGCCATCCTGTTTTCAAAATGTACAACAAAAGACTTTTAATTTTAATTAAAATTAATTTTAATTCATTTTTAATTTTTACAGGTTCAAAATCTTGTTTTCAAGAAAATTAAAAACTGCATTCCCCATAGTAAATTGCATATTAACTACAGTAGACCCCTTACAGAATCAGTTTTTACCATCATCTGCTGGATTTGAGATCATGTTGGTCCTTTACAAGGAAATTACGAAGTTGATAGTGCTGCAAATGAAGCTGTCAGTTTGGGTACAAAATGTCAAGTTTTTCTGTCAGACTTGCTCTGAATTCTCTGAATTCTTTAGGACATTTAAGACTGATAAATGCATTTCTTTTCAAGAACGAAGGTTCAGTTTTATGCATGTTCAGCACAATGTCACTTTTTGCTGTCAAACGGTTAATTGGCATTAATCACATCCAAAATAAAAGTTTTTTTTAATATATAATATATGTGTGTGTACTGTATATATTAAAATATATATATATATACATATATATATATATATATATATATATGCTATGTTTATATATCAAAAATATTTATATGTAGTATCAATTGTATGAATTTAAATATATATATGTAAACATGTAAATATTATAAAAATATATACTGTATGTGTGTGTATTTATATGTACGTATAACAAAACCTTGGATGCGATTTATTGCAATTAATTGTTTGACAGCACTATCTCAAACATATTTCTTGGCTTTTAATGTAAGCTGGCAATGATTTTACTTTTACTTATACCTTATTAGGGTCTTGTTTAATAAGATCTGTTTTAAAATCAATTCCATCTCCACTTTGCACATTGTATGATAATTTCACAACCCTGAAGAGTTTAATTTAAACTTGTGATAGTTTGTTATACAGAGTTCAGAATTGGCTTGAACGTGGACCTGTATATTAAACTACTTTTTTTGATAAATAAAAGACAGACAATGAGCAGTGAAGAGCAAATTTGCCTTTATTGACATAAGCCCATTACTTGTGCACTCTTCAGTCCAATTCATCTCTGGCTTTAAAGGAGAATCATTACAAAGAGGTTAAAAACTTTGCTTCACTTAATGAAAGGAGATTGTTTGTATGTTTCAATGCATGGGAGGTTATAACGGATAATATGGATTTAAGCATTGGATTGTACTTGGCGGATTTGTTTGGATTGGCTTTGCACTCGTCTGGATATTAAAGGACAAGCATGATCAACTGGATTGTAGGTATGTTTGTTGTTGCATCGTTTATAATGGTTATGTAATATTACGTGTGCACGTAATTCAGTTAGGTGTAATTCCAGTATGTTGATTGCAATGACTGATAGACATTGTATATGTTTATGAACTGCTTGCATTGATAGACATCTTTAAATAGAGCAGCTACACCTTCACCTCTCCTAACGGCTCTGCAGTCATAAAAGGAAAGTTAGGAGGGGCTGTTTCAGTGAGCACTGTTGCATTGCAGCTGTCTTCTAGTTTCATTTAAAAACATAAAATCTAGGTTGTTTGTGGTTGTTAAGTCATTGATCAGAAATGATTTATTTTTTAGTGAACAAATCCTTCTCTTCAGTATCCCATAAAAGGAAGATTGGAAGGCTGACAACAAATTTGACAACACTGGCTGTGATCTGCAATGTTTTACTTCAGGTGGCAAGTAACAAGTTTACTGGGGTCTTGCATGGTGTTTGACCTGCATGTCATAAAATAATACATTTGTATGGAATATTAAGACTGGCCGTAAAGTCTAAACTGAAATGAGAAATGATGAACTTTTCTTTGGCCGATGGTGAAGTCTGATAAGGTACAGGGACTTGGTCTCTGCTGACTCTGATGGACCCTTTTCAATTATGGGTACCCCTTTCCCTCTTCTCTTAGATCAGGGGTGCCCAAAACCTGGTCTTGGAGTACCAGTGTCCTGCAGAGTTTAGCTCCAGCATGCCTTAACACACCTTCTGGGAAGTTTCTAGTATGCCTAGTAAGTGAGTAACTGGTTCAGGTGAGTCTAATTGGCGTTGGAGCTAAACTCTGCAGGACAGTGGCCCTCCAGGACTGAGTTTGGGCATCCCTGCCCTAGATGTTGTCTACACTCTGAGATGAAAGTTAGGTGGAGGGGACCCGGCCTGGTCAGGCTTAGGCGACCAGGTCTCTGTAAGTGGAGCTCTGCTCCTCTGATTTAAAATCTTTGAGGCTTTCAGGAAGGATGTGGTGGATCTCTGCTAAATCATTATCATCCTTCCTTTCAATCGCTCTGGATGTGCTACTACTCTGACTACCCTGGTTACAGACATTTTCAGAGTGGCCTCTACCTTTTCTCTGTCTTTCCCTCCTGATCTTACACTGCCTACTCTCCCTAGCAGGGGCATTTCAGCCATTCTTATGTCTCTTGTCACCTGAAAGCTTATGGCTTTGGGTGCTCTGCTGTAGATCTAAGGACGTTTATTAGTGGGAATTGCTGTTGACTTGGGCAAACCAGTTTTGGTGAAGTTCTAACACTTCAGTTCCACTCAAAGATTGCGGGTTCGAGTCCCAGGATCGACAGGGATTGAAGGTGGGGGGAATGAATAACCAGCACTCTCTCCACCCTCAATACCACGACTGAGGTGAGTCCATTGAGCAAGGCATCGAACCCCAAACTGCTCCGTAATCTGGCTGCCCACTGCTCCGGGTGTGTGTTCACGGTGTGTGTGTGTGTACTTGTTTCTGCTACATTGTGGGGACCAAATGTCCCTACAAGGATAGTAAAACCTGAAATTTTTGACATTGTGGGGACCGGCCTGCGGTTAACAACCCACATTAAAAATGTTTCTCATGCATGAAAGGAATGTTGTTTACAATGCAGAAATACACTTCTTGATGTGTTAGAAGTTTTATACATTTCATATTTCGTTAGATCCGCACTTCATAAAACGCTTAGTTAGAGCCTTCTAGGAACGCCAATAGTGATTTTAGTCAGCTCAGCTCATGAAACCAAGGCATGCTTGGAAACGCTGTAAAACGTCAGTTCTCCGTCAGAAAAGGCTAGTTCATGCAGTTTCATGAATCAAACTGACCCATATTAAAATTCTTTCACATGCATGAAAGCAATGTTATTTACAATACAGAAAGACACTTCTTGATGTGTTAGAAGTTTTTTGCATACGGAATTTAGTTAGGGACTCAGTTCATAAAACGCTTAGTCTGTTCCGTCTAGGAACGCCAATAATGTTTTCATGAATAAAAGTGGTTAACAATAGTAAGTGATGTTTATCTAAAAGTGTAACGATGCAAACATGTTTTCTGTGACGGCTAGTTTTAGGGTTAGGGTTGGGTTAGGGGATAGACAATATCATTTGGTCAGTATAAAATCTATAGAAGTCTATGGAAAGTTCCCACAATTCACAAAAACAAACGTGTGTGCGCGTGTGTGTGTGTGTGTGTGTGTGTGTGTGTTTGTTCACTACTCACTACTGTGTGTGTGCGCATTTGGATGAGTTAAATGCAGAGCACAAATTCCAAGTATTGGTCACCATACTTGGCCACATGTCCTTTTTCCTTTCCTTTCCAAGTACGGAAACCTTTGGCTGTCTGTCTTTCCTGTGAGTGCCTACGTTCCGACTGTCCTAACCTCACATAGCGAGCTGCCTCAGTTGCCCTGCCGACAAACTCTTAAACATGACATCTTCCTCCGCCCTAGGGGAACTCTTCAAGACTGCAGCTCTCTAGGACCAAACTTGCCTACCCCTGCCCTAGGGTCATCTTTACCGGCAAAACACATCTTCCTTATACGCTCATACTTTCTAAAGACTTGTGGTGGCCTTGCTTAATTAAAAAAACTGAAAGATGAAAGACTACTGGATTTTCATCCAAAGAATACTCTTGATACAAGGGCCTTACTGTTAGAGATAGCTGGGCTCTGCCTTTCCATGAAACTATTGAAAGCTCATGCTGACGTCTTTAAAAGGAAGAGTTTCTCTGACATGGTGGTCTCAGGGAGGCATGACAAGACAAAGTTGACATCTTTGACGTACAACTCAATGTTGTTTCCTGGTGTTTCAGGATTATGTCCTTTTGTTAGATCTCTAAAAAGAGATAGCATGCTGCCATCTAGCAACAAACTAGGAAATTTGGGAAGGGAGCGGACAGTTTTAGGCTCAGAGAATGTAGCTTCTTTGTATTAGAAGGTCATTTTGAGTATGGGCCAACTCTCTTTGCAGAGTGGCAATGTGTGTGTCCTGGTTCTCCATTAGCACAGTCATACTTAAATGCTCCTTCTTAAGCTGTTCAAGTTAATTTGCTGTACACAGACTGTTATTTTTCATCATTTTTAACTCTCCTTCCTGGTTGCATATGACATATTGAAGGCTTTTAGCTTCTGCTGACAATCTAACAGTCTCTGCACTCAACTTCTCATTGCCCCTATTGTCATCCTTCGTTGTCCACAAAACCTGGATCTCATCAAAATGAATTTTCCACACGTTGTGTGGAAAGGGGGTTTGCTATCTTGACTGCTGTTCAATACAGAAGGGTGATTAATGTGACTAATAACTTCAAATGTATTTCCTTTTTGGCCAAAGAGTTTGAATCCTGCTGCAAATGAATATGTGCCAGTAAATTCAAAGCCAATGAACTGGAGCAGCTGACATCTCAGCATCATATATCATCATAGAGGATCAACAAATGGTTCACACGTCTGAACAACTTGGGTTACATTATTCTAATCAAGTTGCAAAAGGTAATATGGGAGCCCATTAAGTGGCACATGTTCTTCCTCCTCTGGGTGATCCCCTGCTTAAAGTCTTGAAAAGGCAAGAATTAGCAACTTATCTTCTTCAGCAACAAGCACATCATCATATCTTGCCTAAAAGGGAAATCCCAGTATATGATAACGATCCACTGCAGTATAAATCATTCTTCAGAGCATTTGAACATGGCACTGAAGAAAAGACTAACAGCGAAAAGTATCATTTGTATTTTCTTAAGCATTTACTAAGGATCAGCCTCAAGACCTGGGAAGAAATGTAGTTCAGGGATATATTACAATGAAAACTTTATATAAATATGTAAAGTTATGAAACATAATTTTGTGCATAGCCAAAATGATATGACCTGGAACAAATAATAGATTAATGAGACCAAAGATTACCTGTACATTACATCTCATACTTCAAGACATTCTTGAACAGCTGAGTCATGGAGGCAGAAACCATGGTTTCCAAACTCTGTTACAGATACTGGATTACAAATGTTAATTCTGTGGAAAGAATTATTGCTTCCAAATGTGTCCTCTGTAGATGTTATAAAAGAGGTTGGGTGAACAAAAGATGACAGTCCTTCCATTGACAAAGTAAAGTGAAATACAGAGTGATATTTATTTGTATAGCAAGCAGTCCATTTGGAAATGGCATACTCGCATAATAAGGAATTATGCATCAGTGCCTTAAAGACATTTGTCTGACATCATGATCTGGAATCTCATAATGGGACAAATTTCACTGACACTGAGCAGGAGTTAAAGGGGAGTCTCACAGGATAGGTATTCTCGTAGACATCTTGTCCATAAAAAACAAACTGAACTAGATGAGTAAAGTTTGAGAACAAACTTTAAGTTGGCTTGAGAAAGCCTAGCCTGAAAGTTTGAGGCAGTTGTAAAAGTATAAAAGAAGCTAGCATGATTTAACACATTGCTTACATGATTTAACATGTTGTTAACATGTTTTAGCATGATTAGCTTATTGTTTGTATTTTTATAGGCTGATTAAAATGTTGTTAGCATGATTAGCATGTTGTTATCATAATTTGCAAGTTACTAGAATGTTGTTAGCATGATTAGCAAGTTATTAGCATGTTTCTAGCCTGATTAACAAAGCTACTAGTATGTTTCTACCATGATTAGCATGTCATTAGCATGTTTCTGGCATGATTAGCAAAGTTGCTAGCATGTTTCTAGCATGATTAGCATGTCGCTAGCATCTTTGTGGCATGATTAGCAAGTTGCTAACATGTTTCTGGCATGATTAGCAAGTAATTAGCATGATGTTAGCATGATTAGCATGTTACTAGCATGTTTAGCACATGATTAGCATGTTACTAGCATGTTTCTATGACTAGCAAAGCTGTTAGCATGTTTCTAGCATGATTAGCAAAGCTGCTAGCATGTTTCTAACATTATTAGCAAGTTGTTAACATGATTAGCAAGTTGCTAGCATGTTTCTAGCATGATTAGCATGTCGCTAGCATGTTTATGGCATGATTAGCAAGTTGGTAGCATGTTTCTACCATGATTAGCAAGTTGCTAGCATGTTTCTAGCATGATTAGCAAAGCTGTTAGAAATATTAGAGTGGAAGCTTAAATGAGTCTAAATGGATTAGAAATAGTACATAGAAGGGAAGCTTGATTGAGCCTCAAGGGATTCTGGGAGTTGTAAGCAGTAAGTGGAACAAAGAATGTGCAAACTTTCTCCCGGAGACATTGTGATCATTGATTCTATGGCACCACATGGCTCATGAGTACTTGAAAGTGTTTTGGAGGTCTACTCAGACATTAAAGTTCACTTCCAGAACAAAAGTTTACAGATAATTTATTAACCCCCTTGTCATCCAAGATGTTCATGTCTTTCTTTCTTCAGTCGTAAAGAAATGATATTTTTGGAGGATTTTCAGCATTTTTCTTCATATAGTGGACTTCTATGGAGCTCCTGAGTTTGAACGTCCAAAATGCAGTTTAAATGCAGCTTCAAAGGGCTCTTAACGATCCCAGCTGAGGAAGAAGGGTCTTATCTAGCGAAACAATTTGTTTTTGTTCTACAAAAATTGACAGTTTATATACTTTTTAACCTCTTGTCTAGCTCTGCATCAACTCTGTGTATTCCGGTTCATGTCGAACAACTCCCATCTTCCCATTTTCTTCTTCAACTTCAAAATCATCTTACATGGCTGTTTTACCTTTTTTTTGTGAAGGGCGTTTGATCTTCTTTGCACGTTCACTTTGTAAAGACTGGGTTGGTACTTCTGCAGCGCTGTAGGATGATTTTAAAGTTGGAGGAGAAAATGAGATGGGAGTTTTTTGACCTACCCTAACTGTCATGAACAGAAGAAAGAAAGACATGAACATCTTGGATGACAAGGGGGAGAGTAAATTATCTGTAAATTTTTGTTCTGGAAGTAAACTTCTCCTTTAAAGGTTTTGGAATGACATGAGGGGGAGTGATTATTGGCAGAATTTTCATTTTGTGAACTTTGCCTTTGATCCAATTCTGTCTATGGCTATTATTCCATTAAAAATAGCATATTCTGCCCTCTGGACTCTGGAGCTGTGGAAACTTATATTGTGGATTTATATTGGTGAATCACACTTCTTGGTTAGGCAATTAGATGGTGAGTGTAGGTTTGGCAGATGCCAGGAGATTGTTACCACTTTGTGGTACCAACATTGTGACAATTGTGAAGTTTGCTGGAGGAGGGATAATGGTATGGGGCTGTTTTCCAGAGGCTAGGCTAAGACCCTTACTTCCAGTAAAGGGGTATCGTAATGTTTCAGCATACCACAACATTTTGGACAATGCTGTGCTTCCAATGTTGTGGGAACAGTTTGGGAAAGGACCTTGCTTATTCAAGCATGACTGTGCCCAGAGTACAAAGCAAGATCCAAAAAAAGGTGGTTAGATGAGGACAACTTGACTGACCCACACAGAGAATTGACCATTTTTTTTAACTTTTTGTGAAAATTACAAGTCCTGTGACCTGTGACTGGCCACAATGTATTATACAAAAATAAATGTTAAAAACCAATTGTTTGTTCATTAAAACAAATATTTTCATATGTAAATACTAAAAGGTTTCCTGCTGGTTTCCTGTTTTACCCGAACATGAAATGTATCAAGTCCAGGGGCCACATTCACTAAACATCTTAAGGCTCCTAACTTGCCTATTTACACTGTGTGCAGAATTATTAGGCATGTTGATATTCTGGTCATATTTTTTTTCCAAAGACATTTTACCAATTCCAAACCACATCAGTCTTAATAACTACTGTTAATTTTGTATTTAATCATTTATATGTGATATATAATTGTCTGTGAAGGCTGGAAGTGAAAAACTCCTTATATTCAGGTGTGCATAATTATTAGGCATGTTTTCTTTTACAGATAAAATGAGCCAAAAAAGATATTTAACCCAGACCGAAAAGTCCAAATTATTAAATGCCCATGAGAAGAATGCAATACTAATGCAATAAAAGAATTTGCAAAGTTAAGACTTGACCATTGGACAGCGAAATGCTTGTTGAGTCTGCATGGTCAGAAAAAACAGGTGGAGAAGAAAAGATGCATGTTAACTGCAAAACAATTAGGAATTAAGTTGAAGAATTAGGTGTGACACCATCAGGAACCGTTTGCAGTTCTCCAGCACCACCATTTTCCCGAACTGCAACCTACCCGGAGTCTTCAGAAGTACAATGTGTCAGGTTCTCAGAGACTTTGCTTGGTAAAAAATCCTAAAAAATGCCCCTGACTTAATAAGAATAACAAGCTGATTGTGTGTTGGAAATACCTGAAGACAGTTTTTTTTTTTTTTAATAGGCTTTATAGACAGATAAGTTGAGAGTGACTCTTGAAGGACAAGCATCACATCCTCTTGTACCTCTGATTCAAGAATTTATCTTCCAAAATCTGGCAATTTTGGGAGTTCATGTTTAGTCTCCTATCCTGAAAAGTCTGACTTGCAGAGATGGACTAAAATGAACTCCCAAAACTTACTGCTAGATTTTGGAAGATAAATTCTTGAATAATAATAAAGCCTTATCTTCTATCAGCCAATCACTGTAAGCATAGCTAGTAAACTCATACTTGCTAGTAATTCATACTTTGCCTTAATTATATTCCCCTCAGTTGCATTATTTGTTTAGAGTTCTTTGAGTGGATTGATATAAACATTGCATGTTTCTGTATCTGCAGTACAAACCTCCTGCACCAAAGAAGACAAACTCTCCTGCCGTATCCACAGTGTCCACCGCGTCTTCTCGTCTACCTCAGCGCTCAGCTTATGGGCAGGGTGCTGGCACAGGTATAGACTTGTTTTAATCAATTATTTTCCTCTGTGATCAATCATTTTCACTCTTGTTTCATCAAGAATTTCATCAAGTGCTGTCAATCGATTTAAAAAAAAAAAAAAAAATCACATTCAATATTCAAAGTAATATAGAAACAACATAAAGCAATTATATTTTAGTGTTTGTTTAATACCATCATTTATTATGACTGAAGGCAAGTATACTGATACCAACTGATATCTTTGATTTTTTTTTTTCCTAATATTTAAACATTGACTATAGTCATTTAACAAATACAGTATAACAAATTACATTTTACAAATTATTACATGATAAATGTCATATGCGCCCTTCAGCAAGAAAATACAGCTTAATTCAACTAGATAAAAAAGTTTGTCAAGACAAACTTTAAGTTGGCTTGAGAAAGCTGGACCAGAAAGTTTTAAAAAGTTTGAAAATTGTAAACCGTTTAAGAAGTTTGAAAAGTTTAAAAAGTTTGAAAAGTTTAAGAAGTTTAAGAAGTTTATGAAGTTTTAAAAAGTTTAAAGTTTGAATTCAGTCTGTCAGAAAGCTAGATAGATAAATAGATAGATAGATAGATAGATAGATAGATAGATAACAAGTGTTTCTAGTATGATTAGCAAGTTATTAGCATGTTTCTAGCATGATTAGCAAAGTCGCTAGCATGTTTCTAACATGATTAGCAAGTCGTTAGCATGTTTCTAACATGATTAGCAAGTTGCTAGCATGTTTCTAGCATGATTAGCATGTTTCTAGCATGATTAGCATGATTATTGATTAGCAATGTTTTCTAGCATGATTGTTTCTAGCGATTGAATTAGCAATCTAGCATGTTTCTAACATGATTAGCAAAAGCATAGCATGTTTTTAGCATGTTTCTAGCATGATTAGCAAATGCATGTGCATGTTGTTTCTAACATGATTGCTATGTTTCTAGCATGATAGCATGTTTCTAGCATGATTAGCAAAGTTCTTGCATGTTTCTAACATGTTAGCATGTTTCTAGCATGATTAAATTAGCATGTTTCTAACATGATTTAAATGATTATAGTTGTTAGCATGATTAGCATGTTTCTAGCATGATTAGCAAAATTAGCATGTTTCTAACATGATTAGCAAACATGATATTAGCATGTTTCTAGTGATTAGCATGATTTAGCATGTTTCTAGCATGATTAGCAAGCATGTTTCTAGCATGATTAGCAAGTTAGCATGTTTCTAGCATGTTTCTAACATGATTAGCATGTTTTCTAGCATGTAATTCTAGCATGTTTCTAGCATGATTAGCATGTTTTCTAGCATGATTAGAATTAAGCTATGTTTCTAATGATTAGAGTTGCAGCATGTTTCGATTACCAAAGTGTTAGCATGTTTCTAGCATGATTCAAAGAAATTGCTAGCATGTTTCTAGCATTAGCAAAGTTAATGTTTCTAGCATGATTAGCAAATTCTAACATGTTTCTAGCATGATTAGATTCTAGCAATGTTTATGATTAGCAAAGTCCTAGCATGTTTCTAGCATGATTAGCAAGTTATGTTTCTAGCATGATTAGCATGTTTTCTAGCAGCTAGCATGTTTCTAGCATGATTAGCAAAGTTAGATGTTTCTAACATGATTTAGCATGTTTCTAACATGATTAGCAAGTATGTTTTTAACATGATTACAAGTTGCTAGCATGTTTCTAGCATGATTAACGTTTCTAGCATGATTAACAAAGTGGTAGCATGTTTCCAAGCATGATTAGCAGTTAACATGTTTCTAGCATGAATAAGCATGTTTCTAGCATGAATAGCAAATTATGTTTCTAGCATGAATAGCAAATTCAGCATGTTTCTAGCATGATTAGCAGTGATGTTTCTAACATGCAAATTAAGCTATGTTTCTAGCATGATTAGCAAGTTGCTAGCATGTTTCTAGCATGTTTCTAGCATGATTAGCACATGTTCTGCATGAGTTTCTAACATGATTAGCAAAGTCACTAGCATGTTTCTAGCATGATTAGCAAGTCGCTAGCATGTTTCTAGCATGATTAGCAAGTTGCTAGCATGTTTCTAACATGATTAGCAAAGTTGATAGCATGATTCTGGTTGCTAGCCATAGATAGATAAATAGATAGATAGTAATGGTTAAATGATAGATAGGTAGATAGATAGATAGATAGATAGATAGATAGATAGATAAGGTTTAGATAGATAGATAGATAAGGTTTGAAGATAGATAGATAGATAGATAGATAGATAAGGATAGATAGATAGATAGATAGATAGACAGATAGATAGATAGATAGATAGATAGATTAGTTATTAGTTAGAAAGAACATAGATAGCTTAAAGCTTAATTGAGTATCAATGGCTTCTAGCAGTTTACATTAAACATAGTTCAAACAGACATGGACTTTTGGTCAATGAAAGTCTATGGGAGTTTTTATGATTTTTAATATTAATTTTTAAGAAAACCGTAACTCAAACCAGTCTGAAAAGATATAGCACACTAAGTCAGAACAGTATGAAGATCTGACCCGAGTTTGGAGTATGTAGCTTGAACGGTCTAGGAGGAGTTAGTGTCCAAAAAATTTGCGGTCAGAAAAATAAGAAGAAGAAGAAGAAGAAGAAGAAGTTGTTTAAATAGGATTTCAGTAAGTTGGCTTTCCCAAGCCAACTTAATAAAGTTATCAAACACTTGAAACAGAAGTCAGTAATGAGCAAAGTCATTATTTTTGCGCAAATAAAGTATTCTCGTAGCTTCATAAAATTATGGTTGAACCACTGATGTCACGTGGACTATTTTAACGACTATTTTAAACAGGCTGCATTCATTATTGCTGTTATAAATATAACTCAGAGCACAGCTCTCAATGTCTTCTGAATGTGGATTGCTTCATGTGTCCCTCAGCTGGCTGGATCAGGAGACAAAGATCTGTGTGGTGTCTCTCAAAAGTTAACATTTCTAATATTACCTCTTTAATGCACAGGTAGTTCCAAGTCAGTTTAATCACCGTTCTATATTAATGCGCTGCTTTAATTGATTCACGTAAACGCACAAGCACGGAGAGAGAGAGAGAGAGAGAGGGCGGAGATCGCGCACATACGTAAACTTGTTGTCAGCGCGATACTCATTAATAAAATAGCCTAGATACTAGATCGCTACATTATATTCCTTAGCAACAAGGTGGCAAAACCGCTGTTTTTGAATAAATTGGTTGTTTATAGAGAGAGACGCGCAGACGCACAGCACGCAGGCAGGTACGCGCACACACACAACTGTCGTCTTTCTCTTTCTCGCTCTCTCGCCTTCTCTCTCTCGGTCGCTCGATAATTTACTGAAATAAATGCTATAATTCATTCGAATAAATGTGATCTTACCGCACTATTTCATCTCTGTGTCTGATTTGAAGCGGGCAGAATGCTAGAGCTGCGTGTCATAACTGACAAAAATAACCGTCTTTTTTACCCATTCGGTCTATCTGTCTATATAGATAGATAGATAGATAGATAGATAGATACTCCTGAACAACATCTTAAAATCAGGGGAAACATTACAGGTATTTGCATTCTGCGCTGGTGGATTGTAACCAGGTTGTAAGTACTGCTCCAAAATGGCTAAAGAAGATACAGGAGCAAGAGCCAAAAAATAGAGAGCAGGCAATTTATAGAAAACTGAAGAAAACCCAAACAGGCTGTTTATCAGCTGATCAAAAGTTTAAGACCATTGCTTAAAAAAAAAACCCACAACAGAGCTAAAAGTGTCAAAAAATTACTCAGTAGTGAGTAGCTCCACCATTCTTGTTGATTACTTAAAACATTCATTTTGGCATGCTTGATTCAACTGTTTCCAGGAGGCTGGTGGGAATGTGTCCATGTGGTGAAGATGGCCTCACAAAGGGCATCCACAGTCTAGAACTGATATAATTTTTTGTGAACTTCCCTTGCCATCCATCCCCTCAATGCAATTTAGATTAGGGGAACACACAGGAAGGTCCACCTTCATCAGGTGGGCGTTGTGAACTGCAGCATTGTCCTGTTGAAAGACCCAGTCAGACGAGGGCCCTCAGTCAAGTGGGATGCCCACTGCAACATGTCCACATAGTCAGCGGCCGTTTGACGCCCCTGCACAACCTGAAGCTCCATTTTCCCACTGAAGGATAAACCGCCTCAGATCATGATGGAGATCTCCATGTCATGCCAGTAATGTTAGAAGCCATCAGGACCGTGCAGCTTAAATTTTTTTCTCGTCAGAGAATAAAACTTTTTCATCTTTCAATGTCCCATGTTTGGTGGCCCCTTGCAAATTCCAAACGGGCAAGTGGCATGGGAGGAGATGTGGCCTTTGAAGATTTTTGGCCTTTGAAAATGGCCTTTGGCAATGTGGCCTTTGAAGTTTTTTGTTCTTGAAGCCCTTTTCTTGCAGATGCTGTCTTGTGGTTATTGGGCTGCAGTAAGCATCAGTAAGGGCCTTAATTTCGGTCAGGGATCGGTCTGTGTCTTCATGGACAGCCCGTCGGATCCTCCGGCTTAATACAGGTGAATTTTCTTTGGGTCTACCACTTGACTTTTTTGTCCCATAACTCTCAGGATCGTTTGAGAAATGTAAAACGGCTTTCTTACTGCATCCAGTCTCAGCAACAATAGCAAGTTGTGCGAGGCCCTGCGCATGCAGCTAAACAATCCTGCAACGTTCAAAGAAAGAAAGCCTTTTTGTCTGTGCCATCAGGAGGTCATGACAGTGTGACTGCCTAAAGAACAAGGACATGAAAACCATATTTTGTGCAGATTGTAACTTTTTAAGGCTATGGTCTTAAACTTTTGATCAGCTGATGAACAGCCTGTTTGAGTTTTCTTCACTTTTCTATAAATTGCTTACTCTCTATTTTTTGGCACCTGCTCCTGTTTCTTCTTTTGCCGTTTTGAAGCGGTACTTATAACCTGGTTACGATCCACCAGCGTAAAATGCGAATGTTTGTAATGTTTCCCCTGGTCTTAAGATTTTGTTCAGAAGTGTATGTGTATGTATGATGCGATCTAGAAAAACCCAACACATGGTGAAATTTTCGCGTTTTTTTTTTTTGTTTTGATACCATATGTTTTCAAAACCGTTTTTATTTTGTCCATAGCTTGAACGTAACCAAAGTTATGGCTGTCTTAGGTTGGCTGATAGTGATGATTTTCAGGAATGGAATTTTGAGAAAAATGGGTTTAAAATGAGACGGCTTTTACTTTACAGGTTTAACGAGAGCTGTCTGTCAAGTCAGGAGCGCTATACTGAATCATTACACAGACTATCTTCTGCTTTTCATTGTTTATCATGGGCATAGTCTCTGAACTTTTGATCACCCCTTTTATGCTTAGATAGCACAAATAATGCAGCAACCTTTCGTGCGTTTAACACACTGTCATTGGACTCCTTCTCTTTAGTATCTAAACATCGTTTAGGGCACTGACATCACCAAGACTGAGACGAGTAAGATCGGGTAATTGAGCGGCTGCAGTACTTCAGACTCCGTTGTTGCACTCCACCATCTCACGATATTAAACAATAAATAAATAAATACGTAAAAAAAAAAACTTTGCGTGCCCTAGTTAACACAGGACTGGCGGAGAATGTGAATTGATACACCTTTATTAAATATGTTACGTGGTTTATTTTGATTTTTTTATTTTATTTTTCACATGAATAAAAAAGTAAAATAGTCTTTGGACTCTCTTCAGAACTCTCTTCAGAACATTTAAAATGCACATTAGTGCCATTGAGTTTAAGCATCCACATATATTTGATATATTTTGTTCCTCGCACAAAGCAAAGAACATAAAGAACAGAACATAAAGTGTACTGTTTTTATTCATATTAAAATAAGAACATCAAAGAAAAAAAATCAAGGCTCTGTCAATGGTTCAAAAAGCTTATTCCCTTCTCCCTCTACAGGTATTCCTAGTAGCAAAACCTCATCCACTGGCTCAGTGAGGAGCGTATCATCAGGATACTCTCCATTACGGAACACCTCCTCTGGCTTGACCAGCCCTCCATCCGAGTAAGACACCAGCTCACTGGCATAAACTGCTTAGACTAGTCTTAAAATGTTAGTCATCTCATTTGTTTTCTTAAAGAGTAGTAATAACTTCTCAAACTTGGTTACAAAAAGACGGATGACTAATTTGAGCCAGAAAAGTAAGATTGATTACCTCTTGCCAAAAGTCAAAAGTCGTGCCAAAAGGAGAAGTCCACTTCCAAAACAACAATTTACAAATAATTTACTCACACCCTTGTCATCCAAGATGTTCATGTCTTTCTGTTTTGAGTCTTTGTTCATTTTATGGGGCTGTCACGTGACGCTGATTTTGCTAAAATGAACGAAATGACTCAAGATTCGTTAATTTTGCTGAACGAGACTCAAAGGTCCAAGTCGGTAAAATGATCCGAACTTCCCATCACTACTACAAATCACATCTAAGTTCATCATCTGTGTACTCCGGCTAAAAAAAGATAGAGTGTGGCAAAAAACTCCATGTTATTTTCTCCTACAACTTCAGAATCGTCCGACACGTTGTACCTTTTTGTTTGTAAACAGCGTTTTACTTACTTGCACTTTCTTAGTCTTTGCGCGTTCGCTTTGTAAACACTGGGTCTGTAGTTCCGCCTACATTCCGCGTGACCTTTCAATGATTCAATAGTATGTCATGAACGCGCATGCCAGAACCTGTGCTACACAAGCTTTTGTGCTTAAAAAGTATACAAATTTTTATTTTTCGAAAAAAAAAAAAAAATGACAGATCGTTTCGCTAGATAAGACCCTTCTTTCTCGGCTGGGATCGTTTAGAGTCCTTTGAAGCTGCATTTAAAACTACATTTCGGAAATTCAAAATCGGGGACACAATTGAAGTCCATTACATGAAGAAAAATCCTGAAAAGCTTTCCTCAAAAACCTTGTTGTTCTGGAAGTGGAGTTCTCCTTTAACATAGTGGCTATGTTTATGCAACTGGGCCCTGAATATTTGACATTTTCTCCAGGTTTTAAAACCATCATGTTTATGTTTGCAGAGGGAACGTGAAACCCAAGGGTGTGGTTTCACAAAGCTCACTAAGAAATCCACCTTCTGGTATAGGCATGAACAAGAAGAAGGTCCAAAATGCAGACAACTGTATTTCAAGGTATGGCATTGCAAGTATCGCTGTACAGCTCTGCTGTACTGTGTGTGAGTGACTTCTTGGTACTTGTAGTGATGGATGCAAGTGAAATGGACTGGGAAATCAATCAACTGCTTTTTTTTCAATCTTTTTTTAGTCTTTTCTACTTCACAACATCATTACAAATGGTCAGCTGTCAATATTCTAGGCCAGTCTAACTTGGGTTTTAGTTTTGTTTTAAATAGTCAACACTGACTCATACACATCTTTATGATCTTTTGTTAGGAATGAGGTGAAAACCGAAAATGAAATAGATTTTTCCACAACGGGCACCAAGTTTTGTCACGAGTGTGGGACCAAGTACCCTGTGGACTGGGCCAAGTTCTGCTGCGAGTGTGGAGTGAAACGAATGTACATTTAAAAAGCACTCACAAAAGTAAGACTGACTCACTGTAGCCGCAAAAACTGAGTATTCCTTTCCAACCCACTAGTGTACTTGACAAATCCTTGTGCTGTAGAAATACTTCACTTGTAATCAGCTTATGTTTCTATAGAATGAATCCCATCCCAACCTTATGCTCAGTTTTTTTTTTAAATATGAAAGTGCAATATGATTGGTTACTGGTACAAAAGGAGTAGTATTATCACCATTATAGTTATGATTAAAATATTGATATGTTAAATTGACTTAAATTAATTCAGCCCTTAAAATGGGACCATACCACACAAAATTCAACTATGTTAATGTTAACAGGGAAATGTCTTAGTGTCATTTTGAGGGAATTTAAATGCTATTATTTTATTTAAAACCTTTTTATTAGGTTAAAAAAAGAGTCCTATTTTAAATGCATTGACGACAGTTCTTTCACTGAGCAATCTGCTTTTGTATTTCACTTTGTTTTTATACGTTCTTGATTGTTTTGTGTGTTTTTAACAGTATTGAACATGAAAATGACTTGTAGAAATCAACGTCGTATATTTATTAGATATACAATCCATCACATCTGTTCAACCTTGGTTGATTTAGTCTGTCCAGCATATTTACACATCAACACAACATTCACAACTTAAAGGCAACTGAAATGTCTTGTCACATCCTTCAAGAGTATCCAACATTTAAAACCATACAAAAAGTAGCTTTACAATGGTATTTTATTGCTTCAGAGCCTTTAAGCTTTATCACTGCTGTTCCAGGATGAGAGAGGTCAAGGCGTTGGTGTGTGTTTGTGCCGATCTCAAGCTCATGTGCATTTCAAGCATCACTCTGTACCTTGTTATGCTTGTGCTACTGCTGCTCTGGCAGGAAATATAGCTTATGAATAACTGCTATATGGATTATGACAAATTTTGCCTTTTAAAGGACTGAATGGTTACAATGGATAAATAAAGTGGTAACAGAACTCAGATTGTGTCCTGTTTGATGTGTTTATTTATTAGTTTATTTAGGGCTGCCATTTTAACATGTTTAGTACACTTAGCTGTTTATTAAAAATATTAGCATTTCATCACTGACCCAGTAGCACATGTACACAGAAACGTCTGTTTGACATCTACATTTACATCTGCAAGATGTATTTTTTAGAGTGTTTGCTCATCTGCAATACGTCTATTGGACATTTCCTATCAGATGTCTTTAAGATGTTTATGATTCAGAATGTATATAAAACTGACATCTTACAGACGTCTGTCACATGTTTGTACACAGCAGATGCTTTCCAGATCAAGTGATCTTTAACAGACATCTTGCAGACTTACGTGTGCTGTCTGGGTTGTTCACATGCAATACGTCTATTGGACATTTCCTATCAGATGTCAAACAGACATCTATTAGTTGTCTTTAAGATGTTTTTTTATGATTTAGAATGTATGTAAAACTGACATCTTACAAACGTCTGTCAGATGTTTGTACACCGATGTTTTCCAGATCAAGTCATCTTTAACAGACATCTTGCAGACGTACATGTGTTATCTGTGTTTATAATGCCTATTCAGTGATGTACTCACAACAATGTCCTTTATTTAATGTAGTTACTCATTAAAGCATTGATTGACAGCCCTAGTTTCAAATTTAGTTTTGTTTTACATGTTTCTGTTCCATATTTCAGTTTCTCTTTATGAACCCAATGTTTTCCTTGCAGCTACTGGAAATGAAGTTACATAGTAAATGGAAAATGAAAGTGGAAATTCCATGTAATATAGCAGTACAATAATATTTGTAAAAAAAATCACCATTAATGTCAAAGGTTTTAGAAAAAAAAATCAGTGTTGTACCGTTTTATATACATATTTGTGTAATATAAAAAACATATTTGTGTAATATAAAAGCAGTGAGAAGTGAACACATAGTTCTTTATACAGGGGAAGTGACCCTAAAAAGCCCACCTGTGACAGGCACCTTGTTTTACAGCAAAAATCTACCAAGTCACTGTAGAAGCTGCATTAAAAAAAAACAGTTTAAAGAGAGTTTTTGCTGATACGAACTTTTAAATAAAGGCACTAAGTATCACCGTGACCGCAAAACAAGCTGCTCTACAAATCCATTAAATAATGGAGGCTGAGACCGAGGAAACTACGTGTGGAAGTTTTATAATAACACGACTGTCTGTATAATGTGTCGAAAACGTACCACAACCGCAAGGAGAAAAATAAGCGCAGGGGTAAAAAAAAAAAATCGCCTCAGTTTTTAACGTGCCGGATGAGTGAAGCTGCTAGCACGTTAGCATATGTAAACAGAGGCGTCAGTGATCTGCTGTGTGAGATCACCTGAGGCGTTCCCTGTGGCATTGTCTAGCATGTTTAAGGTTTAAGGCAAGAACATTTGCGAGTAATAGGTTAAAACCATAACAGGGTAGGATTTTAAATCTTATTTAATCTGAGCCAGGCTTAACCCACTTAACAACATTTGTTATTCACAGCGGATCATCAATCAATCGGCACCCAACTATAGACTGCCAAAAGTCTAGGATATGAAACAGAGATTAAGCGTTTGTGGTTGGCCAAACTGAACCGGAATTTCCAGAGATTTTCCAAATTGTTGACAACATTCATGTTTGTTCTTTAGGTCAGGTAGGTGAAATATCAGGCTACAATTTTAATACTGCTTGTAAGTTTAGTTTTAATCAAATATTGCACCCTTTCCTGCTTACTGAGTCTTTCTCTATATGATTTAATAGTTTCCACACGTTTTCTCTATGGTTTAAAACGCGTAAATTAACCGAACAATGTATTCAGTAGTATATTGACCGTGCAGTCCGTGCTGCTGTTTACATCCGAGTATCGCCAATATGACGGTGCGTCAAGGTGACTAAATAGTGATGTAAGTGCAAACCCTTTATAGGGAAATAACGAGAAGAATAACAGCAGTGAACAGTAAAACTGTTTGCACTACAAACCAGTATGTTCATAATTAAGATAATGGATTAAAACAATGTGGAAGACACACCAATTTTCAATATCAAGCAGCAAAATAAGCTGTTTTGTAGAGCTAAGTATAGCTGAACGTGGATGAGACTGGAAGCCAGACCCATAAAATACAAACAGCCAACAGAAAAAGGTGGATACACATTATGTACTTATATGCCCATACCAGAGATTTCAATAAGAGGGCTGAATAAGTTCACTTCCCCAAAAAAGAAGCAAATGAAGACCATAAAGTAATAACTTGAGGCCTAGAGTACATAATATAGACTTTGAAACCAACTTTGTGTCACTCGTGCAGTTAAACTATGCAAGTTTAATTTGCTGCACCCTCCATATTCATTCAACAATCAATGGCAAAGGTAATAATACAAAGTACAAAGTTTTAAAACTTTTTCATGCATAGTAGTATCTTTTCATGTTTACGCTTAGTACATATTTTCCCATTAAAAAGCTTTTTCTTTCAGTCAAATACGGAATGGTGTGAATGGCACATGGTGCATCCAGTTACTTCATATTCTCTACACTAGGAAGCCAAGTGTTATATACCAGTTTTCTCTGAAGTATTCCCACGCTCTGGAAGGTTTGCGCTGAGTGACAGATATGCATTGTATTGTTCAAAGCGTGTCTGTAAATTGGCGAGAATGCCTTTCACTCTGCAAGGCTTCCACTTTCGTATTTTCTGTATTGGCTTATTTGTCCCCCGTCTCTGTTCATCCACAAATGAAACAAAAAGGAGGTTGAACTAAATGAAAATCATGCCAAAGAAAACAGAATGTGAGGAAACGGGTTGTTTTGGTTACCTTTCGATGGCACCAACATCTCAAGGACGCGTTTATTTCTTCCTCAAGTTTATATAAAGCATCTTTCAGTTGTTCATTTGCATTTTCTGATTCCCTAAATCTCCTCAGCTTTCTGTTAACCTTGCAGATCTTTTTGTGGATGGACTGTTGTGCCTGTGAGCAGATCAGAAGCAAATCATCAACTGAGTGACAAGAATTGAGGGGAAACTTGTGTCTTGATACAGGGTTATTAAGCTAACAAGTTTCATCTGTGTCAATGTGCTGTGAACAGCACTCAGCTGACACTTAACTTCATATGGATAAGCTCTGGAATGAGTGGGAAGGCCAGGTCAGAACATTTACTAACCAAATATTCAGAATACTAAAGTGAAAGAACCAAACAGCGTCACATTTTAGTCAACGTGCTTTCTGCCACGTCTTTTAACTTTCGGTTTAAGAGAGAAATGGCTAACATAAGAGTAAACTCTCTCGAACAGTTGACATTTTCTTACATTTTTTGGTTCTTTTGACACGATGACATGTCTTGTGCAGTTTGAATTTAGTTGGTCAATAATGGCCTCCTGAAAAGTAAAAATAAAAGAGTTTAATGTTTAATGTTTTAAAACATTTTATTTTGTGGATAACGTACACTACAGTCAAAAGTTTTTGAACAGTAAGATTTTTAATGTTTTTAAAGAAGTCTCATTTGCTCACCAAGCCTGCATTTATTTGATCACAAGTACAGCAAAAGCAGTAAAATTTTCAAATATTTTGACCATTTAAAAAAACATGTTTCTAATTAAATATATTTAAAAATGTAATTTATCACTGTGATCAAAGCTAAATTTTCAACATCATTACTCCAGTCTTCAGTGTCACATGATCCTTCACCAATCATTATAAAATGCTGATTTACTGTTCAAGAAACATTTATTATTATCAATAATAATAATATTATCAATATTTGAAACATTCTTTGATGAATATAAAGATCGAAAAATCTGCATTCATCTGAAAAAAAAAAAAGCTTTTGTGACATTTCTATGTCTGTTCAGGTAAATGCTGTTCTTCTGAACTTTCTATTCATCAAAGAATCCCAAAAAAAATTCTACTCAGGCGTTTTCAACATAATATGTTTATTGAGCAGAAAATCAGTATAATTACTATGATCATGTGACTGGAGTAATGATGCTAAAACCCAGCTTTGAAATCACAGGTATAAATTGCATTTTAAAATATATGCAGATAGAAATCAGTTAAATAGTAAACATATTTCAAAATTTTACAGTTTTTGTGTACTAGACTGTTAGTGTGTTTATTAGCCATAGTTAATAAAAAATCAATTTATCTTTCTATCCTCTATCATGCAGTCTATTTTATTATTAACCACATTATGGTGGTTATTATCAGTAAATTGTAAGGTACAAACATAGTTCAGTCAGCTCTATGCTAATGTATCTATTAATGATATGATGATTACATAATGTAAATGACAAAGGCGCAAATATCCCATATTTTATACAGATAACTCCTGCCCATTTTATTGTAAATATAATAGACGTTTTTACGATATATATGCACATAAATGAGAATAGGCCAATGTCAGATAAGCTGTTTGAATGCCGTCACCTGGTGGAATACATGTGATACTGATACTTACAGCGTACTTCAGTTGTGGCATTATGATATTGCTGTAATCCTCGGTGATCTTGTTTTTATTCTGCTCACTTTCACAGGAAAACGCAAGAGGTAGTATAATAAGCATCAAAACAGAAGTACCAAGACGATGCTGCGGATTAAAAAAGAACACTCATGCACATGTGTAAAACCCTAAAAAGTTACTATACACGGTTTCATTCAGGCGTTTGCAGATTTACATAACACTATCACGCGTACGCGTACGCCCCACTCACGTTCTGCTATGCCATTAATTCAACTTGACTGACCTTTCAGGATGACAATTTCCAAAAGAATAAACCTTTGTCAACATTCACTTTCGTAATAAACACGTTTTCTTGTAAATCACTTGTAAACGAGTTTCGTTTTGATTGTCGCGTACAACCACCGGGAATCCCCAAGTAATTATAGCTATAAATACAAGCTTTTCCTGTAGTCTGGTTCAAACTATGCTGTGCTCCTGAAGGTAAGAGTTATGCTACACTGACACGGGACTGGGACACTTGTTCGTTTCTTTGTTTTGCGTCAACTTACCATTGGTCATTTTTGAGCCATATTCACATGCAGACCGAAGCCGTCGCTGCAAACTCGCCTCAAGAAGGACAAATGGAAATTCATGTTTTCCTATTTATGTTCCACGTGAAGAAGACTTGGTGGTCAGTTGGTTTTATTGAATTGGATGCTTCCCTCGTCTTTCAGTCATTGAAACGCTCACAGTCAATTGGAAATACACCGTCAGTGCTGGATCTCATCGCTTTCGTTTTGCCTCTGCATGACTGGAGCTATATCGCTTCGAGCCATGCTCTGTGTGATTTGTGAACGACCGGAGAGAACAAGTTACCGAAAGGAGGGGCCTTCCCGGTTTCCACATGACGGCTGGTGACAGCTGCAGTTAGTCTGGTTTGATCGCATTATACAGGCTAGTTGGAGAACGTCAAGTGCGTGACTAACTGTATCTGTCGTTGTCTGTCAACGACACAAGAAAGTTGGTTTCAAAGTAGTGTTTATTTAAGGAATTCCCAAAAATGTATTCTCCAAATACGATGTTTCGCGCACCTCAGTGGAACAAATTCCTTTTCAACAAGCGTCAGGTGATTTACAAGCGAAGGATGACAGTGCGGTTTTTCATTTATCTTGTAAATCAGATTCTTGTCTCTAAATGTAGACAGATTTTTAGATTAGGTATTCGGGATTCTGAGTTATGTTATCGTTTTTTGATTAATACACGCAGTGGTAGGCCAACGAGGTGGCCGAGGTGCCAAAAATCAAACTTGATTTAGGGCTGTGGGCCAAATCCTACTATATTATACTAAAAAGTGCTCAGTTTTTAATTTGTAAATTATTTTTAAATTCTTAAATAGTTTGAATTGTTACAGCTGTTTTTTAAATAATTTTTAAAACCATATTAAAAGTTTTTAAAATTGTTGAAACAAAAATATAAATGAGAAATATGCTTCAGTGGCATGTTTTTTTATTTTGATATAACATGGCGCACCAAATCAAAGGTCGCTGTAGGCCAACGTTGGCTTGTGGGTCCTAGATTGCTCATCTCTGGTTTATTTGTCAGTCAATACATAGCGTAAATTGTAAATAATAACTATTAGGACCTTCCCTCATTCTAAAATACATTTATAGGACATTTTGCCATTTATTGTCTTTCGGAATATAGTTAAATGACTGGACGATCCATAGGCCTGTTTTATTTAATTTTATTTTCAGTGGTATTATGTACAAATGCTATGTTACAAATATGTACAAAAATGTATTTTAACCATTATAAATGTATATTGTGGTGAACTAGCCTGTGTTCAAATTAGTATAAATTACGATGTTCCCATAAATGAAAAACTTAAAGGACGCTGTTGAGGTTTCAGATGTGATAAAATGTTATTAAATAACAACATATGCATGAGCATGCAAAGAAAAACTGAATGAAGAAATACAAAATTCAGAAACAAGATACTTGATACATGGTGAAACACATTAGACACTTTAACTGACAGTTTGATAAATGACATAGTTTAACAGATCAGTGGTTTGGAACATTCAAATACGAATATATGAAATTAATCAAACATTCATGGCAAACATATGAATGCATTTTTAACTAATAATATGTTCATTTATATGCAGAACTTAAAAGCACGTGTGTTAAAATAGAACAAAAACATTATATGTTATTCACTGAACTTTTTTTGAAACATTTTAGATGGACATTCACCTACAAATGTTTGAATGTTACTACTTACTTCCGAATGTTCACAGAACATTTAAAAGTAGCATTCCTTTAATGCAAAATAATAACATGGAATGTTACCTAAATGTTTGCACCAAGAAAAATAAGAAAAGATGTTTTGAATCATTTAGAAATAACATTTTCATAACACCAAAAGAACATATTTTTTTATTAGCTGTGACTAACCTGTAATGGAGGATTACTCAGTGAAACAAAATTTCTGGTTAATCAACTTTTAACTGTTGATAGTTAATAGTTATGACGAATGTTGAACGCAGTCACGTTTGGCAGCGAAATCTCAAACAAGTCTAGTCAACTTTATTCATATGCTTCTCAGAAGAATTAAACTAAGATATTAGTAGTAGTTAGATATTAGTAATAAGTACAATATAAACTAACAATACTAACAATAAACAAAAACATAACTGAACTAAATACTAATTTTAAAATAAGGTTGTTTTTTTGTTCGACTGCAATCAAAACAAATACGAAACAACAAATGAAACACAACAAAAGGAAAGCTCAAATTAGAAAATGCTTAAACATACTATATATATATATATATATATATATATACATTGTTGTGTGTGTGTGTGTGTGTGTGTATATATATATATATATATATATATATATGTGGTGTCGAAATATTTCAATGTGTTATAGACAAAAGGCAATAATTTAGCAACATATCTTTTTTTTTTTTATAAAACCACAGATCTGCCAGGGATCATTTTGGATGCAGCATCCTAATTTAATTTCTGTAATTTAATTATTCTAAGCTTGAGAATGACCCGCGTGGTATTTATTTTGGTATTAAAAATAAAAATACGCTTAAAATCAAGTCTAAACATTTTAAGAACGTTTTAATAACATGAATGATCTCCCATGACATTCTGGCATTAAAATCTCAAATTTTCCTAGAATGCATTTGAGAAATAAGAAAAGATAAAAAAAAGAATACAAACAAAGATACAGTATCTGAGAAATGTCTCATCTGAAAGCATACACAAGCCGGACACAAAGATGCTGCGTAATTAAAAACGTCCATCACAGGTTGTCGGCTTTCACCTGGGTACCTGGATGACTTATCAGACAGGATTGTACTTGCTTCTAAAACACAATATGATTCACTGACAAACTATTTCTACGCCTTCACAGAAACAATGCCGTTTCTTGTTCGACTGTAATTAAAACAAATATGAAACAACAAATGAAACACAATGTATATATACATTGTTGTGTACACACACACACACACACACACATATATATATATATATATATACATAGCAATAATTTCACATTCAATCTTCAAATATATATATACACTACTGTTCAAAAGTTTGGGGTCAGTAAGACTTGTAATAGTCTTTAAAGAAGTCTCTTATGCTCATCAAGGCTGCATTTATTTGATTAAAAATATAGAAAAAAAACAGTAATATTGCAAAATGTTTTTACAATATAAAATAATGTTTTTTATTTTAACATACTTTAAAATAGAATTTATTTCTGTGATGAAAAGCTGAATTTTTATCAGCTGTTACTCCAGTCTTAAGTGTCACATGATCCTTCAGAAATCATTCTAATATGCGGATTTATTATTAGAATGATCAATGTTGGATAATATCAACAGTTGTGCTGCCAAATATTTTTTGGAACCTGTGATTTTTTTTTTCAGGATTCTTTCATGAATAACAAGTTTAAAAAGTACAGTGTTTATTCAAAATATAAATATTTTATAACAATGTCAATTATTTATTATTAACTTTTAATAAACTTTTAACTATTAACTTAATACATCCTTGGTGAATAAAAGTATTAATTTCTTAAAAAAAAAAAAAAGAAACAATAAAAATGTACTGACCCCAAACTTTTGAACAGTAGTGTATATATATATATATAATATAGAAACAACATAAAGTGTATTTTTGATATTTGTTTAATTCCATCTTTTTTTATGACTAAAGGCAAGTATCACTGATACCAACTGATGTCTCTATGAATTTTTTCCTAAAATTGTTTCCTAAAAAGAATTTTTTCCTAAAATTTTTTCCTAAAAAGATTTCATCTTTTTGTGAGCGGCAGCCGCATTGCCTTTAACCAATCAGTGAACAGATTATGAACAACCAATAGAACATTTAACTGAAATTACAATTACGGACAGTTGAAAATGGAGGACAAGATTGTTTTTTTATGCTCTTAAGGCAATTCTTCAAAAACTCCACTTGTGCCAAACAGAAAAAAATAATAATGACAATAATTAATCACAGGATGACACAAACATAAATTTCCGTTACGTTTTATTTAGTTTTTAGTAAATATAAATGTGACCTTGACAGTTGTAACTATGGCAACATGCGCCCCGAGACCGTGTCGCGAACACCGCCTCAACGGCACAAAACGCTTCCACTACAAGAGAAGGCGGCAGCCACGCGGTGATTTCACAATTTACAGTATACAACATATTTCTATATTCTGAATGCACAACAAATAAAAGATGGCATAGCATGCTACATACCAGGGTGGTTATTTATAGCTAACTCAAACAAAACCATAAAACAATTTCTATTGCTTAAAAAATACACTTACCAGAAATAATAATAATAATAAAAAACGATCTAACTTTTAACTGTTGTTATTCACATTTCTCATTTTTATTTAGCTTATGTTGTTGTAGGCTACTAAATTAAAAAAAATAAAAATGAATTAAAACTACTGACATATTAAAAAAAGACAAAAATTACAAAACAACAACAACAAAATGACTAAATTAAAACAGAAAATATTGAAAAAAAATTAAACAGTTGAACTAGCCATTTGTTCATGCAAAACAGCTTATATTTTAAAATCTGAAGATTAAAAAACACACACACACACACACACACACACATATTTCACAAACGGAAACATTTCAAACCAAATATTTAAATAGTACTTGAGTCACACAAGCACAAAGGATTCCTTCTGCATTTGGTACTCAACAGCCAAACCACCTATTTTCCTTCCTTTTTGACTGCACTGCATTTAAATCTAAAACAACATACTGTGCAAGTTTAACACTGCAATTAGTATTCATGATTTTATTTAAAGATTTAATCTAAATCCATTCAGCACAAGGCCACTTTAATTTGAAAAAGGCACAGAAATACTTATTTATGACAAAAATGGTCACAGAAGCTTCAAGTATAATAATTTGCAAACTGGTTTTAATAATTATGGTGTTTAAATCAATCTTATGCTCTTAAATATACAGGATATTAACCTACAATCACTGAACTTAAACTCATTATATTTGATCCAATTAAATAATATACCTTTTTGCATCTGTAATGTGAAAGTTTTAGATCAAACAAGATATTGCATGCAAGGAGGACTGGTTTTAACCATCAGCTATTGATTGAACTATAAATGTTCAATACTCTAATAGAGCCAGTTGGTTGGAAGGAAGGCTTAAAATGCAAAAAACATCCCCTGTATCCTGTTTACAAATTCCACCTGGCTAATGATAAGGGTCACACAGGGTTTGGCACTTCCTTAAGTACCTGATGCATTAGTCATAGGTTTGTTTTGGCATCACAAACAGGCCCAAAGTAAATCTCATAATTGCCTCTGAAAGGCATGGTAGCCTTAAGTGTAATATTACCACATACCTCAAGACCTTATATTATCTCACTGTAGTTACAGTGTACTAATTTATTGGCATATTGGGTTTTGACAGAGTCAAGGTGTCACTGTTACTTATTAACACATTTTTGGGTTTTACACATTTGTTCATTCAAAATAGCCTGTTTATCCAAAAAGCTGAAAAGTAAACGTGACTGAAAAGTAAACATTTGAAGTATCAACAAGTTTTCAGCCAAATATTTTACACAAGCACAGAGAACTCCTTCTGCATTTTGGTACTTGACAGACTCTTCAAAAACACTGCATTTAAGTCTAGAACATCAATGTGCAAATCTAGCACCTTCAGTCAATAATTGCATTTACATATTTTCCCATGACCTGCACTCTAAAAAATGCAAACAAAATGGAATTTTCTGTATTGATTTTCACAAGTGTTTTATCATTTTGAATTAAAGGGGTCATATGATGTTTGTGCATATATAAGATCTGTAAAGTTGCAAAGATTAAAGTCTCAAACCCAAAGAGATATTTATTATAAAAGTTAAGACTCAGCCACGCCTTCCTAAAACGGCTCATTCAATCACACCCCCACAAATCTACATCACGGTGTGGGGAAGATTAGCATAACACCGTCCAAATGTATACGCAATGAAAGAAGGCATAATTTTTATTCTCGCTGTAGTGTTGTTGTTGCCGCCGCCATGTCATGGAGACACTGTGTGTTTTGTTTTGCGAAAGCGAAACTACTTTGTTTGGCTTTCGAAATGTATACACAGAAATCAGTAGTTACAGTCCAATGCAAATATTTGAGTGTGTGCAGTGCATTTTACAGAGGACTGTTTCCTGATGCTGAGAAAGTTTGGCCTACAATGCCAACTGTGCATAAAGGCTGTTTCTATAAAGTGAGGCAATTCCAACTTTGCAAGACAGTCTGGAGTTTCTGACTCACAGCCTGTAAGTACATTTTCATATTTAAAGAATTTGCTACTGACTATTCAAACGTCATTTGGGCAGTGAAGAGTAGTGCTTGTTGTTAGTTGTTTCTAAGATCACAAATGCAGACATGGTTTTATGTTTACATGACACGACGCAACAAGTCATTATAATCAGTAAGTATGTCTTCACTGGATGCATGCTTAGTGGAGGACTGATGCCATTTTAATCACAATACTACATCAAACACAACTACAGCAATTTGTGTATTTATATATACATAATAATTACACACAGTACACACACATATATTAGGCAAACTCATACTTTTATTTTGTATGCGATTAATCGTTTGACAGCCCTAACTGAAATTCATTTAGCCTAAAACATATTTATTCTATATATAAGATAATACAAATATAATGAGAAAAAGTTAATTCTTTAATTTTTATATTTTATTAATAGCATGGACGTTTTTTGGTCCCCATGAGGAAATGAGGAAACAAGCAAATACATGTAATGTTAAGAAGACTGGACGTCTACAGAATGCCACGATTAACAGATCAGAATATTTACCTTGTGAGATCTAACAACAGTTTTGTAGTTTAACTGTCTGGCTCTGATCTAGTTCACTGTTTCAGTGTTTATGTCTGACCCCAAATAACCATCTTTTACCATAGGTTCAACCAGGGGCGTCGCTAGGGCTAATCATTCGGGGCTCGAGTCCCGAAAGTTTTTACTCCAGCCCCGAATGTTTTTTGTATGGCCCTATGATTTCCACGGAATTTGTCAAAGTTTAAATTAATTAATCAAAAGTTGGTCCTTAAACTTAAATCAAGTCGCGATAGGGACTAGTATCTGTAAATGTTATGCCGCAAAAGGCTATTTAAATATGAATCCTGCATGTTCTGTGTGTCTTTTTATGAATGAACGGCGCGGATGCGCAGTTTCGTTTTCTATGTAATACTGACGCGTGCAGTGATTTCAGTGTCTGCCGTTTCACTAAATGAGGGCATAAATACATTAGTCACTTCATGAGCACTTCACTGTTTCATTTGAGTAAAACAAGCGTCAAATATATACACAGAAATTTAAAGGTATTCAGGGCAAGTCGGCAACCTGTCAAAATAAAAGTTCGGTTTAACTTTATTCATCATTCAGTATAATGTACGTGCCTACTACTACTACTACTATTAATTAATAAAAATGTATACATTTTTTTCACACAATATTTCTTTCATGTTTTATATTTTAATAGTAAATCCCCTTTATTTGCCAAAAATAAAATATAATTTTTATTAAAAGATCAATTAAGTCAATATTTTATATCCTCATCTGATAACCAGAAAAATACACAATACAGAATTCCATAAGGCTATTGTAAAAATAAATAAAAGCTGCATTTTATGCATTCAAATAAACAGACATGCTAAAACATATTTGGTAACAATAAAACGTAAAGTCAGAAAAAATAAAACATTTTATAGGGTCCCAAACATGTAAATTTTCTTAACTTTTGATAAATTGACGGTAAATTGTATAAGATTCATGGTTTTAATTAATTACTAATTAAATAATTAATAAAATTAAATTTAACCCTTAAAAAGAAGAGCAGAAAAATTAAAATAGAAAACAGAATTTGGAAAAAAAAATATAAAACGGAATTTGGAAAAAAAAAATAGGGCCCTCTTTTTGCATGCAACTATATATTTGTTACAGTTATAAATACATTTTCAAATGTATTATTTTATTTGTCTAACATATTTTTGTAATGTTATCATTTTGTTATAATACTTTGATATGTTTGCTATTTGCAGTGATTACTGTTTACTATTGTTAATAGTGTGACAAGGTCTTTAACCCCCGGTTTAATGCCCCCGGACCCACCTAGTAGGATCCAGGTTCAACCACTTGTGTCTAACAAAATCTTATGTGAGCATGATGTGAGCTCCCACCAACTACCACTAGCCCCTGATGTTTTGGCACCAGCCCCGGATGTTTTAAAATCCTAGAAACGCCCCTGGGTTCAATTTTACAAATGTCACCGACCACGAGTTTGTGTAGGGCTTTGAAGAAGTAGTCATGGAAACTGGGAAATGAAAACATCAGTGAAAGTTCTAAAAGAAGACTCTAAAAGAGTCTTTCAAGTATGAATAAACAGTTCAAGCTTGCGCTTTAATTGGTTCATTCAATTCAGTGTTCTCAGCCAATTGGATTCACATACTCATAACCAGGACGTATTCAAAGAATGCCATGTCTGCATGCTATGCATGTCCTCATATTAGCCCACCACCTCCCCAGCTCCACCTGCCTAGATCTGTTAACAAGGATCTATGAGATTTATGGGGAATATTTAGGGGAAACTGTTGGGATGGATCCTCATATGCTTATGTATGTGGATGAATGTTCGCTGTTGCTTCTTGCATCTGTTCAAGTTTGCATGCAAATAAGTGAACCTGAAGTTAACAAATGACTTGAACTGCCAGCTGAATAAAGACAACATCAATGCCCTGCTGTGTGTGGAAAAAGGGGGAAGCCCTTCCAAGGAGACCGGAATGTTTAGTCCGTGTGAGAGTTGAAGAGAGTGCAACTTGTAGAGGGAGCGTCACCACTCTCACTCTTCTTAGTGACATTACTAGATCAGACATGGGCTATTTAGCCTCAACTTCTTCAAGGTTGAAACATTCCCAAGCTCTAGCTAGGTCAAAGAACGTACCCAAACATAGTGATAAGATACTTTCTCACAGTTAGAGATTCAAACAACGTTCTTATTTTGTCTCTGTGGAGAAGTTAGTGCTTAAAACTGTGACTGGTCACATAGAGTAGGGCCTGTACGTGTGACTTGTCAGCAGGAGGGTTAAAAATAAATTTTGTGTTGCAAGATTTAAGAACCTAGAGATGAAGAATCGTAATGCTACATCTGCTTTATTATCATTAAACTACAGAATTTATTAAAATCATTTATATCATCACTGCAGCTGCGCAAATAGCATACATAATAACCTGTAGCAGATCTATACAGGTGGAGCTGCGGATGTGGAGGGTTTCAGAGGAACTCTGAAAACATGCTGCAAACTGCTCTAGTGTATGCTAATCAGCCATTTACATGTAAATGTAAAGCAGCAAGCTCATTGGCTGCGTACGCAGCATCATGCAATCAGCATGTGCCAAGTAGTTTAACGCTGTGAATATCATCAGTTTGCATCAATGACCTGTCAGTCTGCACCATGACATGAGTTTCATGACAAAACTTGGCATTTGTAATACTTAGAATGATAAATATTAATTATTAACTGATTAGAATCACTCCAAAGACCAGTTTTAGACCAATGTGTAAGCAGATTTGAGAAGCAACAGCGAATATTCACCTACAAGTTAATGATTCTGTCATTAATGAAATTCTGCGGTCAAATATTGTTGTATAATGGCTGTTGTATAAGAAGTATAATGAATCTTTGTTCCAGGAAAAAGATTTCCTACTTAGCTAAACTGGTTTCATGTGTATATGGTTTTATTTAAATAATAACACAAATCAATATGATTTACATATACAGTACCAGTCAAAAGTATTTGAACAGTAACATTTTTAATGTTTCTGCTCACCAAGCCTGCATTTATTTGATCCAAAATTCAGCAAAAACAATACAATTTTGAAATATTTTTGTATTATTTAAAATAACTGTTTTCTATTTGAATATATTTTTAAACGTAATTTATTTTTTGTGATTTCAAAGCTAATTTTTTTGCATTATTACTCCAGTCACGTGATCCTTCAGAAATCATTCTAATATTCTGATTTTTTTTAAATATTATTATCAATATTATTATTATTATTTTTTCAGGATTCTTTGATGAATGGAAAAATCCAAAGATCAGCAACATTAAACACTATACATTTATAATGTTACAAAAGATTTCTGTTTCAGATGAATGCTGTTCTTCTGAACTTCCTATTCATCAAAGAAACCTGAAAAAATTCTACTCAGCTGTTTTCAACATAATAATAATAAAAATAAATGTTTTTTGAGCAGCAAATTAGAATATTAGAACAGTTTCTGAAGGATCACACGACTGGAGTAATAATGCTAAAAATTCAGCTTTGAAATCACAGAAATAAATTACATTTTAAAATATATTTAAATAAAAAGGTAATTTTAAATAGTAAAAATATTACAGAATTTGCTGTACTTTGGATCAAATAAATACAGGATTGGTGAGCAAAAAAGATTTCTTTAAAAATCATTAAAAATCTTACTGTTCAAAAACTTGTGACTCATTGTGTATTTCATATCTGTATTATATTATATTATATTATATTATATTAGTTAAGTCTAAGGTTTATACCACAAATGGAAATTACATGGAAATGACCAAAAAGCACATATATTTATACACAAACATAAACATGTCACTCTTCTCTGAATCTTTCTTCCTTCTTCTGCTGTTCAATTCAAGAAGGAAGAAGTTTCCACACCCTTCAACTGTGATTCACACAGGACACACACACCCATCCCCTCACACAGATAACACAATTTATTCATCTTGCTGTTTGTGCGTTTTAATGGTATCTTGTGGTCTTGAGGGTGTAGTCAACTAGTGTTACTTTTCTGAATTGTACATGTGTTATTCTGTTTTACATCATTATAAAGTCTTGTTCAGCACATTTCTGATGCAACGAAACAACTTTTGCCGTTACGACTTGACGCAAATACTCAAACCACGAAAGGGAAGCTTTCATATGCTACAGATGAATTGTAAATACCCTCCCATGACACTCTGAGGCACTTTTAAAATTCAGCCAGCTCAAATTCCCAGCCAAACAGACACAAGAGTGAAAGAAATACGTGTAATTCTGTCAACCAAATCTGCAACTCTCCTGCCCAGACAAGTGTGAGGCCGCAAAGATTGATGAAAGAGAAACCGAACCAATTCCTGTGAACTCTGCCATGAGGAAGGTTTGTATCATATTATTTTATATAATATGCATTTAACAAGACAAATGTATCTGTATGTGCACTCAGTTTTGTAATGGATTAGTCCAAAAATAATCATTAAAAACATTTCAATTAAAAATCAATTCAGGTGTTTGCTTGTTTGATTGTTTTTCTGTGCAAATTATTTCTTCTGCAAGGCAACCCTAAAAACTTGCATTTTGAATACAATATAAACACTAGCTCATTTACAGACTGAACGAAATTAAGCAAAGTACAGTATGACATACTATGTCGCTTTGCCATAGAAAAGAGACTTACAGTTACCTTGGATCTAATTAAGATCTGTTTGTACATTTTGAGTTATTTTGGCATTTATGCCTCATAAGCAAATATTTATGAAGCTGTCCCTATGATCTTGGCATTTGAGTGGTACAAAGCATTGTCTTTTGAAAGAAACAAAGTGTTCCGCATAATTTATGACTCATTGTTTGGAAGCTTTGGAAACATTACATGATTATGCCGACGCGTGATTTACAACCTGACTGTTGTCATGCTATAAAAAAAGATGACTGTGTATGTGAAGTATGACGGTTATTAATATGTTTGCAATATCAGTTTATTTAGTATACACCGGTTCAAATGAGCTGGTTAAGAGAGCGGTTTTTCTTTCTGCACGTTTTGAAATAGCAGATGAATTGCTGCCATTACTAAGGTTCTAAAGCTAAGCTTACTCACTCATTCTATATTCAGCCCTAAAATAAATAATACTAACAGCATATTTAGCAAAACTTTTGAGCAGAATATTTTCAGCGAACCGAGTGAATGGAATCAGACTGATCTTGAACACTTTACAAGAAGGATTTAAGCTAACTAATGAAGCGACAAGTTTCATATTGAGGAATAGCCTATATATTGATTTTATAAAATACTTAATTCAACAAAAAGTTAATGTTGAGTTGCTTACATTTAAACAAGATGTTGTCTATTTTCTTTCCGACAACAAAAATAGGTCAAAACGAAGACAGAACCGCGAATCGGAATCAACGGTAGCGGTGTTTCATTCTTAAATTGTACTGTTACTGAAGGAATCCTTTGAGTGATTCAATGACTCATTCATAAACACCGAAACGACTCACCCCGAAATTGTTTCAAACCTGTATGAAATTCTTTCTTCTGCTGAACACAAAAGAAGATATTTTGAAGAGTGTAGGTAACCAAATTTTGTTTATAAAGGGGGCAGATAAATATAAGAAAATTATTCTTTTGTCTGCTCCTTTCTGATCATGGAAATGTAAAGGAAAATTTAAATGAATTGTATGTGCTTTGTACAAATAATGCATTTTCATGAAAGGAATAAAAAAATGATGATGATGATGAACCAAACAGTTGACGGTAGCCGGTACAGCATGGACAAAATACTATGGAAGTCAATGGCTAGCTGTTTGGGTGAGTAAATAATGTCAAAATGTTCATTTTAGGGTAAACCATTTAAAATGTTGTTTTACTCTTCTAGTCCTTTTTTGTTGTTTTTGATGTTGTTCTTGTTCCTCTCCTGACGATCAACATTCGACCATCTCCTCAGAGAGCTGAGTGAAGTCATTTTATAATTAAGAATTTTATTAATCAGAATTACTGGGAATCTGCATTGCTCCATCAAGAACATCAAAGTCTGTTTCTGTTTATTCAGCAGAATACTTATCGTAACTCTGTCATCGAGTTCACTGAAAGTGATTCATATCCAGAGTGGAACCACTTACCAGTGTTGCACAATCAGCGCTGTTCAGAGTATTGCTGTGAACTGCGGTGACGGTCTCTACACAGTGACACTTTTTGGCACATGCTTCATGCTTCAAGGAACAAAAACTATAAAATCATTATTTCTTGAGAATTTAATTTCTGTTCCACATGTAACCTTTTTTGGAATAATTTATTTGGAAATCTTAACTGGAAAAAAATCTGGTCACTACAGCAAAAAAAAATTCTTACAAATAAAGTGAAAGAAGTGTCTTTTAAATTGATTCATAGGTTTTATCCTGTCAAGAAATTTATCCAAAAGTTTAGAGCTGATGTAGAGCTAACATGTTTCTTTTGTTTGAATGCCGATAAAACTGTGGAACACTTGTTTTGGTCATGTCACTACACTCAGGAGTTTTGGTATATGATATTCGTGCTTTTGTTAAGTTGAAGATTTTGCCAGAATTTTCTTTACAAATGAGAAATAATATATTTGGGTACTTTGACTCAGACCCCACTAAAGAAAATATCTGTTTTATTATAAATTGAATTATTTGCTTAAGTAAATTTTACATTCACAAATGCAAATTCTCAAACTGTAAACCCATCTTTGTGGTCTTTCTAAGAGATATGGAAAATTATATTCATTTGATCTAAGTATCTGCCAATAAGAAAACAATGAAGACTGTTAGAATTTGTTCTGCACTTAAAGTTTTTGTGTAGAGAATCTTATGTAAAACAACGGCCCTTTATTGCATTGTATTTTACTTTATTTTTATTTATTCTATTATTATTTATTGTATTTTTTGTACCGTTTTATTATTGTTGTTGTTGTTGTCCCTTCAAGTTTCATTATTGTTGATATTTTGTATTTTGTATTGATTTGTATGTTCTTGTTTTCAGCAATAATAATAATAATAATAATAATAAACATGCTTCATGCTTCCACAACGACCAAAAGATGGCGCTTTAGTCTGACAGTGTGAAGCTTCACAAAACTTAATACCATATCCATACAGAAGTGCTAGCTTTCATGACAAAGACCTGCACACTCTAAAAAATGCTGGGGTAAATATGGACAAACTCAGCGACTGGGTTGTTTTGACCAAACAACCTAATGGGTAGTTTTTATTTAACTAAAAGTAGTATATTTCTTGCTTAGAATGAACCTAAAATAGGCTGGAAATTAACATTTAACCCAACCGCTGGTTCAAAGTGACACACCCTTACGAAAATTAACCATGGTTTAACAAAAAAAAAACAAAAACATGGTTACTACAGTTAAACAATGGTAACCATAAATTAATCATGGTTTTACTACACTAACCACAGGTTAACCATCATATTTGTAGTAAATCTGTGGTTATGCAATATGGTAATACACCAAAAAAACATGGTTCACTTTTACTACAATAAAACCATCATTAATTTTCGTAAGGGCAGTCGCTGGGTTTATCCAGCATTTTAATTTGTAATTTTTTTTTTTTTTGGTGTAAAGATAGACGTTCGAAGTCTTAAATACAAGACAGGGTTATAATATTTCAGCAAAATACTTAACGTTCATAATGAGGGTATGCTATTAAATTAACACTGTAGTTTTTTGTCTGACAGAACAGAGGCTTCTGCGTAGTAATGGGTGTGAAACACAAAAGACGCCGCTCAGCACCAAAAGAATGATGTCACCTGAAATCGAAAGACCTCGATGCGCACGCGCGGGAGGGAGAGCGCGTTTATCTGAGACAGAAAGCACGTGCATATATACATGACCAAAATATACAGGGAAGCCAAGAATCAACACAAAATAATAATGTGTCATAAGTAGCACGGGTGTATTTGTAGCAATAATACACTCTATGGGTCAAAATGATCGATTTTTTTATTTATGCCAAAAATCATTAGGATATTAAGTAAAGATCATGTTCCATTAAAATATTTTGTAAATTTCCTACCGTAAATATATCAAAACTTAATTTTTGATTAGTAATATGCATTGCTAGAGATGGCAAAAGTACACACACCCTTTACTTAAGTAGAAGTACAGATACTCATGTTTAAAAATAGTAAACATACTGGTAAAAGTAGAAGTACTGACAACACTTTTTTACTCAAGTTAAAGTAAAGAAGTTTTAGTGTCACGCTGGTAACTGGGCCTCACATTATATTGACACATTAATACAAAATAACTTACATTTAAAATTTTATTAGCTAATGAATGTATCAAGACTGAACAACCACTATGTAGAACAGGGCCGGACTTGGACAAAAAATTTAGGCCAGGAAATCTCACACTCATCCAGGCCATTCCATTCACTGACAACAAAATCTGAAACCACGGAAAACCTTTTTTGTATGGCCATCACATTTTAAAAAAAGGTTTAAAACCTAATGCTGGGGCTGTGTAAAATAATGGTTCTCTCTTGAACTGCACCTGTCTCTTCATTTTCCATTTTACCTCTCTGCATCTCACATCGTGTGTGTTTACTTTTTTCACTAACTGTCTTATAACATTTGTTTGCTACTGTAACTTCACAGTAGATAATAAGGATGTCCTTTAGCATACAGTATTTTGAGTGATGATAGTAATTCATTTAGTTTAGTTTACAGTAGCTATTATTAATCCTCTGGCTACTGCTAAGAGTTGCTAGCACTTAACTAAGTACACAAATACAAAACTACAGTAACCTATTTACAGATTAAACTAACCTGCACTTGAAGTCCTGAAAAGGTCAGTAGTTTTGCCTCTCTGATCCATTCCATTCTTGAGTCACTTGCATTGATTACACTGATAAAAAACCATTTGGCGGAGATGCGGAGCGTGCACGAGCCGAATCGTGTTGCCAGTACAGACTACCGATTCATGATTTAGAGCAGGGGTCACCAGACCCGGTCCTGGAGGGCCGGTGTCCCTGCAGAGTTTAGCTCCAACCCTAATCAAACACACTTGAACCAGCTAATCAAGGTCTTACTAGGTATACTTGAAACTTCCAGGCAGGTGTGTTGAGGAAAGTTGGAGGTAAACTCTGCAGGACACCGGCCCTCCAGGAATAAGTTTGGTGACCCCTGATTTAGAGATTTGTTATCGAATGGTGATCCACAAAACTGAAACTAAAGTAACGAGCCTGTTTTGAAAATGTAATAAGTAGAAAGTACACATATTTGTGTAAAAATGTAAGGAGTAAAAGTAAAAAATAGTCGAAAATAACGAAGTATTTGTACTTAGTTTCCCATCTTTTTGCATTGCTAAGAACTTAATTTGGACAACTTTAAAGATTTTTTTTGCACCCTCATTCCAGGTTTTCAAATAGTTGTATCGGCCAAACATTGTCATATACTAATCCCACACATTAATCGATAATTTTGACCTATACAGTGTATTGTTGCTTATTGTTACAAATATAGCCGTGTTACTTCTGACGGGTTTTGTGTACCAGGGTCACAAATGTGCTGCAAAAGAAGGGTATCACTTAAAAAGAATGTATGCTGAATAAAGAACAGGTGTGTAAAACACATCCATGTACCGCCAGAAGATGGTGCTCTGTGAATGAATTCAGCGTGAGAGCTGCCGTGTGTATGTATGTGTGTGGATGAAAGCTGGGATGGTTGTGCTTCAGAAAAGGCAGCATCACCGCGCTCTCTGCCTCCGTTGCCTCCGCGATTCGCTCTTTCAGCAGCCGATGCTTGTCCCTCACTGTGTCAACAACCAGAGAACAGTTCTTTTCCTTAAATAACCTCTGCAGGGCATGAACGTAGGATTCTTATCCAGCTGAATTTCGGATTTAAAACGGGGAGAGGAGAGCGTTTGTTCCCTGGACATCATTTGGTGAGTGTACAATGTCATTCCATCGCACTCAGTGTTTGTTTGCGGGGTAACGCACTATTTCAGGTTAGCTCAGTTGAAGATGCCCGCTGTTTTGGTTAAGATGGAGGAAAGTAGCACAGAATTCAACTCTAACAAACCTGTCAATGTGCTGAATAAAGAGAAAAAAGATCTAATGCAATCTGTGCTCAGTTTAACAATAGAAATTGGCATCGCAGCTCGTTTAAAGAGACTGACCCAAATTTGAAACAGAAGGTGGGTGAGTGGAAGGTGTAGTGAATTTGGGAATAAATAAGGATGTGTTTTGTTCCTCTCTCTTAAACACCTGAACAAAGCTCTTCGACGACATGACAGGTAAATCTGCACATCGTTTGCAAAGGTTTTACTTTTCACCTTGAGAGCCGTGTTAAGCTGGTATAAATGGACATTCGAGATACTTCATTCAGAGTTTCGGCTGAACAGACATTTAAAAGCCACGAGGTCTACCAACACATCCCCTTAAGCTCAGTTTGGTCCATTTCCAGCTTTGTCGGACTGAATAGATGATTTCTACAACTATTACTTATGTACTATTATGTAGCATTTACACAGAAGTATAAGCACTGTGAAGCAAGTCAGTTTGGATGCAGCTACTGTAGACCTCACACTAATTAAAAGTCTTGTCTTCATATTCAACTGCTGTTAAAAACCTTCTTGACGTGATGTTATGCTCTCAGCGTGTTCATATGTCAAACTGTTGTTTGCAAAGGCATTAATTGGCATTTCAGGTGTGAGTATTTTACACTGTTGGAAAGAAGGTGATGAAGCTTTTCCATTAGGAGGGAATGATTGATTTGGAGAGCTGACTGGCAGATCCTTCCACAGGGTGCCTGATCGCATCTGTAAATAAGCTCATTGATTGAGCTATAGATGATGAGGGACAAAGCTGGATCAAAGGCGTGTAATGTTATCTACCGAATGCTCAGTGCTGGCCCTTGCAAATTTCACGGTTTCATGTGAAATTCACGCTGCTTGCAGCATGCTAACGGGATGAAGGAATGGGATCCTGTTTATCAAACATCTCAGTTATCTCCTTGGTGTTTGTTTGAAAGCACGCACGGACAGAGAGATAACCGAGAGCTTTGGTTTTGTTTGCTCTTTCCGGGCCAGAAGATTTGGCCGGATCGTTATTATTAATTCTTCTCGTCTGCCGCCTCTCGGTTGTCTTCTGTGCCGTGGCAGCGTGCTTGAAAAGCACCATGTGTTTGGTGATGAAACGGAGAACGTGTGAAGTGCTTTTCACAGATATGCACTATTTTAACAGACTGGCTTTCAGGCCACTGTTGTTTGAGAAGAACTTCAACTTGTGGGCAGATCGTCAGAGATGAACGAGATGAGAAACTCTCAATATAAGTAGCCTATCATTTGAGTTGGATCGGGATTGTAACGACTTGTTGGTGTGTAACTGTACGTCAGCATTCTAATCTGTCATTGGTTTTGCTGTGCAGATTACTAATTAGTTAGTTAGCTATCAAGGTCTCCAAAGGCTAATTGAGCACATAGAAAGCCTGGCGTTTAAGAAGCTGTCATCATATTTTCTGTTCTGTGATATGAATTATTTATTTCACAGAGCGCAAGGTGAGGGTTAGGCTCTGCTGTTATCCATGGGACGTATCTTGGGTTACAATGAGTGGTGGTTCAGTGTTAATTTGGAGCCACATGGTTGTATTTGCTCAGGTTTCCACCCTACCACATGGACTCATGACAGGTACAGGTTAAAAACGTTCAGCACTCACATGATATTTATGTATAGTAGAGCTAACATCATTTACTTGTGGGCAATGACAAGCTTTAAAAAATCCTGTCACTTTTGTTGAGTCATTAAGCTTGAATCAGTGAGGTCATTGCCGCCAGGGGGGACAGGTTCAACGTAACCTATAATTCTGCGGGCGGCCAGAGATATTAATAAGATGATGATGATGTCAGGACTCATTTTATGAGATTTTTACATTATGAGCTGTTCATTGTTCATCTGTGGAAACTAACAGGTTTGATTCCCAGGGAATGCGGATAGCGGATACAGAAAATGTGTAGCTTGAATTCACTAAAATGTAGTCGTTTTTTGAGCAAAATTTTGGATGCTGGATTGTATTGTAATTTAAAGTATTAGTTCATTTCCAGAATAAAAAAAATCTCACCCCCATGTCATCCAAGATGTTCATGTCTTTCTTTCTGCAGTCAAAAAAAAATTGATTTTTGAGGAAAACATTCCAGGATTTTTCTCCATATAGTGGACTTCAATGGGAGCCAATGGGTTGAAGGTCCAAATTGCTGTTTCAGTGCAGCTTCAAAGGGCTCTACATGATCCCAGCTGAGGAATAAGGGTCTTATCTAGCAAAACAATCAGTCATTTTCTAAAAAAAAAAAAAAAAAAAGTATATACTTTTTAATCACAAATGCTCGTCTTGCACTAGCTCTGTGATGCATGATTAGGACTTGACACAGTAATGACAGTATTGTGAAAAGTCACACACGATTAGTTCTTTGTCTGTGTACTCCAACTTCAAAATCATCCAGCATAGTTTTACCTCTTTTTTTTTAATTGTGAAGGGCGTTTGACTTTCTTTGCACGTTCGCTTTGTAAACACTGGGTCGGTACTTCTGTCTACATATGTAATTCATGAAGAGGAGCTAGAGCAAGAGGATAATTTGTGGTTAAAAAGTGTGTACATTTTTATATTTTTATACATTTTAATTTTTACAAATTTTTAAACGTTCGTTTCGCTAGGAAAGACCCTCATTCCTCAGCTGGGATTGCGTAGAGTCCTTTGAAGCTGCATTGAAACTGCAATTTGGACCATCAACCCATTGACTCTCATTGAAATGAATCCATTAAAAGAAGCATTCTGGAACATTTTAGAACCCTTTTCCAATATTAAGAACCTTTTGTGGAATGTAAAGATTCCATGGATGTTAAAGGTTCTTCATGAAACCATCAGTGCCAATAAAGAACCTTTATTTTTAAGCCCCAATAAGTGGTGGTTTACAGTGAATTTATAACAGATTTGGGCCGTTGTTAGGCACGACGTTATAAGCTGTTAGCTGTTATAAATTCACTGTAAACCACAGCTTCACAAGGGTTATTGCATTTATAAAATTGTTATTCCATAATGCTATCAATAAAAACATTATTCTTCCACTAAACAACGTAGTTCCTCAGAAACGGTAGTGGTTGCATCAAAGTGGTTGCCGAGCAACACACAAAAATAAACAAAGGTGTATGTTTGTAGAGTAATTTACAACAGCTTCAAGCGTGACTCAACCAATCAGAATCAAGAATCTTTTTTAAATCAGGCACAAAATAAGTTTGAATTTAAATGTAGTACAAATGTAGCATTATGCAATTTCATCTATACCTTATAAGGGAGTCATAAAGGGGTCACTGGATATAAATTTGATATAAATTGATATAATTCATTACAGTCTTAATGAGAAGTCTATAACATACTTTGGTTAAAATTTCTTCGTTGTAGTGTAAAAAAAACCCTTTACCTTGTCAAAATCAGCCTTTTTCAGAGCAAGCCATTTTGTTGCATTTTCCTTTAAATGCTAATGAGCTCTGCTCTCCCCGCCCCTCTCTTCTGCGGGGTGATGAGCAGTACTGTTTACTTTATCCACATTTAGCTGCGAAACTTGCTAACTACCACATTATTAAGAAAGGTGATTTGCAAAGATGCATAAAAAACCCTTATACACACATCTGCTGTAGGTGAAGCTGCATCACTAATAATTTACGTGAACATAGACGCATTTATGTAGATCGCCGGGTGTATTTCCTTCATAAACTAAAGGTTAATCCTCTGCATCTTCAGCAGCTCAGATGTCAGGAGTAAATGACGACTACTATGTTCATTATTCCTCAATCGCTTGGGAGACATTTTTGTCTTCCCCTGCACCAGAGTCGAAAAGATGGTGGACTGTTCTCAGCCCACTCAGGGTAGGTCTAAGGTAAGATGGTTGTGACCCTGGGTTTTTGTGACATCACACAGACCAGATGCTGAGAATGACTTGATTTAAAAAAGGGGATATTATAAAGATGGATTTTTAACATTATAGGGTGGTTGTGTACACACGCTGCCAACACATATGTATGTTCAAACAACATGTAAACATAAGTTTTGTATCTGATGACCCCTTTAAAGGGTCATGAAACCCCCCTGTTTCAGCACTGGTTAGTTCTCACCATATTTTTGAAAAATGCTGCAAAAGTGGGCGGGGTGCGGTGCGCTGCGGAGCAGAGGGGGAAGAGGGGAGAGAGTCAACTTCGTTTCATTTCGCTCCCATTGAGTTAACAACACAAATAAATGCACAGATATTTGCACTCTGCATCGAAAACATATATATGAACGTGCTGTTGCACCTCTATTAACTTTTAGGGCTTATTTTGCGGCATTTATAATCCTTTTGATGGGTTGCGTTAAGGAGTTGTAAAAACCGCTATTACACTCACCTTATGAATGAATCACGTTTAAAGGAAAGGAAAGGATGTGACGTGTGGCCAAGTATGGTGACCCATAACAAAAACAGTCTCCTTCGATCCACTAACCTTTCTCTCAGTTATTGTACGCAATCTCACAGTCTGAAGCGTCTGTCACAGCAAATCAACACGCGCTGTCGTGAATAATTAGGCGAACCTTCTCATAGGATAAGAACATGCAACCTCATGAATAATTATGAGACACCGACGCGTCATCAAAGTACTATAGTCCATTGCCACGTCACAAACTGTGACGTCAACACAATGTAGATTTTAAACCCGGAAGATGAAAATAGGGCAAAAAAGCTCAAAATTAACCAGTTTTCTCCAAAAGTTAAAATTAATGGATGCTAACATTGTCATATATGATGTGCAACACAAACACATCTGCTCAAATCTCAGAAAAAGTAGTCTGGGGTTTCATGAACCTTTAAATTATTCACCCAACCAATTTGTTCAAAACGCTGATTTATTCAGGGACAAAACACAGCTGCTGTTAGATGTGGTTGATTCTGCCGTGTTTTTCTTTTGAACTGTTAACGTTAGCCAAAATAGACCTAGCAGAATTGTGTCTAAAATGTAAGCTACTCGATATTAACTCCTTGTTTATTGAACTGCTGTGTAAAAGCAATATCAAACTCATTCGCAGCCACACTTGGTGCTTTTAGCGGTTGTTAGATGTTCCATTATCTTCCTGGGAGAATCCTACATACAAGTCATTTTTCCTCACACGTGCCTGCTTAATTTGAAATCTCATATTTCAGATCTCCCACAGTTCTGCCACAAATACCACAAACAACCAGAGACACAGTTGCACTGTCACAAGAAATATACGAACATCTGGTCATCTTGTTCCTAAAGGTGTTATTTCATTCAAGGTGGACATTACTAAGTGTGAAATTGACAGAGAGTTGTAAACGGATAAACAGCACTATTCATTCTGTTTTTCAAATAATGGTCGTGTAAGTTGGACTACGTGGTCATTAGCATTCCCGATTTCTTTTATAAAACCAAATTTGTGTGAAAAACTGAGGATTAATTCCATAATCATATTGCATTACTCTATTTGTCATTTTTAATGCTTTGAAAGTATTAGGATGTTTTGCTGAAGTTAAAAAATAGCTTTTCTGCATGTTAAGCTCCACATTCTTGGCGTTTCCTTTTCCACACATGATAGAATGCCTGCTTTATATAGTCTTGTTTTCATGCTGTGGAGGGAAATAATTCTCCAACCAACTGATCCTCATTTGCTGAGTCAGTTGAGTCTGTCTGTGTGTGTATATGAGTGTGTCTCACACCGTATTGATTTTCCTTTTTTCTTTTTGGAAAGGCGGAAGAAGGGGTCTAAGAATCAAACAGTAAACACTCGCCAGGGAGAAGATGGGGTTAATCATACGCCGCGGATTCTCTTCTCTCACAGCTAAATCCTGCCAAATGCCCTGTCATATCACGTTCCTGAATATGCCTGCGTCCTGTCAGTGCGTTGAACCTCAGCTGCTTTGCACACCTTGAGCGGAAAGCGTTTATTACCAAGCCTGCTATTTTTGGACTTGTATTTTTAGCTGTGTAGAAAATGAAATCAAATGCATGGTTGGACTCCACCCAGCGACGTCTTTGATTGACAGCTGGGTTCTGTTCAATGAAAAAGATGTCTAGACAGGATAAGAGATGAATATGACAAAGCAGTAATGAAAGGTCTCCGTCACTCCAACAGCAATTTTACAGAATTTTGCTTTTAAAATATGGTTTTGAGGTAGTGTCACAGGGAATACTATCATGCTTTTTTATTATTATGATTAATAGGTTAGAGCGGGGTAAGATGTGCCACTTTTAAGTTTGTCATAATTTATGTCTGTGAGTGCATATGTATACATTTTCTCTCATTTCTATCAGTTCCTGAGTCATTACTAAGGCAGTGCCAAGAGCAGCTGATGCGCACACAGCGTTGGGCACCTGCAGCAGAAACGGTGACCTCAGACCCGTTTTCCCCAGTAGAGGGTGCAGTGACTGACTGATTACCTCAACCTTCTCTGAGGTTCTGGCTGCAGAGTCACGCTTCGCTGCATGTAATTATCAAGGATGAAACCATTTTCTAAGTGTTTGCCTTTTCCCCCCCTTCTGATCCCCTTGTGTCATCCCCATCCAAATACTAAAATGCTACTTGATAGAAGGGCCACCAATTATGTGGAAACAAATGAGACTGGATTCATAGATGTAGCTACTTGTTACAAATTTGTTCTTGTTTAAAATGGAATGTTGTGGATACACTGGGCCAAAAACCAAAATTCCCAATTACAATAAGCCTTTTGCTTGGAATAACTGTTTTAGCATTGCAATAAGCAATTTGCTTGTTTTCCAAGTTGGTGTCACACACAAAAGCGTGGTTAATTACATTTTGTCTTAATTAAAATTACATTTACATTTATGCATTTAGCAGAAGCTTTCATCTAACTTTCGCTTACAATAGAAGAGAATAAGCAATTAGTCACAGAGCCAACAGTATTTTCAGTCAGTATACAGTGCCATGTTTATTAGAAAGCTAGGTTAGGAAACAAGCTGGAACAGAAGTGAAATGCAGAGCATTTTCAGCTGCTTTATGAAAGCTGTGATGGCTCCAGCTGTTTTGGTGGAGGTTGACAGCTCATTCCACCAGGGAGGAGCAGAGAGGGTGAACAAAGGCTTTGGAGAGCAATGTTGTGCCTCGTTGTGAAGAAACAACAACGCACCACTTGTTCAGGAGGGAGCATACACTTGCAGGAGTAGGGAGGTGCAGTTCAAGTGAATGGTGACTGGACTATCAAGCTCCAAAATAACAAAAGGACAATATAGGGACAATATTTAGCTCTATTCTGTGCCTTCAGAAACCGTACGATTGCTTTATGTGATTAAATTTGCATTTTTACTCATTGAAAATCTTTGCCTCTGCTGTAGCTCTCAAATCCAGTATTGCCATTACGTCAAGCTCGAAATTAAAGGGATAGTTCACCCAAAAATGAAAATTACCCCATGATTTACTCACCCTCAAGCCATCCTAGGTGTATATGACTTTCTCCTTTCAGACAAATACAATTGGAGTTATATTAAAAAGCAGGTCATATGGCTTTTCAAAAAATATCTCTTTTGCAGTTTATAACGTAGCTTTTCTTAAATGTAAACAGTCTGCAAAGTTCTTAATCAAAAAAGCGCATGATAAAGATATTGTCTCTCAAAAGAGAGAGTCTATTCAAAGCGGCCATCAGTCTGAAGGTCTGGCTAAGCTCTGGCTCTGGCTTCAGCTTCGGAATCATTGAGAAATGACTATAATATTAAATATATATTCTGAGAAAATTACAATGTTTTCCTACCTTAAATGCATTTAAACCTGTCATAGGGGACTCCAATACAATATTACGACACTTTAAAATACCATATGACCTGCTCTGTAAAAGATCTCCTGGCTTTCCCAAGCTTTATAATGGCAGTAAATGGGTGTTGAGAATTTGAAAGCAAAATAAAGTGCATCCAGTGCAGCAGAGTTTAGCTCCAACTTGCCTCAACATACCTGCTGGGAAGTTTCTACCTTGTTGAAAAAACCAGCATATGCTGGTTAGGTATGTTTTGAAGCATGGCAGCTGGTTTGAGCTGGTCCTGAGCTGGTTATGACCTGGTCCTGAGCAGGAGCTTGTTACTTAGTTACTTCCACTGGCATCCATTCAAAGAAAACGGCCTCTGGTCTCCTTTCCCACATACCGCCAGATCGGAAGCGTTAGCTTTAACCGTTACGCTTTTTTGGCCAGTGGTTGCAGGCTTTCCATCTAGTGGCTTTGGTAGTATGCCTAGTAGGAGCTTGATTAGCTGGTTCAGGTGTGTCTAATTTGGATTGGAGCTAACAGGACACGGGCCTTCCAGAACTGAGTTTGAGCACCCCTGGTCTACGCCCTACATCAGTGCGTCCCAACCACATTCCTGGAGGCCTGCACTGCATGTTTTCCATGTCTCTTTAATGAAACACACCTGATTCAGATCATCAGCTTATTAGTAGAGACTCAAAGACCTGAAATGGGTGTGTTATACAAAGGAGAGATGCAAAATGTGCAGTGTTGGGGGGCCTCCGGGAACGTGGTTGGGAACCACTGCCCTACGTCATTCACTGGAATGCCACTCTCTCATGAATGCATGTACAACAGTTAGTGGAAGCTAGAGATTCCGGTTTGTAAAGTTCTAATTATGGATATTTTTCTCACACAAATGCATTGATTCACTTCAGAAGGCCTTTATTAACCCCCTGGAGCTGTGTGAAGCACTTTTTATGATGGATGAATGTATTTTTTGGGCTTCAAATCTCAACACCCATTCACTGGCATTATAAAGCTTGGAAGAGTCACAATATTGTTTAGTATAATTCCAATCCTATTCATCTGACAGAAGAAAGTGTTATACACCAAGGATGGCTTGAGGGTGAGTAAACCAATGGGTAATTTTCATTTTTGGGTGAACTTTGGGTGTCATCAGTGTGCCATTTTTTTGTGCGACTTTTTGTGCGAGTTTCAGCAGAGGGGAAGGTCATCCGTGAATAATGACTTGGGTGACTTTGAGCTTTAGAGCCCCACCAGAGCATGAGGGGCGTGAGAAATGCCAGAGGGGGGGTATGTCTCATATGATTGACTGCCCAAGGTGTAGAGCTGGTCACTGGGGCATCACTCGAAGCCCCTCAGTGAGAAGCAGTCATCTGGAAACCGTAGCAACCATTAGCAGCGTGGTTACCATGACATCCATCCAACCAACCAGTGAGGCAGGCTTCCTGGCTTGACTCCATTGGGAGTAGTGATGGCTGGATTTAGAAGGAAGTGGGACAAACCATTGTGACGAAAGGAGTTTTTGGCAGACAGAATGAAGGCCTAGTTCTATATAAATGTCGGTGGAGTCCTAAAAGACAATTTTCAGCCAGCTTATGCATCCATGTGCTGGCAAACTTGACAACGAATTGCTGTGTAAATATCATCAATTGGATTCTGCGGGATCTATTGGTTGTTTACCAACCTGGCTCGCATTTATGATTACCTCAATCTCATACACAGCCCAAAGCTTCACTACAATCAATCCCTAGAAAATCAATTCCGAGAAAAGTCTGGAAGCCACCTGGCTGTACGGTACTGTCTCAGATGTATGCAGAGAAGAACTATTTTGTAGAATCAGGACCATGAGCGATCCATGACCGTGCAGGAGAGTTTAAATACATCACAGTGACTGGTCCTGGTCCCTGGCCTTGTAATGGATCATAGGGGAGAAAGTTGTGGCGGTAAGGATTGGACAAGCAGGGCGTTCAAGGTTGAATGGTTACCTGGGACCCTCATATCCGCTGAGGGGGCACATTGGTCAGTGTTCCATGGAGAGCGTAATAACAGGAAATGTTACGGAAATTAATCTTGTTGTATTTTTGTACTTGTGAGTTTTCGCTTGTTGTTGTGTATTTATCATTATGTATTAATTGAAGCTTTTGTTACCTTCTGTGAATAATACTTTCAATTTCAGTAGAGAAAATTGCTTTGACCTTTGACCTTTAATTGTGCATTTTCATAAAACTCCAACAATGGCCTTTTAAATTCTCTAATGGCTGCATAATCTAACCTTTGCACGGAAGAGAATGCATAAAAGATATTGTTATTGTTGTCAAAATGTGTTGCTGCTGGATATAACTGAAGTTATCTGCGTCGTGGCACTGATGTGGTAAGGAGAGCATGAGAGAGAGTGAATGTGGGCTTGTTCCGTCTCGCTTTTGTTTAAACAAGTGTGTTCAGACGGTGATAAGGAGGAGAAAGGGATATAGTGGCGAGTCAGGCTCCTCCGGTTGGGCACTTCTTTTCAGTGCTAGGATCAGGTTGACCTTGGAGATAATATTGAGCCTTATCCCCGTTTGTCACGGGTGAGAAAAAAACAGATTATACTCGCTAAAGTCGCTGCTGACTATAGAGCCTTGATGGCCTCCCACATCAATGACGTCCTCAACTCATCCTTAACCTCACTGCTTGTTGGTTTTCCTTGGAAATCCATGACAATAAGGCATGGATTTATACATATATATATATATATGTAATACATGAGATTAGATAATAAATTATATAATATATTTATTTATTTATTTGACTGTTTCCCTAATTACTCATAAATTACTATATTATATATCAGGGTAAGTCAGAATGGTTGACTTACTGATTGATTTATTACACTGGCTAGTTTATCTAGATTTTTTTAAATATGCCTAGGTTATTATACAGTATATCTAGATTTTTATATATATATATATATATTTTGTATAATGTCTAGTATAGTATAGTATATTATACACTATATTGCATTAAATTTAACATACAATTATTATTGTACAATTTATTATATATAAAATAAAATTTTATACAATTTTGTGTGTATATATGTAGTTTTTTTAAATGTCTAGGTTTTTGTAAAGTATGTATACAGTGGTCATATATATATAAGTCCCCAATTACTCATAAATTACTATATATATATATTTATCATATTGCATTATTTATATATTTATTAATTTATATATATATATATATATATATATATATATAGTTATTTATTTATTTTTCACTCTTTGTTATATTGCAGCCATTTGCTAAAATCATTTAAGTTCATTTTTTTCCTCATTAATGTACACACAGCACCCCATATTGACAGAAAAACACAGAATTGTTGACATTTTTGCAGATTTATTAAAAAAGAAAAACTGAAATATCACATGGTCCTAAGTATTCAGACCCTTTGCTCAGTATTTAGTAGAAGCACCCTTTTGATCTAATACAGCCATGAGTCTTTTTGGGAAAGATGCAACAAGTTTTTCACACCTGGATTTGGGGATCCTCTGCCATTCCTCCTTGCAGATCCTCTCCAGTTCTGTCAGGTTGGATGGTAAACGTTGGTGGACAGCCATTTTTAGGTCTCTCCAGAGATGCTCAATTGGGTTTAAGTCAGGGCTCTGGCTGGGCCATTTAAGAACAGTCATGGAGTTGTTGTGAAGCCACTCCTTCGTTATTTTAGCTGTGTGCTTAGGGTCATCGTCTTGTTGGAAGGTAAACCTTCGGCCCAGTCTGAGGTCCTGAGCACTCTGGAGAAGGTTTTTGTCCAGGATATCCCTGTACTTAGCCGCATTCATCTTTCCCTCGATTGCAACCAGTCATCCTGTCCCTGCGGCTGAAAAACACCCCCACAGCATGATGCTGCCACCACCATGCTTCACTGTTGGGACTGTATTGGACAGGTGATGAGCAGTGCCAGGTTTTCTCCACACATACCGCTTAGAATTAAGGCCAAAAAGTTCTATCTTGGTCTCATCAGACCAGAGAATCTTATTTCTCACCATCTTGGAGTCCTTCAGGTGTTTTTTAGCAAACTCCATGCGGGCTTTCATGTGTCTTGCACTGAGGAGAGGCTTCCGTCGGGCCACTCTGCCATAAAGCCCTGACTGGTGGAGGGCTGCAGTGATGGTTGACTTTCTACAACTTTCTCCCATCTCCCGACTGCATCTCTGGAGCTCAGCCACAGTGATCTTTGGGTTCTTCTTTACCTCTCTCACCAAGGCTCTTCTCCCCCGATAGCTCAGTTTGGCCGGACGGCCAGCTCTAGGAAGGGTTCTGGTCATCCCAAACGTCTTCCATTTAAGGATATGGAGGCCACTGTGCTCTTAGGAACCTTAAGTGCAGCAGAATTTTTTTTGTAACCTTGGCCAGATCTGTGCCTTGCCACAATTCTGTCTCTGAGCTCTTCAGGCAGTTCCTTTGACCTCATGATTCTCATTTGCTCTGACATGCACTGTGAGCTGTAAGGTCTTATATAGACAGGTGTGTGGCTTTCCTAATCAAGTCCAATCAGTATAATCAAACACAGCTGGACTCAAATGAAGGTGTAGAACCATCTCAAGGATGATCAGAAGAAATGGACAGCACTTGAGTTAAATATATGAGTGTCACAGCAAAGGGTCTGAATACTTAGGACCATGTGATATTTCAGTTTTTCTTTTTTAATAAATCTGCAAAAATGTCAACAATTCAGTGTTTTTCTGTCAATATGGGGTGCTGTGTGTACATTAATGAGGAAAAAAATGAATTTAAATGATTTTAGCAAATGGCTGCAATATAACAAAGAGTGAAAAATTTAAGGGGGTCTGAATACTTTCCGTACCCACTGTATATATATATGTATGTATTTTACTAAGTCCCCAATTACATCATAAATTACTATATATATATATATATATATATAGTTATTTATTTATTTATTATATTGCATTATTTATATGTTTATTAATTTATCATTTATATATATATATATATATATATATATATTGTCCTATCATATGCTTTATTATATTCAGTGATATCTGTATATATTAAAAAATCTATTCTCTAATATAACCTCTAAAGAATTATGAATATAAAACTCTTTGGTCTCCATTCTATTTTGGCATTTCTTCTACAACCTTCATAACTCACTTGAATTTTCTTTACGCCATCATGCACCAACGAAATGAAATAATCAATGTGGTAATCAGGGGAATTAATTTAAGATTTGCTGTCTCTCACAGCTGCTAATTACCGCCGCTTATGATTGCATTGCTGATGAGAGTCACCCGTTATTATCAAGAATGGCTTATTGCAGAGTGCCACAAGAGCCTCTTTTATATTCCCAGCATGAGTTTGTGACAGTTGTCTGTAACAAACAGATTAGACAAAATCTTGCAGTGATGAATGGCACAACTATTGCTGAAATGGCACTTACGTTTTACGCTATGCTAGTAAAATAATTTCCCAACTCCAGCTTCTCTCGCAAAGCTCAGATCATATAGAGAATGAGATGATGTTCTAGCTGTGCTAATTTCCCAACTTTGTTATTTTAGTCCATGTGCACTGAAAATGAGATGGAACAGTGATTAGACCAATTACTGCAGCCGCGGGCAGATTGCAGCAGGGTGTCCTCATGCCCACCTGCTACAGAGATCGCCCTTCCTTTGGTGCCACTCAAGACGTGATCCTTCCTGGCTAGTCTCAATCACACAGTCTCATAATCATGGCCCAGTTCAGCAAGCCTACCGCTGCGTGAATGGCGCAAACAGGTCAGCAGGGCTGCTCAAATTAGAACCTCATATGGATTCAGGAATGTTTTTGGGGCTTTTGGTTTGTGCTGGGTCAACCTTTGTCAAAACATACACCATATTTAATTTGACATGAACATAAATGTAACCCTGGACCACAAAACCACTCTTAAGTAGCATGGGTATATTTGTAGCAATAGCCTAAAATACATTGTATAGGTCAAATGATTGATCTTTCTTTTATGCCAAAAATGATTAAGATATTAAGTAAAGATCACATTCCATGAAGATATTTTGTACAATTCCTACCATAAATATATCAAGACTTAATTTTTGATTAGTAATATGCATTGCTAAGAACTTCATTTAGACAACTTTAAAGGCGGTTTTGTATTTTTTAATGAAAATAACTGATCGTTTCACTAGATAAGACCCTTCTTCCTCGGCTGGGATCATTTACAACCACATTTAGGATCGTTTGAAGCCGCATTTAAACTGCATTTTGGAAGTTCAAAATCGGGGCACCATATCAGTCCATTATATGGAGAAAAATGCAGAAATGTTTTCCTCAAAAAACAATTTCTTTACGACTGAAGAAAGACATGAACATGGATGACAAGGGGGTGAGTACAATATATGTGAATCTTTGTTTTGGAAGTGGACTTCTCCTTTAAAATACATACATCAGTATACATAAGTTTAGTGGACATTAACCTAAATCATCCAGCTAATTGATAAACCACCAAATAGTCAATTAACATTTAGATTTGCGTATGCTTTTTTCATCTGCCATTTTCAGTAATTAACTTGATGTTGTCAGTAAATTAGACTAATTGAAATGTTTGTGTTTTTGGCACAAAACAACCAAGCAATTAAACTCTACCGAGCAGTAATGATCATAATTCACTTTTAGAACAATGCTGGACTAGTTTACTCTTTTGAGGTTTATGTATTTGATTAAAGATTTGTACTAAAGTAGGTAAAAAGTGCAGCTTATGTGTTTATTGTTTGATTTCGGCTGGAAATGGGCCTTGTGGATCTAGGGAACCAGCTTATTTACTCAATCAGCAAAACCTAAATGAATTTCTGCCAGTCAGCAAATGTTTATGACCATATTTTCTGGTTAATATGCGAAATGTGCAAAATTAGTTTTCTTGCAACATCAGTCAAACGCAAATTAATGCTCTTGCAGCCATGTGATTCCAATCTAGTTTTAATGTTACAAAACATTTGTTTCAATTAAATCATGTTCTTTTGAACTTTCTATAAGAAGTCTGGAAAAATAAGTCTATATAAAAATATTAAGCAGCACAACTGTTTTCAACTGTGATTTTTTTTTAAGCACCAAATCAGCATTAGATCATTTCTGAAGGGTCATTTGACACTAAACAAAAATTTGGACATCAAATAATCAAATAATTACTTTTTGTAATAAATAAATATATGCTAAATAAATGTTATTTTAAATAGCAATTTTGTAATATGTTATTTGTTGTATTTGAGTGAATAAATACATATAGCCTATGCATATATAAATATCTCTTTGTCTCTCTCTCTCTATATATATATATATATATATATATATATATAGTCACGGGTGCGGAGCAAGGCGACAGACACAGTGGGCGTGACGTCAGGCCTCGGAGAGGCTTTTATTAAACAATAAACAGAAAGTGTCCAAAAAGGGTAAAAAAAGTGTCCAAAATAAACAGGGGGATCTGGTGTCCTCGTCGTGACGGGGTTCCGTGAAGGTGGGGTAGTGTTCCGAAGGGAAGGGTCCAGGTAAGGGGCGGAGTCCGGCGGCCGCACGCGCTCCCCGCTCAGGTCCGGGGTGCGAGGGGCGGCGGCTTCTCTAGCGGCATCGTCCTCCTCCACCTATGCGGCACTTCTGGGGGGATAAAACGGCCCGGCAACCTGGCCCGTCAGCCGTCACGGGTGCGGTCCTCATCCGGACCCGCGGGGTCCGGCGTCTCGTCCTACGGCGGCGCTGGTTCCCTCTTCACCCCTTCCTGGACCCACGAGGACACCAGCGTGCATGCACGGGGAAGAGACCGGTCTCCTGAGGAGAGGCGCGCTCGGCATTTTAACAGCGGCGGTGATGAGGCTTCATTCACATCAGGTGTGCCTCATCACACGCCGCCAGACCTGGATGTTTCAGCGCCCCTCCTCCTCCCACACGCCCACTCCCGTCGGGAGCCTGGTGAAGGGCGGCGATTACCGACGGGGTGAAGCTGATAGTTAGGGGGGAGGCAGCCGACTCGTCACAATATATATATATATATATAGTAAGACAAACAGTCACATCCAGGACAGTTGATAGTAACAACACATATTCATATCCTAGTTTTTTCCTAGTGAGCTTAAATGTGGGTCATTCTCTGCTTGTTAATTGACAGAATTAATAAAGAAGCTCTAATTTCAGTCCTTGATTTCAAATGACAAGAGACAGAGCAACTCTTCACAGAAAAACTGACAATTTATTGTCTGTCACACTTTTCCACAGGATCTAAAGCCCTTTTCTGTAGAGAACTGAATTATATGTATTACTCAGAATTTAATGGCTGACATTAGGTGGAGGTAAAGTGGAGCCATGAGTCACAAAAGACACTCATATCTGTTGAAACCGAAGCTGAATTGTAACATTGACCAACTCTAATCATGTCTCTTAGAATTTGAATGGCTAAATTAAAAGCTTGGTGGCTTTTATGTGTGATTATTTCTTAATTTATTTTTTATTGTGATCCCCCTTGTGCTTAAAAATGAAAGATTTGGATCAGAATGTCTCGCTCATGCATCACTGAGATATTTATTAAATAGAAAAATAATAAAATCATAATGCTTTTATTTATTTATTTTTTCCTTTTTTTAATGGGACTCCCATGTGAAGTTACTTCAATTAAGCCTGATCAATCTTCCTTAGCTGTTATTAAGTCTTTTTTTAATGGCCACATGGACAATTAATTAGGTAAATTCATAAGAGATTAAACTCTCCAGATATCTTCCAAGTGCATAATGGTTTGCAGTCTTACTTGGTTGGAAATACACAGGCAAAATTTTAGTATGTATGACAAGAAAGAGAGATTTTTTTCGAATTGCAGTATATTTGTAGTTTCCAAATGACCCATGCAATAAATTGTCAGAGATGGTGTCCCGGCGCAGCGAACAGGAACGGCTGAATATATTTATGTATGTGGTAACATCTGATATGTATTACATTTTACTAGCAAACTGAACCTATTATGATTTATAGTGTTTTCGAGTGGCGTTTTACAAAGAAAATTATGTCCAGTCGCATTACATAAGAGGGCGCTTTTATTAAGGCACCATGATTGATAGCGATAACAATGCATGCTACATAAATATAGAGCGTCTGGATTTATAACGACATTTTAGACGATTTCTGTTTTTTTGTCTCTGTAAATCCAGACTCCAAGGAGCTGAAAAGATTAAAAAAATTTAGACATCGTGAGAAAATCCCTTATTATGAAGGTTTGTTGCTGGTGTACAAACATATGGAGCACCATATGGTCAAATAGTGTATTTGTGCCCATTTAACAATAGAAAATATTACTAAAAAACCTAAACAACTTTGTCTGTAGTATAGAAAAAATATCGTTTTGGCGCTGTTTAATGAGGAGTGACAGATCTTAGCGCCTCAGTTCAGAGAGGCGGAAGCGGGAAGAGCACATGAACTGATCATCTCATCCGCTTTAACATCGGTTTCAGCACGAGGTTAAACATGAATAAATAACCGAAGGTATGTAGAATTACGAGTACAACTTACCGAAATTCGTATCCTGTCTCATTTAATCGCTCAGCTAGTGTTTTAACCGCGAAAAGACGTCAATAAACCAGGTTGTAAACAATATGTCACGTACCGTCAGATTTACCTCAGAAAACATATTCGGTGACTATAAACTCGTTTGTCAGCTATAAAAATGAGCTCTATAGAGGAGCATTTTGCTAAATATACGCACCATATAACATATTCATCATGATTTTTTATTGTTATTCAATGTTTAATTTATGTTTGAATAAATTCGCCAAGTTTTTATGACAGCCACCTTTTAAATGTTTATATTTCAAAAAACGAATTGGATAGTATAAGTATAACCATATATAATTGTAACTTTACTATTATAAAAACTTCATTGAGTGTAATTTAAACTTTTGTTTATATATATATCAGTTAATTTTAACCGTCAGTGTTACAGTAATAGTACCACGACTCTCATGTATATCTTACAACATTGATTGAAAGTTTTTTTTCCTTGAAATTTTAGCAAACTCTACCTGATGTATATCCGGGTCATTCTATAATTGTGGGTACGTCTCATGTCCGTGAAGTATATTTTTAATATATTTTCATCAAAATAAGCCCTGTTCTAGTACACAGTTATATTTTTCCCAATCACACTACTATATGTTGAAAAAGCCATATCTTTTGTTCAAAAATGATGTTCATATCACATACAACCCTGGTATTCAGCTGTCCGATTTTGTAAGGTTGCTTATTCTACTCTGAATTAAAGCATGAAAAATTACCTCAAATATAAATTAATTTCATAGTTTTGCCTTCAGTTAGATTAGGGTAGCAAGACATTTGTGACCCTGGACCACAAACCCAGTCTTAAGTCGCTGGGGTTTATTTGTAGCAATAGCCAAAAATACATTGAAAAATGAAAATTATAATTTTTTCTTGTATGGCAAAAATCATTAGGAAATTAAGTAAAGATCATGAAGATATTTTGTAAAATTCCTACTGTAAATGTATGAAAACTTAATTTTTGATTAGTCATATACGTTAAAAACATTATTTGAAGAAGTTTAAAGGCAATTTTCTCAATATTTTGATTTTTTTGCACTCTCAGATTCCTGATTTTAAATAGTTGTATCTCGGCCAAATATTGTCCTATCCTAACAAACTATGCATCAATAAAAAACTTATTTTCATATGATGCATAAATCTCAGTTTTGAAAAAATGACCCTTATGAATGGTTCTGTGATCCAGGGTCACATTTGGGTGTGCGCTTCAAAAATAATAAGTGTTTACTGTGATATAACTTGTTTTATTTGTGTCCAAAAAACATTGTTTCTAGATACCCACTAGAAACCCCTCACCCCCTCAAAAAGGAATGGTTTGTCCCATTATTGCATAATTTGCATAGTAAGATTATATTTTCTTCTAGAAGCACGTGGATGAAACACTAGAAGTTATGTTCTCTCTCTTTCCCCTAATATTGGTTAAACTAGCAAACCTATGTCAAGAGTGGATTAATTGACTGTCAACAGTGTTACACAAGTAGTATTTCTAAACACACCATATGCTCAGGTGTGCTAGGCTTCAATGTTGAGTATAGGCCCAAAACACTAAAAATGTCAACTAAGTTACCTGTCAACTGTGTTACCCGGTAAAGGTAACATGGTGAACATTAGCAAACATAGATGGTATTTTATGCACATATTCCTACAGATCCCCTTTATTTATATAGCATTTATACAATACAATATAGATTGTACAATACAATATAGATTGTCAAAACAGCTATGTATAGTCATGTTTGGTTTTGTGGGAAAAATGTAAACTTTTTTATTCACATTGTCAAATTCTAAATGAACCCCTAATTATAGAATGACCCTAAAGTGATCAAAATCGAATCAAAACGCAAACTTGTGAATCAGAATCGATATTCTGAATTTAACACAACTAAAACACTGCTATTATAAACTAAAAATGAGTGAATAGTTTCTCCCTGGAGCCTGAAAATAGAAATTCACTGGTCAGACGTGAAAACCTTGTGTATAACAATAACACTTCTACATACAGTTGTTATGACATCCAGCATATTCTGTTCACTAAAGTTGTTGCATAATTGGTCTGCATACTTCAAAAGGTCATGTGAATAATGCTTATCCTTGGAAAATGCGTTCTTATGCACTGATATAACTGCCAAGTGAAGTTGGTTTTGTGTTGGATAAGAAAATATTTCATGTTCGGATATTTGCATGTTCTGGATTTCCCGCTCTGGATCAGCATAGCAGATCTCTGAGTGTGTGAATCAGTCACATATACTGTAATTCTCATAGATGCTGTATGTTATGATGGAGAACGCTATGCAAATGCATGCATGCACCCTCTGTTCGCATTAAAATGGACTGCTTTGTTTATCGTACACCTCCACCTGTCCCGTAAGGTCATGTCTTGTGTTCCCTCCAGGGATATTAGATCTATTCTTCAGGCTTGAAATGCACTGCTGTATTTCAGACTCCTCATCTCATTGCGATGAAGGGAATATGCATTTCAGTGCATGTAAAAATAAACCGATGTACAAGACGACCCAATTGCTGATAAGAAGGTTTATTCTACATATTACCAGGCTGAAATGGAACAACGGTGCGTTTGTAGCATTACGACTGCAGCGAGAAGAGAAATAATAATGGGATTGGACAGTTTTTTTGTATTCAGAGATGGAACATTAATAGCTCTATAGATTAGATTTCAATTTGTTTTTTCATAGTGGCCTGTTATGCATGAATCTAGTGGACAGGAGAATGACTAGAAGAATACAATACTCTGCACTGGGATGAAAAATAAATCATGAATATTTCAGGATGCTGTAGACCAGGGGTTTTCAAGCTCTTGATTGCATGGAACCCCAAATATGATCCTCCTTTATAAGATATTTTAAGTGATTTCTGGAAAATCTTGTTGACTGTGTGCCTGTTTTGCCCACTGCTAGAGGACTATCAGGAGTTCAAGTTAATTTGTAGCACTTTTCCCAGTTAATATCATTCAAAGTGTTTAAAAATGGTAAATCATAGTTAATATATATTTGTAAGTTAAAACATTAATTTTGACAGCCCTAAAAATACAACTTGTTAACCGTGATTTGATTCATCAGTATTTTTATATGTAATTTAATAAATACATTTAATGTAGTTTTTAGTGCTTGATTTTAAATTAATTTAATTTAATTAATTTTTTAGTTTTTTAGTTTTATATATAATTAAATCTTATTTTTATTTTTTATATTTAATTTGATTTTGTATATATTTTTTACTTTTATGTTATTGTTTTATTTTAGTTTTAGTTTTAATTAAATTTTATATTTAATTTATATTTTAATTTATTTTATATTTAATTTAATGTAATTTTATATGTAATTTTATTTTTTATATTATATTTAATTTAATGTTTATGTTTTTATTGTTTATTTAATTAAATTGTGTATTTTATATTTCATTTAATTTTTTATTTTTTATTTTACTTCTATTTTATTGTTTTTTTTCCATTACATTTTATATTTTTTATTTTGTTTAATTTAATTTAATTTTAGAGTTTATTTTATATTTAATATATTTTAGTTTTTTAATTTATTTGTATATAATATTTAATTTAATTTTGTATTTTATTTTTTACTTTTTAATTTATTGTTTTATTTCATTTTATATTTATTTATTTTTTTTATTACATTTTATATATATTTTTTTTATTTAGTTATTTATTTATTTTATTTATTATTTTACGTTTAGTTTAATTTAATATTTTATTTTATTTTATTTTATTTTATTTTATGTTATTTCCCTTTTGTGGACCCCACAAGTCCATGCTATGGTGTGCACAGAAAATTACATTTACTCCCAAAAAAAAAAAAAAAAAAAATCTAGACCTAGTGGTTCTCAACCTGTAGACTGCAAACCAAAAATCATTTGCAAGTCTATTCTGACAGGATCAAATTCCATGGTAAGCAGATGCCAAGGGCAGGTTAAACAAAATAAGGCATGGTAAACTGAAATCCGATCCCTGGCTATATTAATACAGATTTACTTGCAATGTGGATAAACATGGTTAGCGCTGGCTATCGTGTGCTTTGTGCACATTTATTGACTGCCGAGAGCATTAAACTATTGAAATTCAATTTTGTATGATAAACAGATTTGGTAAAGTGTTGGATAAAATGTAAAAAACTGGATCCTGAAGCTACACCAGCTGAGAACCGCAGCTTGAAAATGAACCAAGGTTTGCTTGTTGCTTCAAGGCTTGAATGAATGAGCAAATGGAAGTAGAACAGAGGAGGAAGAGCGGTGGGAGTGAGTATTTGAGAGTTTGGTTGAGTGTGCTGTGGGGGATTAGATGAGGAAAAGGAAAAGGAAAAGCAAAAGCGGGTGGGTGGGTGTTGTGGAGAAACAGCTAGGGTGGGTTTATTGTGACAGTGCCATGTCAATGATGGTTTTAGTGGAGACAGGCTGAGTTACGCAGGCAAAATAAACTGATGTGCCGGCGCACCTGGGCAGGGACCGTGGGTATGGATGAGAGAGAAACTCTCATCTCTCCTGCCCAACAACTGCCTCACGCAGCTTAGGAGGAGGAGGAGATGTGGGGAGGAAGAAAGCATCCTGGTGTCACTCTTATATGGAGATGTTTCCCTCCGATGGGGTGAGCGTAGCCTAGCGTGACTGTTTGCACGGTGTGCATTGAAGCTGCTTTGACTTGGCGGCTCAAATGTGGACTTGGAGTTGTCCGACCAGCTGCCAAAGTCCTTGAGCGCAAAGTTTGTTGACGCGTTGCTCGATTGGACCAGAGAAAGAAAGCGTATCAAACAGTGCAGAGCTGAGGGACATCACCTTGGCTGGAGTACCGTCAAACAGTGTAAAATAGGAAATCCTAGAGAGGGATGCTGGATGTGTATATCTGAAGAGCAGTATTTTTAAATGTCTTTTTATTCTGATTTATGTCTTTTTTTTTATTGCATTAAACGTTTAATAAAGTTAGTATGTATACAGGGCCCTCCAAAAATATTGGCAGCCTTGGTAAACATTGTTTATCCTTTTGTTCTTTCATTCAAAAAAAATGTAAATATGAATAGGAATATACTTCAGAGATATTTTACTCTGAGATATTTAAACATTTCTAGGGGTGCCAATAATTGTGGCCAACATGCACGGGAGAAAAACTTTTTTTTTCATATTGTGAGTTTCCCCCCACTTTCAGTTGTTTTACTTTAATTAAAGGTTAGAATTTTAGAAAAAAAAAATATATATATATATATATATATTTATTAATAATTCAGCATCATTATAGAGTAGGGCTGCAGGATAAATAGCGACAATATCGTAATCGATATTAGGAAAGTTGCGATATTCGTGCACACATCTTGTCAGTGAAGCATGGTTCTGTGATCAGTAGTAAATTGCCATCCGAAAGCCAGAGGGCGCTCCTGTGCGGAAACTCCAAATATGCCCCGCAGAAGAAATTCAGGAAATACAGATCACTGCCGTGATTTTGCGTAGCTTGTCAGTGAAGTACGGCTCTGTGTAGTAAATGCTGCTCCATCTGAAAGCATGCACGTGATGGAGATTTACTATTGATTACGGAACCAGCTTTACTGACAAGATGTGCATGGCTATCGCATGCGATTTATCGTACAGCCCTATTACATAGGGACGTTTCTGTGTTATTCTCGAGGTGTCCTGCTCTACTGCTCAGTTTAGCTCATAGGCCGCTTTCTTATCTAAGCTGAAATATCAGGCCTCAGCAATGAGCTCGGGCAGCCGGCTCGGAAATAGACCACATGTCAGTGGAACAGCAATTACATGTCACATGCCGCCGGCTAAGGATGCCTTGCTAAAAAAATACAGTGTTAAACAGCATTTTATGTGACCGGACTGCGTTGGTAAAGAGTGTTGACAAAGTAATGATTTTGCCTCTTGTTTGTCACAATTTTTCTCCTTTGGGTAATTGTAGCTCTTTGCAGGGTGACGTGTGACTCTTTCTAGGATCTGCTCTCGCTGTTTGGATTGTTCTGGTTTGTTTATTTGTTGCATGCGGGCGCTTGGCTGGCTTCCTGCAGCATTAACACAGGGACGGAACTCACAAGCCGCGTGGGAAGGAGGGCAGTGTGGCTGCCAGACTTCCTGCCCGGAACCAACGCTACGACATGCGCAATATGCAGGGAAATGACTGGGAGAGGAGAGTAGGAGGAAGAGAACGAGAGACATAGAAAAATGGTGCAGATTTCCCCCCTGAGACATTCAGCCCACTCCTTTGGGTTTTCATGGTCAGGACGGCCGTTCTGAGAAAAGTGTGGAGCCATCCATTGATATTTGGGATGCTTGTAATATATCTTGAGCAATGAATTTAATATTACTATTTACTATTTGTTTAAAGTCAGCATGAATTCAAAATAGACTAGGTTACTGTATTAATACATATTCTTGTTGCGTATGTAATGAGTGCATATTATTGTAAATTCTTTCTTTGATTTATTTATTTTTTATTGATTGATTGATTGATTGATTGATTTAATATCCTATTTCAGCAGTAAAATAAAAAATAGACAGGCGCATGAATGGAGGGAGGGATGGAGGGACGGACAGACGGACAGACAGAAGGAAAAGCACATAGATAGATGGATGGATGGGCAGATGGACAGATGCATGGATTGATAGATAGATGGATAGATGCATGGATAGATAGTGGACGGACAGACACATGGATGGATGGATGGATGGATGGATGGATGGTGGACCGGACGGATGGATTAATGGACGGACAGAAGGACAGGTGCATAGATAGATAGATAGGTTGGACATAGGATGGATGGACAGACGCATGTATGGATGGATTGATGGACGGACAGATGGACAGACGCGTGGATGGATGGATGGATAGCTGGATTTATGGATTGAAATGAGTTGTAAAAAAATCTTCATGTTCCCATAAATAGATAGACAGATAGATATTTTTATTTATTTATTTTCTTGTGTCAATAAGGAATGCATAGATAGATAGACAGATACATAGATAGATATATAGATAGATAGATGGATGGATGGATGCATAGATGGACCGATGCATTGATGGATAGATAGATGGATAGATGCATGGATGGATAGCGGAAGGACAGATGGATAGATGGATAGATAGATAGATGGATGGACAGATGGACAGACGACTGATGGATAGATAGATGGATAGATGCATGGATGGATAGCGGATGGACAGATGGACAGACACATGGATGGATAGATGGATGGATGGACAAATGGACAGGTGCATAGATAGATAGATAGGTTGGACATAGGATGGATGGATGGATGGACGGACAGATGGACAGACGCATGTACACTACCGTTCAAAAGTTTGGGGTCAGTAAGACTTGTAATAGTCTTTAAAGAAGTCTCTTATGCTCATCAAGGCTGCATTTATTTGATTAAAAATATAGAAAAAAAACAGTAATGTTGCAAAATGTTTTTACAATATAAAATAATGTTTTTTATTTTAACATACTTTAAAATAGAATTTATTCCTGTGATGAAAAGCTGAATTTTTATCAGCTGTTACTCCAGTCTTAAGTGTCACATGATCCTTCAGAAATCATTCTAATATGCGGATTTATTATTAGAATGATCAATGTTGGATAATATCAACAGTTGTGCTGCCAAATATTTTTTGGAACCTGTGATTTTTTTTTTTCAGGATTCTTTCATGAATAACAAGTTTAAAAAGTACAGTGTTTATTCAAAATATAAATATTTTATAACAATGTAAATTATTTATTATTAACTTTTAATAAACTTTTAATTATTAACTTAATACATCCTTGGTGAATAAAAGTATTAATTTCTTAAAAAAAAAAAAGAAACAATAAAAATGTACTGACCCCAAACTTTTGAACGGTAGTGTATGTATGGACGGATGGATTGATGGATGGATAGATAGACGGATGGATGGACAGACACATGGATAGATAGATAGATAGATAGATAGATAGATAGATAGATGGACGGACAGATGGACAGATGCATGGATGGATGGATGGATAGATAGATTTCTTTTTATTTTGATAAATTGCATGATTGGATTGTTAATTTTGGAATGTTGATTCTACCAAAGCTTACACCATGATATAGTTGTAGCCTTTGATTCTAGAATAGGCAATAAAGCGTCTTCCCAGTGGATATGTCATGTCACAGGTGGGCGTTGAGTCATTGTCCTGGTGGAGTGTCAATAAAAAAGTTAGTCAGAGCATCATATTGACCTGTCATATTAAGAATATATAATATTTTGTTTTTTCCCTCACCTCGCAGGACAGAAATGACAATAAACCAATTTTACTTAACTCAAAAAGACATACACCAGAAGCCTTGTCTCTCGCACAGGCCCGCAGCCCATGTTCCAGCATTTTCTAGCTTTTTTCCAGCCAGGTTGGGCCATCAGACAGAGGATGGATAACAACTCCAAGGCTCAATCAGTTCCTATTCACTGACCTGCCAAACTGCTCTCGGGTTCAGGCTGGAGCAACAGAGGCTTGTTTGCCAGTAAAAGCGCCAAGCGCTGATGAGACAGAGGCACATAGACAGTTACAACCTGGCAGCCTTATTTTAGCCAGGGTGACAACGGGGCTGTCTGCACCTTCTGTCAAGTTTTCCAGCCCCTCTCTGTTTCTCAGTCTCATTTTCCCCATTTCTATCTCTCCATGTGTGACATTCTCTTTTGAGGCTCTCTTTTTTTGGGCAAGGGCACATTAGTTTAAAAAGTTTAGCATTGCTTAACTAATCACTTTTGATTGTCTTGTCATCCTTGTCTTTTTGGATTCGTCCTTAAAAAGTTGTTTCCTTATTTCTCTCATATAAAACTGACATTATGAGGTTGACGAGTGTGTTTTAAATAAATGGTCTCCGGTCTGTGGCTTTCCCTGAACGTGGTTTGAGTTATTTGGGTGGGAGGGCTGATGGATATATGTTGTCAGTCTGCATTCATAATGAGGCATCAAGCAGCTTGTTAGATGCAATCAGTAGCTGCAGCCCATGAACCTCATTCGATCTGTTGTCATGTAACATGTTGCGTCATCTGAGACCCCTGATGCGACAGAGGGAGATGAACATTTTTAGGAGGGCTCATTCACTGCTTCCATTTACAGATAAAGAACGGTTACTTAGAATCACGTTAGCTCCTGCATTTACATCTGCAAGACATAGTTTGCTCATCTGCAATACGTCTATTGGACGTTTCCTATCAGATGTCAAGTAGACGTCTATTAGATGTTGTTAAGATGTTTATGATTTAGAATGTATGTAAAACTGACATCTTCCAGATGTCTGCCAGACGTTTGTACACAGCAGATGCTTTCCAGATCAAGAGATCTTTAACAGACATCTTGCAGACGTACGTGTGCTATCTGGGACAATTACAATAGCTACAATGCTACCTTAAAATCCCTCCTTGTACTCAAGAGCTAATTTATATTAGATCAACTGTTACACAAACAGACTATTAGATCTTTTAGACACAGATCAGATCACTTTAAAGAAGCTACACCAGGCTTGTAAGTGTTTCAGTAGATCATTTGTATCTTTTATCCTTGTGTTTACACTCCGAAATGACCTTTTAGAGTGAGGTCTAATTGGATAAAGTATGTTTTAGTGCTTAATGTATGAGAAGAGAGAACTGTTTACAGAATAAGGTTGACACAGGGCAATCCACTCCGGAGGCCCTCAGAGATATTTAACTGCCCACTCTCATACTGTACCCAGGGTTTGGAAGATGGTAGCATTACCTTTACCAGGGCAAACCACAGCGATTCAAATGAGCTGTATCATTGAAAAATGCGACAACGCATTACCCAGCAGCACACATTTGTTTGCATGAAAAAAAATCTGCTGAGCCAAGATGGAGAAGGAGGTGTCAAAAACAGCTAGACAGCAGGCAGGAGGCGAAACTCAAGCTCAAAAGTACAGTACTTGTGTTAAAGCAATAGTTCTTTTAGAAATGAATCATTTGCTCAGCCTAATGGAATTCCAAACCTGTATAAATGAGTTTTGTTGTCACAAAAGGAGATCTATTGAATTGCTGTTTTACATAAAAATGCAGTGAATGGAGGCTGGAGCTTTTAGGCTTCTAAAAAGAGTCAAAAGTACCATGAAAATATCAAGTAGTTCATATACAGTTGAGGTCAAAAATTTACACACACCTTGCAGAATCATTTTTTTTTTTTTAATGACAGTTGTTCCTTGTTTGTCCTGAACAGTTAAACTGCCCGCTGTTCTTCAGAAAAATCCTTCAGGTCCCACACATTGTTTGGTTTTTTAGCATTTTTGTGTTTTGACCCTTTTCCAACAATGACTGTATGACTTTGAGATCCATCTTTTCACACTGAGGACAACTGAGGGACTCATATGCAACTATTACAGAAGGTTCAAACGCCCACTGATGCTCCAGAAGTAAAAACTATGCATTCAGAGCCAGGGGTGTAAACTTTTGAGCAGAATGAAGGCGTGTACATTTTTTTATCATATATTTGCCCAAATGTCATATTTTTTTCATTTAGTTCTGCCCTTCAGAAGCTATAAAAGATACTTGCATTTCCCAGAGGACAAGATAAGGTAAATCTACCCTGATCATCAAATTCAAAAGTTTTTTCACCCCTTGACTAATGCATTGTGTTTCCTTCTGGAGCATCAGTGAGCATTTGAACCTTCTGTAATAGTTGCATATGAGTTCCTTAGTGTGAACAAGATGGATCTCAAAATCATACAGTTATTGTTGAAAACACAAAAATGCTGAAAAACGTAATAATTTGTGGGACCTGAACCATTTTTCTGAAGATGTACTGTCACTGGACAGCAAAAAATATGTCTTTATTAAAATAGGAGTTTTGAGTGTATTTGGAGAGCAGTTTTATATGTAGAAAGGAATGAGGGTGAATAAATGATATCAGAATTATTCCATTATAATTCCATTATTATTTGTTCAGTTATAACTGGTACAGAACATCCCTCTGGCCACATTTAGTTGTTTATTTATCTTTTTACCCAGGCTTCCATCAGGGCACGTTTAACTTTAGCACTTGAGGTTGAAGACTAAGGCAATATTTTCTGCACACTGAGCCAGTCTTTCTTTTGACCAACTGAAGAGAGCTGTCAAAAAGTGAAGTGCCAGTCAGTTTGGTCTTCCAATCAGCAAAAAAGTTGTGGCAGATTTTTCTTCACCATAGACCTTAGTCAGGGTAGCACCATATTTAATTTCTGACGGGAATAAAAAATGAGGCTGTGATGGACAGAAGTACAGTGTGTTCAATGGATTTGTACTGCAGTTTAACAACATGCCAATAGTTCAGCTGACAAAACTTGCCAAAAAACTCCATATAAAGCAGTTTTGAAAAATTTAAACAAGAACATTTAAAAATGACTTTTCACTGTCAGCTTATTTTAATGTAAAGTGATAGTTCACCCAAAAATGAAAACTCTGTAATTAATTCTCAGCCTCATGTCATTCCAGACTTCATCTTTGGAATATAATTTAAGATATTTTTGATGAAATCTGAGAGCTTTCTGACCATGCTTAGACAGCAATGCAACTGACACGTTCAAGGTCCACAAAATATCAATGGTGTTGTTGAATAAAATCATTATTTTTGTTTTCTTTGCACACAAAAAGCATTTTTGTAGCTTTATAGCATTATGGTTGAACCACTGATGTCACATTCTCACCTTGAACTTGAAGAAAGCTGTTAGATTTCTTTAAAAATATCTTAACTTGTCTTGCAAAGATGAACAGGTCTTACGGGTTTGGAACGACATGAGGGTGAGTTATTACTGACAGAATTTTCATTTTTGGATGAACTGTCACTTTAGCAATGTTAGATTAGAGTGTACATTTGCTTCCAGATCTGAGTGTTGTAGCACCTGAAAGACATCTCAGCACGTTGCATCGGTCAAGTGGTTGCTTTTGCCTGAACTTTGACTTACTTCCACAAGTCCTTTATTCCTGTGAGTGCTTTGAAGAGGCTTCGGGGTGAATTATGTGAGCATGTGTGAAGGAAGAGTGGAGGAAGGTAAACAATGTGGAAATGGTGGTTTAAGGAGGCATAATCTGATTTCCAGAACGTCAGGCGGAGGCACGCTGTCGTGTTAGATGAGGCTAGTCATCTTTATTAACAAGGGAACAAAGTTGGCAGGCTCGGCTGCAGCCGCCACTGAGTGTGACAAAATATCCAGAGATTGTCCTACATAACCATTTATCTTGATCTGAGTCCAGCTAATGCCCAGTTCAGTTATTATTTGGAATCTGTTTCTAATCAATACAGATCCTTTATAGGTTGCATCAATCATGTGTTTGTGCATCCTGACATTTGCTCATTTGCTACTGTAAGTAGACCGTGGGGGTTTATGAAATAACTGAGGCATTAGACTTGACTGAAAATGTCTGACTAGCTGCTTTTGGCAGATTTCATTGTTATAAATCTAAAATGTGTTGATTGCTTATTTATTTAGATCCAAAGAGGTCAGGGAGGTGCAAACTCAGCATTCATAAACCCTCAAACCTGGTTAAAAAATTGAAAATGGTTGTCATTTACTCACCCTTATGCCATTTCTAACCTGTAAGATCTTCGTTCATCTTCTGAACACAAATTAAGATATTTTCAATGAAACGCCGGCTGCTGCGTCAGCAGTGCCACACGTATATATTTTTGTACTCTTGTGAATGTGTGATGAAGACAAAAACATTCTTGTAGCTTCATAACATTATGGTTAAACCACTGATGTCACATGGGCTATTTTAACAATGTCCTTACTCCTTTCTGGGCCTTGAACATGGTAGTTGCGTTGCTGTCTATCCAGGGTCAGAAAGCTCTCAGATTTCATCAAAAATATATTTATTTGTGTTGAAGATGAACGAAGGTCTTAAATGGATTGCAAGTCTGAACCCTGATGATCCTGTGTTGGTCTAATGATAAAGAGTTGCTGATAAATATATTTTTCCTCTCCAGAAGTCATGCCAGTTCCAGAGCAGCCTGCTGAAGCAGAGAACGCCACCATGCTCAGCCCAGGACTGAATGCTTCTAATGGCGATGGATCTGAGACTGAGACCACCTCTGCCATTCTGGCCTCTGTGAAAGAGCAGGTAGGGCTTTTAATGTCCACTGTACCACTTCATCTGGCACAAAGCCAGAATTTTTCAGTGGAAAAGTTGAATTCTTTGCAATTCTGCCCATTACTTATCAGGAGACAGTGGTTATCTGTACACATTTGTCATATTAACTCAGTGCCGGACCTTTTCCGTACACTTTCTGGGAGACAAAGATTAAAAGGGGAATGATAAATACAAGAAAGGCCATTTTGTATGACACTGTGTGCTTGTCAAAGGTAACTGGTTGCAATTGACTCTATAAAGTTATTCACAGATGTATACTAGAATTAATAATTTATAAGCAAAGGCTCAAAATACATTTTTACCTAATTTCTTTTCCCCCCTCTCAATTCAAAAATTAACAATCTTGGCGTAACGCTAAAACCTACTGTAATTGTTAGAATGGCCAAGGATCAGCATTGTTCAGCTAAAAGTGATTGTGCAGACCAAACCGTAAGTCGTAGAGACTTGAAAATTGGAGGGATGGTAGTACTCACACCGTCTACAACATCACCAAGGCTCACCCCAATCGGCCTGACAGGGGCACTACAGCAATAAAAAGTATGAAATCACTCATAACTCCTAAACCGTTAGTGGCAGGCTCAAGTGGCTTGTGTGTCGTGTCTGTCCAGAGCATTTCTCAAAAAACATGGCCGCCAATTAATTTTGAGCACCTATTAGACAAGGTTAACAGAGCCCAATCGGTATGAAACTCGGTGGAGATGTTCGACTTATGGCTCTAGAGGGCTGTAAGAATTTTCAATCGAGGTTTTTCACCTCTATAATCATGTGGTGTTTCACACATCCACACTATATTCATGTCATTTGATAGATCTTCTCATACTGAGCAAATTTGCCTCAAGAACTACTGCTGTCAATCAGATTCTCCATGAAATATTCTCCATAATGTAAAAATTGTTTGACAACTAATCCTAGGTTATTCGCTCAACCTCAATAAAACCACTGCAAGACAATTCTCTGGACTCTCTAGATCAACAATTATCAAACAGGGTCATTTAGAAAAGGGGTGTGGTCAAATATACCATCCTATAAATTGTAAATGAAACCTCAAAACTTCACAAAACTCAGTGAGCACATACGACAGATGATTCTAAACAAGTATGCAATGTTTTATGGAAATCAGACCATAGGTGGCGCTATAACAGTAATAAATGTGAAAAACATCATATTTCTATGGTAAATTACTTGGGTTTGCCAAAAATTCACCCTTTAATTATTGATTTAGGTGGTTACAGACTTGCTAAATAATATATAATTTCTTTTTCGTATGTGCTTAAGTGACTTAAACCACTTTAACAGCGGTAATTGCACTATTTTTTATTTTTTGTAATGTTTTTGAAAAAAGTCTGCATTTATTTGACCAAAAACACAGTAAAAACTAATATTATGAAATAGTGTTTCTGTTTTCCATTTTAATACATTTTAAAATGTTATGTATTCTTGTGATGGCAAATTTGATATTTTCATTTGCTGCACAAGAAACATTATTATGAAAGTTGAAAACGTAACATTATAAATGTATAAATGTATTCATTTCTAAAAAAAAAAAATATTTTACTGACTTTAGTATGTCTGTAAATTCAGAATAATAAAACAATATTTATAAAATACAATTTTTCATATTCTAGTTTGGAGAGGCCGGGGGCTTGAGTCAAAGCTCAGGTGTGACATTATTACACCATTTAAAGATCAGGTGCTAAAAGCTGGAGAGAAAACCTGAAATATTTAAAAGGACATTACAGTTGGGGTGAGAAAGTAAGCTGGAGGAAAATGACTGTGTGTGAAGATGAATGTTTGACTCAGGAAATATTCCTGAGGACAAAATCCAGAGCCACCGCAATGAATGCAAATTGAGAGACGGAGGGGGAAATCAGGAAAATGCCATAAAGTCAGAGCCTGCGGAACTGTTACACCTTGGGAATCTGTCTTGGTAATGATTTAATTGACACTACAGTATGCAACATATAATAGCGTGTAATTTGTATTTGATTACATTCTTCAGGTTTGCCAAATCCCAGCTCAGCAGTAAAAGGCCACCTGTGTTTTACCCGATGATGGATTTAGTTCAGGCAGCCATTCCCGTCCCACCTGGAACGGCCCGGAAGACTGTGCAGGTGGCACTCCGGCCCAATCCATCACAAAAATTAGCCATTACTTTTATTCATACACATCGGGTTCTCGCTGAGTTGCGCGTCGTACAGACGGCTGGCTCATCACAGCCTAAAAATGTTGATGGCTTCATGTACTGCTTTAATAAAAGCTACATTAAAATCAGAGATGCTGATGTGGCGTTTCACCAAGCAGAACTGAGCATCTGTACGACGCAGTGCTGGGGTTTCATGGTAGATTTGATTAATAAACCTATGTATGTCTGTGAGACACTCACGGTGAGGAGGCTGTGTAAATCAATGCTAGTAATGTTTGGAGACTCACATTTCTCTCTCTAAAGCCCAATCTAGCTCCAAAGCGCACAGTGTACACTTGTAAAACATCCTTGCACAATTTATAAGTATTGGTTTCGGTTCTTAATGTTGAGTGGTACACAAAAAACATATTTAACCTTTTAAAGCCTAGTATATGAAATCTCGTATTATTTTGTCATGAATGAATTCACAACAGAAATTCTTTCAACGACTTCTAACCCCGCTAGAGAAAAGGACTTGAAGTAACACAGTACCCTTCACTGAAAACAGCATTTTTGTACCATGAAATCAAACCCATATTTTTTCAAGAAGAAAAGGCACAATTTATTCATTTCAAGCTCTCCAGTGAAAATATTGCTCTGTTCTGATCACACAAGCAATTAAGGCATTATATTTGCAGCCTTGAGATTTCATTGTAAGGATGTGAGAGTTATTTCTTAGCAATTTCAGACAAGCACGGGCTGTGTGCAAGCCTCATTATGCCAACTCCTTTCATACATTCAGCACATGTTTGGCCTTCACATATCAGTGGGCTGGTCTCTCTGTAATAAAGCCTTTCATGTTGAATACTCTTGATTAGAAATAAAAAAGCAGAATAACAGAAGTGCGCTTTATTAAAGGTGCTATTAGGTTGCGCACTGTTAGGTCTACCTGTTGCCAGACATCTAAAAGAAAGCTGCTGTACTGAAGTGAACGTAGATGTCTTGACTGGTCACTATAGGCTTTCAAATTTTTTGATCCCACTTTTAATATGATCTTCCAAATATGATGATGTATAATTATAAATGTGTTCTTTTTTTGTACACTTGATCTTTTTCCTAACTACCATTACAGTGCTGTTAGATATAATAATTAGGTGTACATTTTATCAATAAAATAAGATAATTGTGAATAATCTTATGAGTTCTGATAAGCCTTCATTGTTTCATTTCATTTTACTTACTGATATCAAATCTGTATATAATAATAATTATTATTATTATAGTTGTTTAAATAGTTTTATTACTAAATATTATTACATAATTAATTTATTAAAATATGGTTTTATTAACATAATAATTAAATTAATTCAATAATATTAATAGTTGTGTTGTTGTTAATAATAATAATAATAATAATAATAATAATAATTATTATTGTTATAGATGTTGTTTAGATAGATGTATTACTAAATATGATTGCATAAATAATTTATTAAAATATTGTTTATTAATATTCATAATAATTCAGTTAATTCTATAATATTAATACTTGTGTTGTTGTTAATAATAATAACAATATGTTTAATTATTGTTATTTTACTTTGAGTTATTTTGCTGTTATTTTGCTTTCTCTGTATATTATAATATTAATATTTGTGTTAATAGTGATATTATTACTTTGCTCTATCACTAAATATTATTGTTTTAATTATTAATAGTTGTATTAATTATATTAAAACATTCATTTATTAATGTTTTCCTTATATGTATTATTATATATGATTGTTTTTTATAACATTAACAGCAATAACAATAATAATAATAATAGTAATAATAATAACAAAAATATAAATAATAATGATGATAATAATAATAATAATTATTATTATTATTGTTGTTGTTTTGTTGTTGTTGTTGTTGTTGTTTTTATTATTATTATTTTACAAAGCTTTCTCTGTATATTATAATATTAATATTTGTGTTAGTGCTGTTATTATTACTTTGCTCTATCATTAAATATTATTAGTTTTTTAATTATTAGTAGTTGTATTCATAATATTAAAACACTCATTAATATTTTACCTTATCATTATTATATATTATTATATTAATATATTACTAATATATATATATAATTTCACACAGCTTGCTCCATATATTCTGTTTTAATATTTGTGTTAATAGTGCTATTATTAGTGCTTTGCTCTGTCACTAAATATTATTATTGTTTTAATTATTAATAGTTGTATTCATAATATTAAAACATTAATATTTTCATCGTCATCGTATTATTGTTATTATATAATATAATACATTTTATTAATATATTATTGTGTTTATAACAACAACATCAATAATAATAATACTATTTCACTAATATTAATGTTATTTTTACACAATATTTCTCTGTATACTATAATTTTAATGATAATATTTGTGTTAATAGTGCTATTATTATGTTGCTTTATTATTAAGTATTATTAAACAATATATTAATTTATTTATATATTGTTGTATTATTACTACTAATAATACAATTTTAATAATAGTAATCATTCATAGTATGTATATGTGACCCTGGACCACAAAACCAGTCATAAGGGTAAATTCTTTGAAATTGAGATTTATGCATCAGCTTTCCATTGATGTATGGTTTGTTAGGATATGACAATATTTGGCCGAGATACAGCTATTTAAAAATCTGAAATCTGACATGCAGAATATCGCCTTTAAATTTGTCCAAATGAAGTTCTTAGCAATGCATATTACTAATCAAAACTTAAGTTTTATATATCTTCATGAAACATGATCTTAACTTAATATCCAAATGATTTTGGCATGAATTTTGACCCATACAGTATATTATTGGTATTGCTACAAATATACCCATGCTACTTATGACTGATTTTGTGGTACAGGGTCACATATATAGTTTTAACAACTTTACCATTGCATGGCCCCCAATGTGGAATCCCATGGATCATTTTGTTACGGTTTCACAGGGCTTTTCCACACACCCTATGGCATTTCCCAAGTTATACTGATGCTATTTATGTCTTTGCATAACTTGCTAAATGTGAATCATAGATGCTCCTGGAAATCCCGCTATGGCGGATGTAAACGACTGATGAGATCTTAGGCATGTATCGCTGTAATGACCTCCATCCGCCCCCGTCCTATATAAATCCCCAACCACCACCCCTGAATAGCTCTCAACCGCCTCCAGCCCGTCCTGCCACTCACACACGTTGAGCGGGGGCCTGTGGGATTACACCCGAGAGCAATCACCATAAACAGCACCATCATTGTAATCACCATCCTCATCACCGCGCCCATCAAAATGGTAATGCACTTCAGCGGCGGATCGCTGATTCGGTGTGTTCTTGAGTAAACCCTCTTATGCATTCTAGTACAGCACGTCACCCATACAGGCCCCGCGAAAAGACGCGACTCGTGGCTTCTGTGATCCGTATCACGTGTGACTTCTTGTCAGCGCTGCCTGGGAGTTTCGCAAGATCTGTATAGAGTCTAGTGAGATGGAGAAGGAGGCCTCATAAATATGTATGTCATGCAAATGACCATCCGTCTTGTGTGTTTTCTTTGAAGTGATGTGTGTGATCTCAACAGGAGGCGGCAGTTGTGTGTCCCAATCAAGTTGCCAGTGTTAGGCGATCTTATAAATGAAGCTATCCTATTTTGGACGCGACGGCTCGCTCAAAGAGATTGATTGGGAAGGGGCTGCATCTACCAAATTGAGCCGGTGTAAGTGGATGCGTGGGACAGGTCTCGGTGAGTAAGCTGAGATGAAAGGCAAGCTTTTATTTTGATATTAGACGGCGCGCCGCCTAGAGTTTCTGTGATCAGTGCATTTGTTTCACACGAGACTGCTGTGGATTGTATTACAGAGAGGAAACTAGATGGCAAATTATAGAGGGAATTAATAAATACAAATAAACACTTGTTACTTATAAAGCCCCCCAAAAGGCATTTTTGTAACTAAAATAGTTTTTGATTGAAGCATGGTGTACAATATAATTAAAAAGGTACATTTGATTAGTTAATTGATTGTTTTGCAAAAAGTAGGTGTTGCTGATCTGAATGTAATCCATTCCTGACATCCGCTCTTGAGTAGGCTTCTTGTTGATGAAGGACATGACATTTGAATGTCAAGATCACCATGAAGAACATCTTGACTTCCCAAAGTGTTTCTTCTTCAAATGTCATTATTTGCTATTATTACCATATCCAGCGTTACCATTAACCAGCATTAAAAGATTCCATTAGCTATTTGCAATATTTTAGAAATTGGGTCTCAATGCCTTTGCAAAAGATTTCTGTACCCATTCAAAGTCCAAGATGAATGTTTTCTTAAGGTGCTTATAGACATCCAGCACTAACCTAAAAAGATTGATTTCAACTGAGGAAACTTCTAGTTTGTAGCTTCAGCTGGTCTGACTGTCCTGGTGTTTTATTGAATGGTGCATTGTTGATACTCAAGGGTATACGTTAAAGGGCATCTGGACTTGGAACCAGCAGAAAGGCAGGAAGCCAGTAAAGCTTACGTTAGTCAATTCTGAGAGTATTTTCCTCAGATAAATCTAAATGTCATTGAGTCTCAGTTTGGAAATTACTCAGCATTTCACCATGTTATTGTTGAATTGAGGTTCAGCAAGAGCTTGACTTTGATCCTGTCACAGCCAGTTTTCTAAGCTTTAATATTGGTTTCACAGCATAATATTAACCAATTGTGCAATGGCACACAGATCTATCTATCTATCTATCTATCTATCTGTCTATCTATCTATCTATCTATTATGAATAAGTCCATGCATTCATGCATCCATTCGTCCGCCTGTCCATGCGTCCATCCATCTGTCTGTCTGTCTGTCTGTCCGTCCATCTGTCTGTCTATCTATCTGACCGTTCATCCGTCCATGCGTCCATCCATTTGTCTGTCCATCTGTCTATCTATCTATCTATCATGGATGCGTCCGCCATCCGTCTATCTATCTATCTGACCGTTCATCTGTCCATTTGTCTATCTATCTATCTATCTATCTATCTATCTATCTATCTATCTATCTGTCTGTCTGTCTGTCTGTCTGACCGCCTGTCCATGCATCCATCGTCCGTTCGTCCATCCATTTATCTGTCTATCTATCTATCTATCTGTCTATTTATCTGTCTGTCCATCTATTCAACCGTTCATCCGTCCATGCGTCTGTCCCTCTATCTGTCTATCTATCTATCTATCTATCTATCTATCTATCTATCTATCTATCTATCTACCTATATCTGTCTATTTGTCTATCTATCTATCTATCTATCTATCTATCTATCTATCTGTCTGTCTGTCTGACCGCCTGTCCATGCATCCATCGTCCTTATCATCCATCTATCTATCTATCTATCTATCTATCTATCTATCTATCTATCTATCTATCTATCTATCTATCTATCTATCTATGTCTATCTATCTATCTATCTATCTATCTATCTACCTACCTGTCTGTCTGTCTGTCTGTCCACCTGTCTGTCCATGCATCTATCTATTTGTCTATCTATCTATCTATCTATCTATCTATCTATCTATCTATCTGTCTGTCTGTCTGACCGCCTGTCCATGCATCCATGCGTCCGTTCGTCCATCCATCTATCTATCTATCTATCTATCTATCTATCTATCTATCTATGCGTCCATGCATCCATTTGTCCGTCTGTCCATGCGTTCATCTATTTGTCCAACTGTCCGTCCATCCATCTGTCTACCTGCTATCTATATTTAATACAATATAGATGTGACTCAGTGCAATAATGAGTCACAATATATTATTCCGTGAATACAGCTGTAAAAAACAAAAAACACATTTCAGATGATTCGATGAACGGAAGTGAAAATACAATGTTTTTCAAAGTCAATTGAAGTCAATTTGAACCCTGTCACCTTGTATTATAATATCCAAAGTTTCTTAAAAAAATAAATCCTATTGCATAAATGTAGAAACAAAATTAGCATTTTTCAATGGCCGTTGCAATGCACCTAGCACCACAACATCACAATGTGACATTTTCCTGTTATATGAACATGGAGAATGACACGCTGTTTGGTAAACACAGTGTTACATACCGACTGCGTCATACAGGCCTCGCTTGCCTCAGATACACACGCTTCTATATCACACATACCCTCTCCGTTGCTCCCAGAAACACTCATACGCTCACAAAAGGACGAGCGTCATGCAAATCCTATATTGCACCATATGCATTTGGACCAGAGAGTGAAAAGAGAGCGTAAGCAAGAGAGAATGAGCACTCGTGCAACAAAGAGAAATGAATATGTCACACATGGAGCAGACACGTGTGCAGTAGGAGGCCTCGGGGGCCTGTCAGTAATGGTTGGCCTCAGGGAAGAACAGCATAATGTTGTCAGTGTTGAGTGGATCACTACAGCAACCAGAGAGCGGGCAGGCTGTTTCCTCTGTGAAAATCACCCTGCACCCTCCCATCTCGACCTGTCTGCCTCCACGGCACAGCCAGTTTGCTGTCCCTTTCAGAGCTCCGGCCTCCTGTCTGTCGGTTAATCTGGGTTACAGCTCAGCTTTGTGTTTCTCGTGCTCGCACTGGGCGCGGCGACTCGGCTCATTGTGTGTTTGTATCTGTTTATTTAGTTTTCTGACGCTTTGTTTATTCGCTCTGTCATCAGTGAATCCCTAATGAAGTTTAACAGGCGACCGTTTGCATGAACGCTGACCTAGAATCAACTCCATTGAGCAATTGTAATCAACTGTGAATGTGTGTGCATTCGCATTATGATATTGGATACCAGGTAAAGTGGTGTGGGACATCATAAAATTATGTTTATGGATGTTGGCTTGTTTTGTGTACACTATCATTATTGAATTGATTGTATCTTAATTAGAAACTGACCATGCAGAAAATGTCCTTCATCGACGTTCTTCAAGAAGGCGTTGCAAATAAGTGTCTCACCACTAGGTGGTGAATGTATTAAAGTTGAACTTGAGCCTTGGAAGTTAATGTGAATCAAAATGGACACTTTTTACTTTCTTAATGCACATTTCTGGTCTGTTTGTGCACAAAATATCACAATGTCCTGTTTTAGTACACGTAGTTTCGCCTCCTCTATCTTATATCGCTTCACGTAGAGATGTTAGATATGGGCCTCATGTTACCTGACCTTTTTTGATGAAGGTGTTACCTCGAGGCCTTACTTGAATAAGGCTTTAAGTGAATCTCTTCATCTTAGCACCTTAAGGACACTAAGTTTTAAGAATATTTTGATATTTTGACTTCTCAGGGGCACTGTGGCGTTTAGTAGCTTCTGCAGCAGCCTGCTATTTTCTGTATCTACAGTCAGGAGGATTTCCTGTCCTCCAGGAGCTCTCTGGCCTTTGGTCTTATTGTAACTGCACTTAGGTGTGTTGGAGTTGCATGACAAATACACACACTCACACATGCAGCAACAGCAGAAGCAAAGCATGATGGGGGCAGGGAGAGGTGCTGAGCCCAGGTGTCACTAATCAGTGTGTCCTTTTAGTCCTTTTAATGAGGTTGCTCTGGTAACGCTGGTTGCCACAGTTTCTCTGTACAGCGACAAAATAGATCTGCAGTACAGGAATTTAGAAGAAATGCCAAATGCAAACAGTGCTTATAGATTTTGTATTTTTTAAAGGTGGCATAAATACAGTCAATTACCCATAACTGTAACAATAGGCCTATTAAACAAATTAAGGTAATCATTTATTCATTCTTTTTAATAAAATACTACTCACACACTTTAATTCGCTATAAAACCAATTTATTAATATGCAGTATGAGCAATTCATTTGCGAACCAGACTCAATAAAAAGAACCAATCGTTTCGAAGAGACATTTGTGGTTACGCTGTATGGATTTAAATTGATAGTTCACCCAAAAAGGCAAATTCTGTTATTAATTACTCACCCTCATGTTGCTGCAAACCTGTAAGACCTTGTGTTTTGAAGATGAAGGTCTTACGGGTTTGAAACAACATGAGAGTGAATAATCAATGACAGAATTTTAATTTTTGGGTGTACTGTCCCTTTAATTCCCTAAAAAGAACCAGCGTCATTTGTTTGGGAATTGGACTACACTGCTCATGCTAAATGGACTTGATTCACTCAAAAGAACTAGTTCATAAGAATCTTTCAGTCTGGAATTGGACTACACTGCTTGCGCTTTATGGATTTGATTCACTAAAAAGAACCAGCTCATAAGAGTCATTCATTCGGGAATCTGACTACACTGCTTGCACTGTATGGACATGATTCAATCAAAAGAACCAGTTAATGAGAATAATATGGTCTAGAATCAAACTGCATTGATTGCGCTGATTTAATCCACTAAAAAGAACCAGCTCATAAGTGTCATTCATTTGGGAATCTGACTACACTGCTAGCACTGTATGGACTTGATTCACTCAAAAGAATCAGTTCATAAGAATCTTTCGGTCTGGAATTGGACTGCACTGCTTGGCGTTATTGATTTGATTCACTAAAAAGAACCAGCATAAGAGTCATTTGTTTGGGAATCTGACTACACTGCTTTTCTGTATGGACTTGATTCACTCAAAAAAAAAACAGTTTATGAGAATCATTCATTCTGGAATTGGACTACACTGCTTGCGCTTTATGGATTTGATTCACTAAAAGAACCAGCTCATAAGAGTCATTCGTTCGGGAATCGGACTACACTGCTTGCTCTGTATGGACTTGATTCACTCAAAAGAACCAGTTAATGAGAATAATATGGTCTAGAATCAAACTGCATTGATTGCTGATTTAATTCACTAAAGAACCAGCTCATAAGTGTCATTTATTTGGGAATCTGACTACACTGCTCACGCTGTATAGACTTGATTCACTCAAAGAATCAGTTCATAAGAGTCATTGGTCTGGAATCAGTCGACATTGATTGAGCTTTATGGATTTGATTCACTAAAAGTACCAGCTCATTAGAGTCATTTGTTCAGGAATTGGACTACTGCTTGAGCTGTATGGACGATTCACTCCCTGTTCATAGAGTCATTCATTGGGACTGGGATTACACTGCACTGTATGGACTTGATTCACTCAAAAGAACCAGTTAATAAGAGTCATTAGGTCTGGAATCAGAATAAGATTGATTGTGCTGATTTGATTCACTAAAAGAACCAGCTCATAAGAGTCATTTGTTTGGGAATCAGACTACACCACTCATGTTGTATGGACTTGATTTACTCAAAGAACCAAGCGTATAAGAATCATTTGGCTACGTGATTATGCTTCATGCTTTATTTCTCATACATTTGCAGGATGTCTGTTAAAGAGAATCACTTGACCTGGAAAGCAGCTGTGTACAAACATCTGACAGGCGTCTTTAAGATGTATGTTTTACGTACATTCTAAATCATAAACATCTTAAAGACATCTAATAAAGCTGATAGGAAATGTCCTATAGACATATTGCACATGAACAAACACTCTAAAAAATGGGAGAAGCGTTGTGTTCTAACCATCCGTCTCCTTTGCATTGGTGACCAAATGCGTGTGAGAACTGTTAATGGAACGAGATCCTGAACAGGTTATCTGTTCAACACTATTTCAAGTCTCAATATGGCGAGTAAGAACAACTGTGTATTGACAAACATTTGCAACAAGCGTTATTGTCCAGAATCGTGTAGATTCGTGTTTGATGTGACACTATGGTACATGTACAGCTTGTTAAGCTGAGTTGCCGTCGAAAACATTGATCATTTCAAAGAGACCCCAAGGTTAAAATCTATAAGAAAAACATGACTGGCCTGCCTATCTTTGTTTATAGGCATGACGGGAGATGTTCTAATCATTCTGTCCTTGAACATAAGCTCGTATGAATGTTATCAGGAAATGCGTGTTGGAGATGATTGTACGGGACATGTGCATTGTTAGCCCGAGACCTTCACTGGGAATTGGCAGAGCTTTGCGCAGTTTTAGATTCAGAGATATCAACAGGCCAATCTTGAGTTACCACAGCTGACAGACTATTTGTGTTAAATCCAGAGACAGGGCTGTCAAACATTAGTGCTGTACATCCGTCTTCTCTGCAACATGGAGAAAATAATAACTGTCGGTTGTGACTCCTGCAGAGTGAAAAAGTGCTGCATGTTGATTATGCAATCTGCAAATGCAGCTTCAACGTTGTGTTTAGCTTCATGGTGCAGTCATTTTACTTGCTCATACATTTTTACTCTTAAAGAGAATCTCTGAGGATTCAATCACTGATTGTTTGATGTTTGCTGTCGGCTGCATTAGTAGACTCTCATGCAAAATGCCCTTTTTATTGTGCTTGTGGTGAATCTAATTTGAGTTGTACACAATAACATTGCAAATTGAAAATTGCTTTTTAAATTAGTAATTACATGTTGGATGAGACCTTTTAGTAATCTGGGTGTCTCTTTAAGGTCATGGTAATTCAACCTTAACTAAATGGGCTGTGATCAGAATTTTTCAATGCTTTTGGCTGTTAATTAATTAAACCGTGGAATGAAAGCATATGACGCCTAATAATTGACATCAAATTGTCTTTGCTTCTTTAATATGGCTTTCATATTTAGAATTTCACAGGAGCAGGGGAAAGGGTGCAATTCTGGGCTGCAAAAAGGATTTTATTTTAATAATATTAATCAATTAGTAATGTTATTGATCAGTTCTTAGTACTATGAAATGAGAGTGCCATTTGCCATATAAAACCTAATGTTTGGAAACAGATTTCTCAGGTTCACCTCTATTTCACTATTAAAATGGAATCCAGGAAAATGTAAAAGAGGAAAAAATGGAATGCAGAAAAAATTTAACTGAAAGGGGGAAAAAATCATATCCCAGATAGCACACGTACGTCTGCAAGATGTCTGTTAAAGATCACTTGATCTGGAAAGCATCTGCTGTGTACTAACATCTGACAGACGTCTGTAAGATGTTGGCTTTACATACATTCTGAATTATAAACATCTTAAAGACATCTAGTAGACATCTATTTGACATCTGATAGGAAACGTCCAATAGACGTATTGCAGATGATCAAACACACTATAAAATGCATCTTGCAGATGTCAAATAGACGTCTCCATGATGTACGTGTGCTATCAGGAATTATTATTAATATAAAAAACTAATCATATCCCAGATAGCATGCATACATCTGCAAGATGTCTGTTAAAGATCACTTGATCTGGAAAGCATCTGCGGTGTACAGACACCTGACAGATGTCTGTAAGATGTCAGTTTTACATATGTTCTGAATCATAAATATATTAAACACATCTAGTAGATGTGTATTTGACATCTGATAGAAAACGTCCAATAGATGTATTGCAGATGAGCAAACACTCTATAAAATACATTTTGCAGATGTCAAATAGACATCTCTATGATGCACGTATGCTATCAGGGATTATTGTTAATATGAAAACTAATCATATCCCAGATAGCATACGTACATCTGCAGGATGTCTGTTAAAGATCACTTGATCTGGAAGGCATCTGCTGTGTATAAACATCTGACAGACATCTGTAAGATGTCGGTTTTACATACATTTTGAATTATAAACATCTTAAAGACATCTAGTAGACGTCTATTTGACATCTGATAGGAAACGTCTTATAGATGTATTGCAGATGAGAAAACACTTCAGAAAATACGTCTTGCAGATGTGAATGCAGATGTCAAATAGACGTCTCCATGATGTACGTGTGCTATCAGGCATTATTATTAATATGAAAATGAATCATATCCCAGATAGCACACATTCATCTGCAAGATATCTGTTAAAGATCTCTTGATCTGGAAAGCATCTGCTGTGTACAAACATGTGACAGACGTCTTTCAGATGTCAATTTTACATACATTCTAAATTGTAAACATCTTAAAGATGTCTAATAGATGTATATTTCACATCTGATAGGAAATGTCCTAGATGTATTGCAGATAAGCAAACACTCTATAACATACGTCTTGCAGATGTAAATGCAGAAGTCATATAGATGTTTCCGTGATGTATGTGTGCTATCAGGGATTATTATTAATATGAAAACTAATCATATCCCAGATAGCACACAGATGTCTGCAAGATGTCTGTTAAAGATCTCTTGATCTGGAAAGCATCTGCTGTGTACAAACATTTCACAGACGTCTTTCAGATGTAAATTCTGAAAGACGCATCTAATAGACATCTATTTTACATCTGATAGGAAACATTAAACAGACGTATTGAAATGAGCAAATACTCTAAAAAACATGTCTTGCAGATGTAAATGCAGACGTCAGATAGACGTCTTCATGATGTACGTATACTATCAGGGAATGATGCCATTAACAAGCATCTCTTTTAATTCCAATTATTTAGTCAGTTATGAAATCTTGTGGATGTTCTGAATCCTTAAGAGAAAGTAAAAGGATTCCACTCTGTATTTACTCTTTTCTGCCTTTGATATTTGAGGATACCCGGATATTTTTTTTCATTATCATCCTCGCTCTGATTGCTATCTCTGTTTGGTCTCCTTTCAGCTCTGTTGATGGATTCTTGTAATATGCAGAACCTCATCAAAGACTCCCTTGAGCAACTAGTTAGTTCTTCGAGGACATTCAGGATAGATTTAATGAACATGCAAGCTCACAAGACGAGAGGTTGTTCTTGTGTCTTGTTTGTCTTTTCTTTGCATCTCACTTTTGATCTTGCCACTAGGCACAACACTTATATATCTCTATAACACTAGCCTAAGTTACTGTGGGAATAAATGGGCTGGTAATCAGCATCCATGCATCGCGGGGTATTGGAAAGGAAAGAAAACGGCGAATACTGTGATTTTTCACCCTAATTATCTTTTATTTTCTTATCCTTGTTTGGTTGTACTGTAATAGCTGATATAATGGCTTCACAGTTGTGTATCGTCTTGCTGCGGCGTATCATATATCAAATTAAACTGCGGTGTCCCATACAAACCTAAACAAACCTACATATGCGATCTCTTCTTCTTTAGCTGCCGGGGGCCATTTTGTGATTCAGCATTCTGTTTGACCATGAGGCAAGTTGGCAGCCGCCCCTTTAATCTCTCACCTCTAAGCTTTGATAGATGCGCCCATGACTCAGGCTTACATCCCAGTCTGCCTGATAATGAATGTGCTTTCCTCGTGCCTGAGGGAGAGCAGATACGCTCCCTTTAGGCTAAATCACAAGTTAGCTTTATCGACGAGGATTCGGTGCTTTTTCAGGGTTTTCCAGTGTAAACCTTGAGAAATTTCCCAGCATTCACTGTGATGGGAGCGGGAGATCTTTGGTACCATTTTAGGTTGTGTTACCCTGAATGAAGAAGTGTTTGTGGTGGCTTTCAGCTTTGAATGTGAATTTTGATTAAAGTAGATATTCAAGGTCATATGCGTCACTCTATTCAAAATCTGTGACCTTGTATGTTTGTGTTGTGACCTTGTGATCATTATTTTGCAGAGATTTTGTCCATCTGTATTTCTATAAAACAATTATTTTTGGTGCAGGTTTTAGCAATATAATCATTATGAAATATCAGCTCTCTCTCTATATATATATAGAGTGCATGTTTATTTTTTTCTTTTTACATTCAGATTACATCATCAAATGCTCACTTAAAGCTAATCTTTAAAAATACTAATTAAAAACAAAAATAAATGTAATTTTTATTAGATCTCAAAATGAATATATATTATCTGTACTGTGCAACATACCTAAACTCACTTGTAGCCAATGTTGTTGTTGTTGTTGTTGTTAACTAAATTAAAAGTAAAGTGTTGTTAACTAATTAAAAGTATTAAAAATGATCTTCATTATTGAAATAACAAAGCAAAATAAAATAAAATAAATAGTGAATAAAAATGTAAACTAAAAAATGTAAAATGAATATAAGAAATGCCTTTACAGTTAACTGAAATAAAATAATTTAAGTACTAAAATGACTAAAACAAAGTATATTTATAGATATAAAATTAATTTACAAATAAATAGAAATATATAAATAAAAAAAATAATAATTAGAAACGCACAGAAATTAAAATTCTGGGCCGAAGCCAAAAATTCAGAATGCACTTGACCGAAAACCGAAACTGAAACCGAAAATGCTTTGTAATAATTATTTATTGTTTTATTAAATAGCATAAATTACTTTTTTTAAAGACTTTTTAATATAACTCACTATTTTTAAAGGCAATAAAATAACCACACTTTTATTAGAAGTAACGCAATAAAATTGGACAGAAAATGTATTAATATTAATATATAAATCAATAATTTTTATTCAGTTCTATACAGCAGAATCAAATAATAACTTTTTTTTATTTAATATTAATTATCCAAATAACGTATAGTCCTGAAAAGCTTATATATTTTGGTATATTTGCCATTTTTGGTGGCCAAAATTTTATTGCATCCCTAAAAATAATTAAAATGGCAAAAACACAAAACAAAATTACATGACTAAAATTAAATTAAAAAATTAAATGATAAACAATAATTGAAAATGTTAATAAATGCTATAATGTACATAAATAATCCTAAAATAAGACAGCTTGTAGCACTTAAAATGAGTTCAGTTTTATTTATTTATTTAGACAAAAATACTTAAATTATTACACAAATTATTTTATTATTTAATTTATTTGAAAAAAGTTGGTATCGCCATAATTTTAACATTAGCGCATACCTAATGACAATATCACACACCAGTCATGCAGGATTTGACTAGTATAATTTGTGATAAATTGCGAAGATCATAAATGAAATGAAATTATTCTGAGATAAAAGTCAGAATTACGAGATATAAATTTGTAATTGCGAGAAAAAAAGTCTGAATTGCGAGTTTATATCCTGCAATTGTGAGTTTATATCCTGCAATTCTAAGACAAAGTCATAATTGCAAGAAAAAAATAACAGTTGTAAGATACAAATTTGCTATTGCAAGAAAAAATAGCAAAATTATGTCCCGCAAGTTTATATGGGAGTTTACATCTTGCAATTCTGACTTCGCACATCGCAATTCTGAAAAAAAAAAGTCAGAATTATGAGGGGAAAAAATCAGAATTGCATGAATTACGAGATATGAACTTGTGAGATATAAACATTTTTCAATTTCAGATGAAAGCAACTTGGTGTTAAACACATTCACACTGACCCATTTCAGACAGGCAGACCTCACACGGGTCCCCCTACATTAGCTGTCAGCGAAACACAGCCACTGATCCGACATGACAGTCCACCTTAAAACTACAGCAAATCCAAAATACACAACACACGCAAAGAGCACCATTTTGGAATGACAGCTACATCCCATTATTCATAATATCACATGCTGCTTTTCACTATTAAATTGAACCATGTGGGAAAACTCCCTGACAGCAGCATATGTCTAGTCACTGATTGTAAATAGCGGGTTTGGTAATAAGGGCAACATTTTTTGGGGAATAGAACTGTCTGGTTTGATTTGTGCAGACGCTGGGAGCCTCAGCAGGACCGGTCCACAATTGGATGTTTTAGTCAGTTCTGTTCAGACCGAGAGAAAGAAACATATTTGCTACCTGTCTCAGAAAGTGTTTGGTCTTCTTTCTTAGAAAGCAGATAGTCATGGAGCCGGCTTTGAAGTTGCTCTTCTGTTTGTCAGTGCATTTTAAAGAAGATTGCTTAGAACTGTGTCCAGTCTTTGTAAAACTTTGGACATGTGGTCACTTGTATCTGTATATCCATATTAAGGTGGAAGCATTGCGTTCTCAAATCAACGCTTCTCTGGGTTTGCTTCAGGATGTAAATTTTACATTTACACAAGTTGTTTATTGTATAAAATTAAACAAAAGTCTCCTTAAATGCATTCCTGTAGCTCAAACAGTTGAGCAGGATCATGTGTTCAGTTCCCAGGAATTGCATGAAATTGATCAAATGTGAACCTTCAATGCAACATAAGTTGCTTTGAATAAAAGCTTCTGCCAATTCAGAAATGTAAATGTTAAATTATCATAAACGGCATAGGTGGCCAGTAATTAAACCTAAAGCTCACCGTGCTTGATGTAGACTGTATGTATGTATGTAATCTTGTAATTTAATCATGTTAGTTTGGAAGCCCGTTTCTCCCACTGAATAAAAAAAAAAAAAAAGATCATTGCGACTTTTTATCTTACAATTCCAACTTCTTTTCTCAGAATTGCGAGTTTATATATCGTAATTTTGACTTTATAACACAAAATTGTGAGTTTTGTGACATAAACTTGCAATTCTGAGAAAATATCAGTCTTTTTTCCCCCTTGGATTTGGACTTTATGACTCGCAATTGTGAATTTATATCTCACAGTTCTGAATTTATAACCCGCAATTGATAAAAGTCAGAATTGCGAGAAAAAATTCAGAAATGTCTGATGTGAACTCGCAATTGCGAGACAAAAAAAACGAAGGGCAATTTTATATCCTGCAATTGTGAGTTTATATTTGACAATTCTGATTATTTTTCTCGCAGTTTTCTAACTTTTTGTGAGTTTATATCTCGCAATTGCGAGTTTATATCTCACAATTATGACTTTATAACTTGCGAGAAACAAAGTGTCAGAATTGTGACTTCATTTATGAGAATTGCAAGTTTATCTCAGAGTTCTGACTTTATAACTCAACTGCGAGTTTATATCATGCAATTGTGAGAAAAAAGTCAGAATTGCAAGAAAAAAAGTAAAAATTGCAAGATATAAACTCGCAATTGCAAGAAAAAAGTCAGAATTGCGACTCCATTTATCAGAATTGCAAGTTTATCTCACAATTCTGACTTTATAACTCAATTGCGAGTTTATATCATACAGTTCTGAGAAAAAAAGAATTGCAGGAAAAAAGTTAAACTCGCAATTGCAAGGAACAAAAGTCTGAATTTTCAGTTTATTCTTGCAATTCTGACTTTATAACTTACAGTTGCGAGTTTATATCATACAATTCTGAGAAATAAAGTCAGAATTGCAAGATATAATCTTGTAATTGCAAGAAAAAAATCAGGGTTGCAAGATGTAACCTTGCAGTTGCGATGAAAAATCAGAATTGCAACTTCATTTATCATAATTGCAAATTTATCTCACAATTTTCACTATATAACTCAATTGCGAGTTTATATCATGCAATTCTAAGAAAAAAGTCAGAATTGCGAGGGGAAAAAACTCAAAATTGCAAGAAATAAAGTCGCAGTTGCAAGAATATGTCAGAAAAAAATCTGAATTCAGAGAAAAAACGTCAGAATTGTGACTTCATTTATCAGAATTGCAAGTTTTCTCACAATTCTTACTTTATAACTCAATTGCAAGTTTATATCATGCAATTATGAGAAAAAAGTGAGAATTACAGAATTGCTAGATATAAACTCGCAATTGCAAGAAAAAAAGGCAGAATTGCAAGAAAAAAACCTGAATTGCGAGGTAAACTCGCAATTGTGAGAAGAAAAGTTAGAATTGTAATTTTATATCCACAATTGAGTTTATTCTCGCAATTCTGCGAGTATATATCATACAATTCTGAGAAATAAAGTCAGAATTGCAATATATAATCTTGTAATTGCAAGAAAAAAATCAGGGTTGCAAGATATAAACTTGCAATTGCGATGAAAAGTCAGAATTGCGACTTCATTTATCATAATTGCAAATTTATCTCACAATTCTCACTATATAACTCAATTGCGAGTTTATATCATGCAATTCTAAAAAAAAAAGTCAGAATTGCGAGGAGAAAAAAGTCAAAATTGCAAGAAAAAAGTTAGAATTGTGATTTTATATCCCACAAATTTTGTTTGAGTTTATTCTCGCAATTCTGACTTTATGACTTGCAATTGCGAGTTTATATTATACAGTTCTGAGGGAAAAAATCTGAATTGCGAGATATAAATTCAGAATTGCAAGTAAAAAGTCAGAATTGTGCTTTTATATCCCTCAGTTGAGTTTATTCTTGCAATTCTGACTTTATAACACAATTTCAAGTTTATGTCATACAGTTCTGAAGAAAAAAAGTCAGAATTGCAACGAAAAAAGTCAGAATTGCAAGATATAAACTCAAAATAGAACACGTCATTTATAAGAATTGAAAGTTTATATCTAAATTCTGAGAAAAGTCAGAAAATAGGGTCCAGTTTACTGTGCTAATATGAAGGATTTTTTTTGTCTGTATTTTGATTTATGCATTGCATTAGGTAATGTCTGTAGATTTACAGTGTAGCTGCAGTTTTTATAGCCTTTTTTTTAGCATTTTTTCACAGAACAGATCAGATATACAGCCTATTTTTGAGTCATGATTAACCAATTGAAAATTGTTGGTCTGTAAAGTTGTGATAAAATAACTTCACTACATTGCTACAAGTTTAACAGCCTTTTCAGGAGGTTTTCATCTGCATGTGTTCGATTTCACTGGAAATGTTCTCTCTGCCTCCTAAATCCAGGTTTACTTTGAGCAGCAGAGCAAACCGCCAATTTAGCCTGCTAACATTTTGTTCTGCCACTTTTGTCCGGGTTGCTCCTCCACTGTGTTGTCCATCTAAACGGGACTGAACTGGATACTTGCAGAAAAATCTTGTCATCATTCCAATAGGAAATTGCAATTTTATCATTTCATTTCAATGCATTTTAATGCACATCATATCAAAAAATGCAGGTTAGGATTATTTCTTTGTGATAATATGAACTTTCAGTAGAGCAGTTTGGAGCATTAACATGGCTTACAGCCTAAGCAATATAGCCTTGTAGATTGTTCATCACTGTGCGTCATAAATAAGGTTCATGGTCTATGCCAGCCATAAAATTTCCATATTTCATATCAGAGGGATGATGATGATGATGATGATGAGATGCAGTAGTAAACATTTCATTTTTAAACATGTTCAAATAATTCACACACATGGATTTTAATGAGCACTGAAACGCAGCCTTCATGAAGCATTAATTTTCATTTTAGATGTCTGGACGTGTAAACCATGCCATTGACTAAATAGTGTACAAAAAAAAAATACTATGGAAGTCAGTAGCTACCAGCAACTATCCCTTTAAATATTCTGAACTAGACCTGTTTGGATCAAATCAGGTTAATTTAGGGTCAGATGCATTGCTTTTGACTGCAATATCAGTATTGACATTCTGCCATTTCACTAGCTGGCCTGACAGTAATTTGCAGGCACAGTAAATGAATTCATTTTCTCAGGGTCATTATGCAAGAAAGGACAAATTCAAAAGCCCCTGTCAAACAACTCATAATATAGTTGTAGCTCCTCCACTCATTAGTGTTGTAGTTAACTTTTCCTTTCTCCCAAACCGGCCCTGAACTTTACCTGAGCATGGTGCTTCACTAGAGGTCTGGGATGTGTTTAACGGATTCCCCAATGTGCTATTTTTTAAAAAAACCTTCTTTTGTCCCTCTATTTCTTCTCATTAGTTTCAAAGCGAAGCTCACTCCAACCGTTATGTTAGACATTGCGCTTTTTTCCTTGTATTCATAGGTGAATTGTAACATGTATCAGTTGTCTTGAAGCCTCCCAGGTGACTGAATTGTGTTATAAAGCCCCATACAGACTCATCCCCACCTGAGCTCAACTCGCTTTTATTATATACGACAGAAAGGCTTGAGGTTTGACAGTGAGTAGCTGTAACGGGAGCTCGCTTTGAAGTGCTTGTAGACTTTAATCCTGAAAGAACCTGTTTGTGTCCCCAACCTCCCTGTACGACCTCTCCCTTACAGCCCTGCACTTCTCATCACTTCCCATAATACCTTGCTGTGACTGTCATGAACCACCATGCCCAGAACTTACCTGTAGACAGGATCACCGTCATGGTTAGTCTTTGATAGTGGTACACGCTTTACCTTTTGCAAGTACTTTATTTGCTTGGGCCGTTTTTTTTTGGCTTTTATACACTCATTTAAGCTTTGATTAATGGACTAATAAATAATTTCCGACTACAATGAATTTAAAGTAGGGTTGCACAGATGTTAAAATTATTCTTTGCAATTATACTTACAAAAATGATAGTATATGATATGTATATCTTTTGAAATGTAATTTATTCCTGTGATTTCAAAGCTAATATATGTGGGTCAAAGACGTTAAGATATCCACGTCAATTGAAATTTACAAAAGTGATTTTATGTCCATAAAAAAGCACATTAAATGTAATTAAAATATCTACTTTTAAGGTTTTAGATTAGTTTTTGGAGAAGAAAATGTCAAAATTTGGTTGAAATAATGTTACATTGTCACACAGTGTAAAAATGTAAAACAAAAATTCAATGTAAAAATTCAAACAACATTCGTATTCTGACTTGTAAATATTAAAATATATAAAAGGATAAGGGAGCATATAAAATTTTGCTGTATTAAATGAGTAAAATATTCTTACTGACAAATGGGCAAAGCCCAGGATAGTGGCAAATTTAAAAAATGTAGAATTACAGCTAATGTATTTACTAAGTATTTGGGGTGAAAGTAATTCATTTTTTAATGCCATAAATAGATTTTAGTTGTAAATATGGCTGAAAAGATTGTTACACTGAGAAAAAAAAAATATATATATATATATATATATATATATACTTTTTCTTATTGTACTTAAATTCAGTTTAAAAATCACTTTAAATAATTTCTATTTACATTTACTTTTTTCATTCTGTACATTTTAATATTGTAATGTCTAAATTCACTTTTAGCATTTAAAATGAATTATTATACTTTTTTGTGGTTTTTTTAAAGACTAAAAAAAATTTTAATATCGCCCTTTTGTCGATTAACATCCATAACGTGAAATTAATTAATGGTTTATCAATATTAAAATTCTGGACTGATATTACAATTTGATTCAATTATGTACACTATTTATAAACAGTAATTCCATAAATATATATCCATAATTAAACAAACAAACATATGAATTTAAATAATGCAGATACTGATTATTACATAATCGATAGTAGACCGATAACCGATATTTACCAGTATTTTAAACCAATATATATGTCTGGTGCAAAAATGAAAATTAATGTCAAAATTAAGAATAACAAATTGAAAATTACCGATAACCATAAAAATGCTTAATGTCAGCGTCGATAATTGGTCGACCCCAAATGTGTATCATGCAAATAATGATTTATTTATATACAATCTGTATTACAATTTCTCTAATATTGTCTGATAACTCCTATGATACCAATATATTGTGTGTCCTTAATCTAAAGTATTTTCCTGAAGAAAATTATATCTGTAATAATATGTCTGTGCTGGACTTTTCTACATTTATTCACTGAAAATCCTTACGAAAAGTTACTCGTTTATTACATTTAAAAATATTTATGTCATGTGATGTTATTATTCAAAGAAATTAATAAAATAACTTTTTTTAGAATTTTTTTTAGAATTGTGTAGAATTTTAATATCGCCCTTTTATCGGTTAACATCCATAATATGAAATTAATTATTGGCTTAAAAGTATTACAATTCTGAACTGATATTGGTGCATCTGTACACAATGTTTTGTATAATATAAAAAAATAAATATTAATTTTGAGTTTTGCTAAAGATTACATTAGTAAATCATAGTGATCATTAGTGTTTTCGAAGATGAACTTAATGGCAAAATAATCTATAGGTTTAAACAAAGGAAATCAGGATAAACCACTAGCTAAATAACCAAAGGTACTGATATATTGTGCATCTGTACTTCTGTAATATTCTTTCAGTGCTGAAATTGTCTACATTTATTCCTTGAAAATCCTTTAGAAATATTACATTCATCATAGCAGTGTGTATTTTAGACTGTCGTCTGCAAGACATATCTCCTGCACTGCATCGTCCATCCCTGCCTCATTTGGGAGGTCACGGCCAAAGGTCTCCAGACAGAGTATAAACAGACCCAGCATGTGGTTGGGACAGCAGTCATTGTCAATATGGTACACACTACCTCTCATTCCCGGGATGAATATTGGATTACCAACCACTTCCACACACTCAAGACATGGCAGCCTACTGTTTGCATAAAACCAGTTCATTAATTCATTTAAATGATTCATCTGTTCGCTCTTAAATGCTTAGTGAAGAGAATCGTGCGGCACAGTTTGACAGCAAACGCTGAAGTAAACAAGGGGTGGAGTGAAGGAAAGAAACACCAAAATATAAGAATTCTGGTGAGAATTCTTTCTGGTGATGTTAAATACACAATGAGAATTTATATATGTCTTATTTTTTGAGTTACTGCAAAGTTTCTTGTGATGACTAACACTGCATCCTCTCTAGAGCGGCTTAGAAGTTTGTGAGCGCTTTGTGATCCGGCTGTTGGAAATTTAGCTGTTTTTCTCACTTCTGTCAGCTTTGCCCACCTTTGTGCTGTCAGCCAGCGTGTGCGCGCACATGCGCCTCGCTCAGGGGCAGAATAATCTCTGAAAAGGGAAAGAGAGGGAAAGAGAGAGAAAGAGAGAGCGACACTGGCTGGGCTCCTGTGCAACTCGCAGAGGAAAACACAGGCTCAGATTCTTTATCAGTCATTTCTCTTCACCTCTTATGACAGGCAGCACCTCCCTGTCACTCAAAGGCAGCCTGCTGGGAAGAAGGCAGCTTCTGCTTAAATACAGCTGTCCTGCTGCTTCTCTGAAGTCATTTTCAGCTTGCTTTTTATTTTATCCCATGAGTTTTTGTGTTTGAAAAGTGATATCTTTTTTCTCAGTTAATGCATATTTGCTAGTTGTAGCTATTGTTTACTTGGTGTGACAACATTTTTAACATTGGCATCCGTTCTGTGTTACTGAATCAACAGTTAGCAAAATCAGTGAGCTAAATTGTTTACAGATGTGGCCTTTGAAAATGTATGTTTTATATTTACTAGTTACATTTTAATGCAATTATGTAGACTATGCAGCAGAGTCAGACATTTTTCTGAGAATCCAAGATGTTCATGTCTCTTCCTCTTTCCTTCGAAAAGAAATTAAGGTTTTTGAGGAAAGGTTTTGCAGGATTTTTCTCCTTATAGTGGACTTCAGTGGGGACCAACGGATTGAAGGTCCAATTTGCAGTTTCACTGAAGCTTCGAAGAGCTTTACCCGATCCCAGCCGAGAAATAAGGGTCTGGTCTAGCGAAAGGATTTGTGGATCGATTCCAAGATTTTACGAATGCATTGCGATTCACTCTGGAATCGATTCCAAGCTTAGATTTTAACAGCAGATGGCGCTGTAATCTAGTTTTTAACCGCACACTCAAATGCTCACAAAGAAAAACGTTTGTGCGTTCAGCTAAGTCATGTAATTGTGCCTCAGGTCAGAATGCTTTAACACGAGATGCCCTCTGTGAACACCCTTGTAATTCGCTTTGACCTTTTTGACCTTTATGAATGATTGTTTCCGACTTGCGACTTTTTATCTCACAAATCTGACTCTTTTTTTTCAGAATTGTGATACAGACTTGCAATTTTGACTTTTCTCAGAATTCTGAGATATAAACTCGCAATTGCGAATTATAAATCCAGAATTGTGTGATATAAACTCACAATTCCAAATTGTAGTCAGAATTGTGAGATGAAAACTCGCAATTCGCAAATGCATTTGTATCTCGCAATTCTGACTTTTTCCTGCAGTTGCGAATTTATATCTCACAATTCCGACTTTTTTCACGCAATTCTGACTTTTTTTCTCAGAATTTTGAGACATAAACTCAGAATTGTGAGTAACAACAGATAGCGCTCTAATCTAGTTTTTAACTGCACACTCAACTGCTCCCGAAGAAGAGCACTTGTGTTTTTGTCATGTAGTCATGTAGTTGCACCTCAGCTCAGAATCCTTTAATTTTCAAGTAACTAGTTACTGGCTTTTACATTAGAATTGTTTTAAATTAAAAACAAAGAAACAAGCCCTGCCCAGATTTAAAAAGTAACGCAAAAGTAACGTAACACATTACTTTTCAGAAAAAGTAACTGAGTAACATAATTAGTTACTTTTTCAGGGAGTAACACAAAATTGTAATGCATTACTATTAAAAGTAACTTTCCCAAACACTGATGATGGGAGATGCCCTCTGTGAACACCCTGGTAACTCACCTTAACCTTTTTGACCTTTATGAATGATTGATTTATATGGAAGCCCATTTCCGGCACTGGATAAACAATAAAAAAAGGTTATTGTGAAATTTTTATCTCAAAAATCTAACTTTTTTCTCAGAATTGTGATACAAACTTGCAATTCTGACTTTTTATCTTAGAGTTGTGAGATATAAACTTGCAATTGCGAATTATAAAATCATAATTGTGAGATATAAACTCACAATTGAGACTTTTTTCGTAGAATTGCGAGATAAAAACGACTTTTTTCTTAGAATAGTGTGACACAAACTCAAAATTTTGACCTTTTTTTCTCAGAATTGTAATATAAAATTGCAGTTGCGAATTTTAAAGCCAGAATTTTGTGATATAAACTTGCAATTGCGAATTATCAGAATTGTGAGATGTAAACTCTTTTTTCTCTTAAATGCGAGTTTGTATCTCACAATTATAAACTCACAAATCTGACTTTTTTACTCAGAATTGACCATTTTGACTTTTCTTGCAATTGCAAATTTATCTTGCAATTCTGACTTTTTTCATGCAATTTTGACTTTTTTTTCTCTGTTTTCTTTTCTATTGGAAGAGTTATAAAGTCCTATTTTGAGGGGACAAAAAGACTGCGAGTTTATATCTCATAATTCTGACTTAACTTGCAATTGTGTGTTATAAAGTCAGAACAGTCAGAAAACCTGAATTGTGAGTTTATATATTACAATTGTTTTTTCTGAATTGCAACTTTATTTCTCAGAATTGCAAGAATTTTGTCTCATTTGTCTCACAATTATGACTTTATAACTTGCAATTGTGAGTTTATATCACAATTATGACTTAAACTCTCAGAATTGCACGTTTATATCTCACAATTTTGGCTGTTCTCGCAATTGTAAGTTTATATCATGCAATTCTGACTTTTTTCTCAGAATTGTGTGATACAAACTCACAATTCTGAGAAAAAATGTCAGAATTGTTTGATTTAAAAAGTCTTTTCTATTCTTTATTTAAGTGTGTGTAAGGAATGGGAAGCAAGCAGAGTACGGCTGTTTCTAAAGCATGCAGTGCCATCTGCTGTTAAAAGCCAAACTCATAATCGATTCGAGAGAGAATCGCGACGTTTTTAAAAAATCTCAGAAAATGTATTCATTTTCCCACCCCCTCTTCAAGAACAAAAAAATGATATACTTTTTCACCAGAAATGCTTGTCTTCATGCATTACGTGATCACGATGGAAAGGTCATGTGTGGTTAGTTCTTCATCGGTGTGGTTTAAAAAGTATATCAGTTTTTGAAAATGACCGATCGTTTCACTAGGTAAGTCCCTTATTGCTCTGAAACTGCAGTTTGAACCTTCAACCCATTGATCCCTGTTAAAGAAAAATCCTGGAATGTTTTCCTCAAAAACTTTAATTTCTTTTTGACTAAAGAAAACGACACAAACATCTTGGATGACATGGGGTGAGTAAATTTTCAGAAAATCTTAATTCTTCCTTGTGTATATATATTTATATATATATATACGACACAAATAGGCACGGTACAGTAGTGACACACTTTTCTAGCAGCGTAGATCTGATATTAATGTTCATTTTTGCAATGTGTCTTCATTTGATACTGCACCTGGTCACTCACAATGCCTGCTATGAGGAACAGTAGCATCATTAAACGGGAAGCGTAATGAGGCATGAAATCAACACGAACCATCAGCAGGAGACTGTGCCTCACTATAGGAACTATGGGTAATAAGGTGTCAGGAGTCGTTTTCTTCTGGTTTAATCATCCAGACCTTGAAACTCCCTCCATTCACAGTAAACAGCTGTGTTCTGGCCTGAACTCTGAGGACTGTGAGTGACACACACTGCCTGTGGCCACACAACACTGGGAGACACCAGCCCTACAGCCTTTCTGACTAATGCCATGACAACATGTGGTTTTTTGTAGCGCATAAAGCTGCTATACTGTGTCTGCGCTGGAAGTGAGCAATGACATGTCTTGATGAGTTGAGATTATATGTGCTTGAGGAGTTTCAGTTCATTACCAATTACTCTATTCAGCAGTAAGCGAGAGACTGGAATTCAGAAACAATAAATGGGCGGGTAGGATATTTTATATGAAAAATGACTTTGCATGGACTTTTTTTTAATAAAAATGGCTAGAGAGACTATTTAAAATCAGTGACATGGCTTTAAATTATTATTTAACTCAATATTTGTTTATTTATTTAGCCCTAAAATGCTAATTAATTGTAATTTCAACCTTTATCAAACTTTGGCACTATCAACTAGGTTTTATCGATTTGTCAGCAAGAAGCATTTAAAATATAATTAAATTTAGCATGATCACTTTTTTTATTTATAATAATAAGTACAGATCAGAATAACTATGTTGTTTCATTTTTACATTATGTCTGTTATACTGAATGATGATGGAACATTATTTTACCAATATTTCTGTTTTTGGAAAAAAAATTGACTTAAATTTACATGAATTTAATATGCTAAAATCACTTTATAAATTCAATTAGGTAAATAATTATTTATTATTTGCATTAGTCAATATACTATTATCAAATCATTTAAATAAATAGTTAGCTAAATAACTAGTAAAATATATGATCATTTATGAAGTAAGAGTTAGATCGTTTTAATTAACATTTATATTTTAAGTCATTTAAAGAATTATTTATGTTTTATGTTAGAAAATATGTATTCTCAAATCATTTAAATAAATAGTTATTACATTAGCAAAATAACTAGTAAAATATATTATATATATATTATAAAGAGAGAGAGAGAGTTAGATAAGTCAAATTAACAATTATACTTCAAGTCATGTAATTAATTATTTATATATGATGGAACATTATTTTACCAATATTTTGATGAGTTTTTTTGAAAAAAAAAAACTGACTTGAATTTGCTTCAATTTAATATGCTAAAATCACTTTGTAAATTTAATTAGGTAAATAATTATTTATATTTTACAAAAATAAATATACATTCTCAAATCATTTATATAAATAGTTATTACATTTAGCTAAATAACTAGTAAAATATATTACCATCTATAAAGAGAAAGTTAGAGAATTTAAATTAGCAGTTGCACTTTAAGCCATTTAAAGAATTATTTATAATTCATATTAGTAAATATACATTCTCAAATTATTTAAATAAGCTAAATAATTAGTAAAATATAATTTAAATGACCAATTATACTTTAAGTCATTTAAATAATTATTTATATGTTATATGAGCAAATAGCATTTCTCAAATCATTTAAATAAATAGTTATTAAATTAGCTAAATAACTAGTAAAATATATTTGAATTAACTAAGAGAGAAAGAGAGTTAGAGAATTTAAATTAACAATTATACTTTCAGTTGTTTAAATGTATATTTTGTATTATATTTATTTTATATATATAATTTATCAAGAGTGAGTTAGAAGAATTTAAATTAACATTAATACTTTAAGCTGTTTAAAGAATTATTTATATGTTATACTAGTAAATATACATACACTAGTAAATATACAAAATGTGCAAAATAACTAGTAAAATATTTAAGAAATTAGGAAAACAAATATATAAAAATAGTAAGTTTAACTAATAAAATTAGCAGTTCACAGATTGTTTAGAAATAAACATTTCATTTCAGATGGGCAATATAAAGAGGAAGTCAACCTGATCATTTCTGTTGGAAACTGCGGTGATATGTACTTATTGGTTTGTATTTCCCATCTTGCGAAAAAGTTCCCACAGGTGCGTTCTCGTCATGAGATCAGGTAGGAGAAAGTAGTTATATGGCGCATCAAAAATAGTAACACAAGCCGTCCGTCAACTAAAGGCCAAAATTGGTGCTTCCAGTGTGGACGAGTCAAAGGACAGTCCAAAAGAGACTTGCGTCTCGCAGGGACAGATCCAAACTTCTGATTTGAAACTCCATCTGTTGGGTTTGCGAAGCAATTCCTAATGAATAAGGATTTTTTAGACTGAAGGACGGTCCATCCGGCGTAATGCGTATTAGTATTGGCATAAGGTGCTGGGAATCGGCATAATTATCTGAAGCTGTTTAATTAACCTTCGATAACAACATTCTGACCCAGAGCAGATTTCATGGTAAAGTAAAAGCCATTATGTTAGCCACTCACGGATCCCTTATGGCTGATTTTTCACTGAAAACTGAGATCCAACTGCAAAAAGTGACAGCTACTTGTTTTTTTCCTTTAGAAGAGCGCTCTAAGGAAGAGTTTTTATTCCCTTTTGAATTAATTATTTTGCATTGAGTACTAGATCAAAAGTTTTATGGCAAATCTGTGTCACGCTCATGGGGCCGCGTATTGAAAATTTCTTCAGACAGGATTCCTCTGAGATGGTTGACATGCCTCCTCAATGTCTCACAATAGGCCAGCTGACATCTTCCACTTAAACAAACCCTCACAGCAGGATCTCTCATTGGTCATCAGCGACCTTCAGAATAACGACGTCTAGGCTTCACTTGGGCAGTGGAGAGCTACATTTCAAATGCCGAAGTATGCAAGCTTTTAAAATGTATTATATAGTACATATTTTCATAGCCCTCACAAGTTCTTTTCCTACTATACACTATTGGAAGTGTAGTTATTATTGCAATTCATTTTACAGAATCTTTCTGCTTTAGAATGTCATGTTTAATTTGATATGCCATTTCTTTGTATGTATTTGTGAAGATTCTGAGTAAAAAAAATACACTTTTAGTGTAGAATTGACAGATTTCGTTGGTAATTACTGGCAAATGTTTAAAGGCATTTGGCAGCTGCAAAATCAACATTGACTTTTTGCATTGTGAAAAGAAACTCTTCATAATCCTATAATTCAGTATCCATTATATATGTTCTGTTGAACTGTGGATTCTAGAGACGTATGCCTTCATTATGCTCACTAGCTCTAATTCACTCTGTCACAGAGTTTTTTCTCCCCCTCGCAGATATGAATGGCGTCATCCAACTAAGCTCATGCAAATGACAGAATAAATTTAACATGTGGTTTCAGAGCACAATCCCAGGTTAGCTGGAGCTGAAATGCAGATCTCTTAAATGAACAGTTCAGTCATAAAACCATCATATTCTCACCCTCAAGTCCTTCCAAACTTTATGACTGTGTATTTTTCTCACAAAAGGACATGTTTAGACTTTCTTATCAATATACAGTTTGGGAACCTCTTGCAGAATCTGTGAAAATGTGAATAATTATAACAAAATAGGAGAGTTTCGAAAAAATCCTCCAGGTCCTGCAGATTCCCAGTTTTCCAGCATCTTTTGCATATGTGAACCCTTTCCAGCAGTTACTGATTTAGAGATCCATTTTTTCACACTAAGGACAACTTAGGGACTCAAACACAACTATTAAAAAAGGTTCAAACATTCACTAATGATCCAGAATGAAACACGATGCATTAAGAACTGGGGGGTGAGAACTTTTCAGATTTGAAGATCAAGATAAATTGTACTTAATTTGTGTTCTGGGAAACATGCAAGTATCTTCTGTTGCTTCCGAAGGGCGGTACTAAACGGAAAAAAATGATATTTCAACAAAATAAGAAAAATTTGGACATTTTCATCCTGTTCAAAAGTTTTCAAAAGGGTTCAAATATGTATATAAAAAGTAGCTTTGCGCACTTCAGTCCACGATATGGACTAGTGTCTGTGCATTGTAAAAAAAAAATAAAAAAAATTGTTGAGTCAAATTTTAAGTTTAGTCAACTCAAAAAAAGTTTAGTTAACTTGAAATATTAATATTGTACCAAGTGACAGCTTAGATATTTGAGTTGATTCAACTTCATTTTAAGGCAGCTGGGTAACAAACCCAGCTTTTAAGCTTAACAAACCAAATTTTTTGTTTAGTCAACTCAAAAGTCATTTAGTACAATTTTGCCTAAACTTATTTGAGTTGACTGAACTTAAAATTTTAAGGCAGCAGGGTAACAAATTATTTTAAGTTGACTCAACAGAAATTGTTTTTTACAGTGTGAATATTAAGCCACAAAAAGACTATTTAAATATGCAGAATTCATGTCTTTGAATGGCGCAGATGCTCATTTTTGTTTACTACACACAAGCATGCATGACACTCAGAGCTGGCGCCAGGGCACCTCCATCAGGGGGGCATTTGAACTTCTAGCAAGGTGTTTTGGGTGGGAAAGCGTGATCGTGTGCAGTTGCTGACGGTCGCAAAAGCTTGCAATGGCTTTCTTATGCGCGCTGTTTTATCGGTTTCACTTTCACTTTTGAAATCAATCCCGTTCAGTAAAGGAGGGGAGAGGATGGAAAGATGGGCACAGTAACTGGCCCCTTGGCGCCAGCCTTGATGACACTCTATAGACACTATATGAGTAAAGGAATACATAACATGATCTCTAGAACTGCTCTGAGAGTCACTTCATGAGCATTTCACTGTTTCTTTTGAGAAAAACTGTGATCATATCATACAAACAGAAACTTGAAGGTCTTCACAGCAACCCGCCAAAATAAAACTTCGGCTTAGCTTGAAGAAACCGTGAGAGAAATATATCAGTTAATTTTTTTTTTTTTAAGAATATGTACCAGATAAATAGTTAACTCGAATTTATTTACCCGAAGTATTTCTGAAAAAAAGGAATGAATAAAATAATAAATTGATTTTTTTTTTTTAAATCTATTTTAATGACAAAATGATGTTAATGACAAAATGTGGACCCTTTTCTCAGACTGATGATGCATTTCCACATTTCTAAAAATGTAATGTACATTTATAAAACTATACTTTGTTTAATAACCTTGGCATTAAATTCAGAAAATGATTTAACGCTACTGCATTAGTGTTCCTAATACAGCAGCTGAGGGAGTGACAGCAAATTTGACATCTTTCTCTCTTCTGACCAACCTAATCAATCTCTTGATATATTTTCCTCTTTTGTAAGGTCATAGAAATGCTATGTTTTCAACAACCCAGGCTCATAAAAATAAGGGTCCATAGCTTTGTAAGAGGAAGTGATTCACTAAAATCTTCCTCTGAAATCTCATTTGTGCTTGTGCATATTCAAATATGGTGCATCGAGATAACATCACAGCTGATTTTACATCAGCGATGTTTATGATTCTTACCACTGACATCAAACCCAACAAGTCTCATTTTGATGTTCCCTAATTGCCTTTGTTACAGTTATAAAGATGATATGCAACCGCTATACGAGCAAAACCCGAAGGTAATAAAAGTCTGTGGGTGGATGGAGACTCTCGTTGCCATATTCTTCTGAAACGAGTGTAACAAGCTTACCCACGCAGAACTGTACGTGTCAAGGCACGCCATTTTAAGAACAATGTCAAGGAAATTAATTAGCAAGGATGCAAAAACAGTTATTAAGATTCAAGTGGAGAGCGTCCCGCTTTGCGGTACTAATAAGCGTGAGGTGTTGAGGGGAATTATGTTGATTAAACGTATGCCGAGGTATTAAACGGAGCTGAAAGTTTATTCAGTCACCCACTCTTAGAGTTGCCATGGCTTTTCGAATGCTGAAGAACACAGGGTCAAGAGGTTGCCTTTTTCCTCGCTGCTTCCCCCATTTGAGTGTTCAAGTGAAAACACTCTTGGCTTTCTGACCAGAGATGAAGCAAATGGCAGCAGTGATGAATTCTGATTGACAGAGATTCTCAAATAAGGAAATCCCATCCTCCTTGGCTCGCATTGACAGCCATTTATCTTTCATTGTGTTGCATTCATCATTGCCGTTCAACTGCGTTTTCCCAGTGTGCACTGGTGTTTTCTGTAAGAAGTAGCCAGGCTGCACTAATGGGTCTGTTTTTGTTGCCGTAGTAATTTACTTTACAAATGCACCAATCATTAAGCCGCATTGCTATTCATTATCAAATTCTAGCATGCAAACGAGTTGATTAATTCAATTTTTAAGCTTAATTTGGCCGTCTGTTTCCCTTTTCGTATGTTTCTCTTTTGGTAAAAAATCGAGTCTAGATTCCACATTAGTGACTGTTCCTAATTACCATCATACGTTTGTGAATCTGTCAAAATCTTTCATAACACAAAATCTGTCATAACTGTAAGAGAAATGGCTGCTCCAGAATGCAAAAGTACATCAGTACAACACACAGGTTACAAGTGTATGGAAATAAAGAAATCTGTTATAGATAATTTAATGTAAAATGGATATAGTATTTTATTATATTTCAGGTAGCTGAAGGGTTAGGATTGTGTAGATAATTATTAAGTCTGTATGATATATTTGATATTTCATGGATTATTACAGCAATCCCCCTCTATTTTAACAAAATTTGATTTGTCTTAAATGCCTAAGAGTTAAATTTATGCAGTGTTTCTATCCGCCTATTTTGATCTTCAAATAAAATGAGATTGTATCCAAAATATATTGAAAAAATATTAAAATGTATATTTCAGATATAAAATTTAAGATAAGGTTGTCTTGAGAAAGCCAGCTTACTGAAATGCCATTGAAACGGCCTCTTATTCTTCCTCTTCTTCTTCTTCTTCTTCTTCCACCAAACTCAGGCCAGACCTTCAGACTGTTCTGAAGTTAGTTGCTAAATTTTTTTGATCCGGCTTACAGTTTTCGAAAACCACAAAAAATCCCATAGACTTTCATTGAGGGGGGTCAAAACTTTTGTACAGTGAGACTTATACTGTGTTTAAGCTATCACTAGCAAAGCTTAATGGCTATAATATATAGACAGCATGTTAAATCATGTTAACAACATGCTAATTGTGTTAAAACATGCTATCAACATGATAATCATGCCTAAAACATGTAAGCAACATGCTAACAATGTTAATCATTCTAGAAACATGGAAACAATGTGATGATCATGCTAAAACACATGTTTGCAACATGTTTATCATGGTAGCAACATGCTAACCGTTTATCATGCTAAAAATGCTACCATGCTATGCTAATCACATTAAAACATGTTAACAAAATGGTAATCATGCTACAAACATGTTAACATGCTAATCATGCTAGAAATATAGTAGCAACGTGTTAAAACCCTGCAAGTTGTGTTAAAACGTGTTAACAACATGCTAGCAACATGATAATCATGCTACAAACTTACTAACAACATGTTAATCATGTTGGCAACATGCTAGCAATATGATAATCATGTTTGAAACATGGTAGCAACATGTTAACAAAACGTCAACAACATGCCTGCCATGCTAGCTACATGCTAAGCACGTTAGAAAATGCCTGTAATGCTAGAAACATGGTGGAAACATGCTGGCTTTAGCTGGTTTATGCTGGTCCTTTGCTGGTTTATGCTGGTCCTTAGCTGGCTATGTGCTTCAAACCTTCAGCCCTGCTGAAAAAAAAATTTAAGCTGGTTTTAGCTGGTCATTCAGCCTGGTGTTAACTGGTCATAGCTGGTCAGCAGGCTGGTTTTAGAGGGATATTGGCTACTTCCTTACCTGGTCATGCTGGTTTTCCTAGTCTCCCAGCAAGACCAGCTAAAACCAGCTACTTCCAGCTTAAACCAGCTAAGACCAGCCAACCAGCTTAGGCTGATTTTAGCTGGGGGTTTTTTTCAGTAGGGTAGGCTTTCTCAAGCCATCTTCAAAGTGTGCTCTCAAACTTTACTTTAATGGTTTACTTAATGGTTTACCCATTAAACCATTGGTTTACAAGTTTTGCCAGTTTGGTTTACCAGTTTAAACCATTGTCTTGTAAAATTATGTTGATCATCATAAAGCACCTATAGCTGTAAAAATTATTATATAAACCTAACATTATATCAACTGGGTATAAGCCCAGCTGCTTGTGCTCAGTTTAATTACAGATTGAAATATCTACTCTGAGAGATGTTAGTGTTCAGTAACTTCTTTGTTAGATCCAGATATTAAGTGTGTTTATGTGCCGGTAACTGTGACAAATCAGCTGATTATAAAAACCCAAGTGTTTGAAATTCTTTGGTTTTAACCAAAGAAAACTAGCTGGATTTTGGCTACTTCCTTAGCTGGTCATGCTGGTTTTAGCTGACCACCAGCTAAAACTGGCTTGTTTTAGCTTAGCCAGGCTGGAAGACCAGCTAAAACCAGCTACTTCCATCTTAAACCAACTAAGTCCAGCCAACCAGCTTAGGCTGGTTTTAGCTGTTTTTTGTTTGTTTTGTTTTTCAGTAGGAGGCTTTCTCAAGCCAGCTTCAAAGTATGCTCTCAAACTTGACTCATTCAGTTTAAACCATTGCCTTGTAAAATTATGTTGATCATCATAAATGTAACGGAGTGAGTGAGACGAGAGGCGAGCGGATCCAAATGCGAGCTTTTATTGAAGGGACGAGACAGATACATGGTCAAACAGGCAGGGTCAAAACAACAGCAAACAGGTATGTTAGGGCAAGGCTCAATAGAAGTCCGTGAGGCAGGCGAGGGTCGATCTGTGGCGAACGTAATCCGTAAAGGGGTGAGATGAGAGAATGATCCGTGAAACAAGCGATAGTCCAGTAGGCAGGCGGCGAGACAGACGAAAACGAGATGGCCAGGCGAAAGAGCTAAACACAGGGAACTAGGAACTCGGAAACAAGGGAACTAGGAAACTAGGAACATTAACAATGATAATCACAACAACAATACTAATCACAATACTCCGTGGATTGCAAGGGGAAAGACCGGGGCTTTTATAGCGCCGCTGATTGGTCATAGGTGCTGACCCAATCAGTGCGCTGAATGACGGGGAATGTAGTCCGGGGTGTGGTGCAACAGTCTGAGTGTAGTGACAGGGTGAGAGCGACATCTGGTGGTGAGCGGACCGTAGGTCACCAACCAGATTCGTGACAATAAAGCACATGTAGCTGTAAAAAATACTATATAAACCTAACATTATATAAACCGAGAATAAGCCCGGCTGCTCTTACTTGGTGCAGAAATTACAGGTTGAAATATCGACTCTGAGAGAGAGATGTTAGTGTTCAGTAACTTCTTTATTGTATCCAGATATTAAGTGTGTTTATGTGCTGGTAACTGTCAAAAATCAAAAAGTGTTTGAAATTTTCTGGTTTTAACCAGCCATACAGAGTGAAAACTAGGTGGTCAGCAGGCTAGTTTTAGAGGGATTTTGGCCACTTCCTTAGCTGGTCATGCTGGTTGTAGCTGGTCAGCTGGGAGACCAACTGGAACTACCAGCTAAAAAACTGGTAGCTGGAACTACCATCTGCCAGTTTCAGCTGGGAGACCAGCTAAAACCAACTACTTCCATCTTAAACCAGCTAAGACCAGCCAACCAGCTTAGGCTGGTTTTAGCTGGTTTTCTCAAGCCAACTTCAAAGTGTGCTCTCAAACTTTACTCATCCAGTTTAAACCATTGTCTTATAAAATTATGTTGATCATCATAAAGCACATATAGCTGTAAAATGATAATATGCAGCATAGACAATGTTTAATACGCTGTTGTAATGTACTATATATCATATTTTCATTATGATTTATAGTTCACGCACAAACTGAATTATATAAACCATAAAACCAAAAGTGGTGACTGATTGAGTGTGACTTCTTTCAAACATAATCTTGTTATGATTGGCCGTTCAATGTGTCATCCAGACATCTTTGTTTTTGCAATACAGTGCAGTTTTCCAAAGCAGATCCAAGCTCAAACATAAACTCTGCATTAAAGATTCATACAGATCAACACAAGTTTCACAGCAGTACATTATAGTGAAAAATATGCTTATGGTGGAAGCAAGCCAAGCATACAAACTAAATGGCTTTGCAGATATCACCGCCTCTGTCACTCTGGGGTAGGATGCAATGTATAAGACTTTTTATGCTACAGTTTAGATCAGCTTTTTTTTAGCATTCAGGGCAATAAAAACAATGATAAAGACACTTTGCTTTTCCACTTTCGCTTACTGTTTTCCAGAACGGCCCATTTAACCGATGACTTAATCTAATATGCTGCCTGCCACCAACCAGTCAACAATTATTAACACTCAATTCCACAATTCACATCTAAGCAGAGCATAAGCGTGGCTGCTCTTACTTGGTGTGGAAATTACAGGTTGAAATATTGACTCTGAGAGAGAGATAATAGTGTTCAGTAACTTCTTTGTTGTATCCCGATATTAAGTGTGTTTATGTGCTGATAACTGTGACAAATCAGCTGATTATAAAAACCCAAGTGTTTGAAATTCTCTTCTTAACCAGCCATACACAGTGAAAACTATGCAGAAATTGATATGGTTAAACCATTTATATATTTTGAAAACAGTTGCATGACCTTATGTGCTGTTGACTATTAAGTATAACAATGCATGTAAACACATTCACTGTATCCAGACAAACCACAACTGACAATAAGTGAGTGAGTCATTGAGTCATTTCATGATCAGGAAAGTGAAAAGGTGAATAACGCTGTGTAATTCGCATCAGTATACGCTCATTAGCATTCATTTGGCTCTTGGGCGAAAGAACGGTCGGTTAAAACCCGAAGAGAAAACTTGTGTAGCCGAATGCATAGATTGCATTAGCATAAGCTGTCAGACCTTGTATGTTTAGTGTCTGAACACTTTATTCTCAGTTATTTGTTAAGCCTGTAAGGCCAAAGGCTTGTGTGAAGACACGTAATTGGTCTCCAATGCCTTTGTGTTGAAAGAGTGTTTGTGCCTGCAGGATAATAATATAGAGATGTTTGCACATATCACATGTCAGCAAGTCCTGGCCGCCCATATTTTGAAGATGCATGCAGGATTTTTTTTCCTCATTAAATGGTTTTGCAGTACTTTTGAGAAATATTTGAATTCTGTAGACACTCACATTATGAACTGTAGTTAGTTACTAGCCTGATAAGAGCTGTTTTGTTCATGGATTGGGTCAGTGAGCAGGAACCAACGTGTTGAAATCGCATGACCAGTATATACTGTACAGTATTTATGACCAGTGTTTAGCTATAGTATATGGCTGTTATTTGTATATTTCCATTTATTTATGTTTTATATTTATTTCAGTAACTGTATAATTTGTAGCTTTATATTTATTTCAGTTTGAGTAATTTTAGCACTTCAGTTTAAGTTTATTTCAGTAATAGTTTACATTTAGTTTTAGTTCATTTCAGTTTGTTTCCAAATATTTAAATGTCAGTCTAATATTTATTTTAATCTAAATTTAAATATTTCTATTTAGCTTTATATTTATTTCAGTTTTAGTCATTTTAGTACTTCTTAAACTTAGTTATTTATAATGTAGTTACTTATATTGCTTATTTTTGGTTAAGTTTATTTAATTTAGTTTATTTCAGTTTATTCAGTTTAGTTTATTAATTTAGTTTTGGTTTTCTGGTTTCTAAATATTTAAATTTGAGTCTAATGTTTATTTTCTTCAGAATTTAAATATATCTATTTAGCTTTATATTTATTTCAGTTTTAGTCATTTTAGTACTTGTGCTTAAACAAACTTTTATTTATATATATATATATATATATATATATATATATATTTCTGTTTAGTGTAATCCATTTTTAAGTTTAATTTATTTTAATTCAGTTTTGCTTTCCAAATATTTAAATTTCAATCTAATGTTTATTTTCTTCAGAAAAGTATAGAAAAAAGTACAGAAAAGTTCAGAAAAATATATTTAAATATATTTATTTAGCATTATATTTCAGTTTGAGTAATTTTAGTACTTGTGCTTAAACTTTTTAAAAATATATTTCTATTTAGTGTAGTCCATTTTTAGTTAAGTTTATTTAATTTAGTTTTTTTTTTTTTTTCCAGTTTTGGTTTCCAAATATTTAAATTTCAGTCTAATATATATTTTAATCTAAGTTGTAATCTTTCTATTTAGCTTTATATTTACTTCAGTTTTAGTAATTTTAGCACTTCAACTTTTAAGTTTATTTAATTTAGTTTTTTTTGGTTGTTGTTTTCCAAATATTTAAATTTTATTTTAATTTTTTATTTAATTTATTTTAATTCGGTTTTGCTTTCCAAATAGTCTAATATGTATTTTTCTCTAAATTTAAATATATCTATTTAGCTTTATATTTATTTCAGTTTTAGTACTTTTAGTACTTAATGTTTTTTAAAACATATTTCTTTTTATTTAAGTTCATTTTTAAGTTTATTTAATTTAATTTGTTGGTTTCCAAATATTTAAATTTAAATTAATATTTATTTATTTTTAAAATTTTAAATATATCTATTTAGCTTTGTTTTTATTTCAGTTTTAGTAATTTTAGTACTTCTAGTTAAACTTTTTTAAATATGTTGATGTTTAATTTAGTTTAGTTTAGTTGTAGTTTAGTTTATTTAATTTAGTTTATTTATTTCAGTTAATTAAATCCATTTTTAATAGTTTTAGTTAACAGAAACAACACTGATCCGCCTGTTATTGAACACTTTTGCTTGTGGAATAAATTTAATCAAGGATGATTAAATTCTTGAATTTACTTTTATATTTATATTTTTAGTTTGTGCTTTTTATAATTTAGTTTTTTTTTTTTCACTTTGACCTTTTTAGGTCTACTTTTATTATTGTTGTATTTTTTTATAATGTAGTTTCAGTATTTTTGTGCTGCCAAAAAAGTTTGTGTCATTAACAGATTTAAATTCTTGCAGCCATCCAGTGTTGTCGCTAGTGTTATATAGCATTTTTTTAATGTATACTATAGGTGGGGTATAAAATTTTGGAGCCTTTACAATAGATTCTTCATCTAAAATTGTATTTTCGATTATTTTTTTTTATTTTTTTTTTTTGAGGGGTTATTTTTTGAGTTTTTGAGTTTTTGAGTAATCAGAAAGAATTTTAGGTTAACCTGAAATTTTTCCAGTTATTTTTTTTTATTTCAGTTAACAATTTTTTTTTATTAACAATAATAACACCAGTCTGACTGTAAGCTGGGTATTTCTCCAATGGCATTGGTAACTGAAAAAAATGATGCCTGTTTCAAACCGTGAAAGTGTCAGTATATGTCCCAAGACAACTACAATTTAAAGTTTTTTGTTTTGGATGAAATAAGCATTTGTTGCATTTTTTTAATAATAGTTCAAGATGAATGTTTTTGCTTGCTTAAAAGAAACACCACAACATTGTTTTGTTCCCCTGAGCTATAGAAGTTTACTTCATGAATATGTAAAAGTCTTAATTAAATTTTTTAGGGAAAGTAAAAAAAATAAATAAATAAATGAAAATCTTCATAAGTGTAACAAACAATTATGGTCCCTATAAATTATGTGTGCAATAAATAGAGATATTGGTCAGTAGTTTACATGCTTGTTTTGCTGCTCAGAGTCTGATTGATTGACATTTCGCCAGTGTTACAAGCCAAGTGGAGTCTAATCTTTCACATTGTCCCAGTAAATCTCTAATTTATCTTAACCTCAGCATTGATTTACTGCTTTCTCCTTTTGAATTACCAATGCTCAATATTCTTTTTATACTTTTTTGTAAATGTAATAGGGTTTTGCTCCCTTATTGTGCCTTTGAAATTGTGGAGTCATCCAATATGTTGGTAAATAAGGCTTAATAAACTTTTTCATTATAGTGAAGACATTATTTTGTGATGCCGCAAAAAGTAGTTACAGATCTCTTTGATTAGTTGGAAGCCTCGGGCTAAAGTACTTGCAGTGGTTCATTGATTAATAAGAATAATTAATTTCAGTCCTCAAGTTGCCGTTCGCTTCAAGGGGTGCGAGTGTGAGAACAGCACCTGTCATTTTAGCTAAACAACAAAACCTCTGTCTGACGGCGGCAGGCCACCTTGAGTAGATGAAAAGAGACGGCTGTGTGAGGCACAACAGTTTGAAGACACGCTATCAGTAGATTCATGCAAACTTCAAATCCCCAAAACAGGTACGATTCCTACCTTTTCAATCTGTATGCCGCCCTTATTGAAGCATACAGAGCAGTTTTACCAGACCCCATTGTGTTTTGAGATCTATCATCATCAGTTGAACATCATCAGTTGTGTGTTTTGGTGGTTTGTGATTGTACAGACAATAACAAGCCAGTTGTCTGTGAGGATAGTTCTCATTAGTTTCAGCTTATTCTGTCACTTAGACTTAGGAGATCATGTAAAAATAACGAACTCCAGTTTAATTTTCTGTATTTGTGCGCCATTTAGGAACACATCAATCTGAAAATGATTATATTTCAATGTAATTGTGTGGAAAACGCAATGTTTTTATTCAGCAAAAATGCATTAAATTGACAAAAAGTGACAGTAAAGGCATTTGCATTGTTAAGATTTCAAGTAAATGCTTGAAAAGGGAATCACAAAACAAAGTATTATAGTTTTCGACAAAAATGTTAATCAGCACAGTAAAAACTTGAAGTTTGACAATTTATACAGATTAGATGTTGAGAGTATATTGCTAGCATGATTTTAACACATTGCAAACTTAATTTAAAATGTTGCTAATCATGTTTCTAGCATGATTAGCATGCTATTAGCATGTTGTTAGCATAATTAGCATATTGCTAACATGTTTCTAAGGTAAGTTAAACCCAACTGATTTAGCAAAAAACAAAATAAACAAATAAAATAAAAAAACAGCTAATTTAGCAAAAAATAAGTGAAAAAACAGCCAAATGAAAAAAGCTAATTTAGTAAAAAAAAACAAACAAAAAAAAAACAGATAAAACCAGCTGATTTAGCCAAAAAACTAACTAAAACCAGCTAAAACCAGATAATTTAGCAAACAAAGTAAGAAAAAAAAAACCTGAAACCAGCTAAATTGGTAAAAAAAAAAGTTCAAAAAACAGCTAAATCCAGCTGATTTAGCAAACAAAGTAGACAAAAAAACTTAATACCAGCTAATTTGGTAAAAAAAAAAAATAAATAAAAAATAAACAGTTAAAAAACAGCTAAAACAAGCTGATTTAGCAAAATAGAAGTTACAAACCAGCTGATTTATCAAAAAAACCTTTAAAAAAAACCCTAAACCCTGCTGATCTAGCAAATAAACAACTAAAACCAGCTAATTTAGCGGAAAGAACAGCTGAATTAAAACAGCTAATTTAATAAAAACACAGCTAAAACCAGCCGATTTAGCAAAAAAAGTTAAGAACCAGCTAAACCCAGATGATTTAGGAAAAAAAGAAAAAAAAACCAAATAAACAAATGCTAAAACCAACCTAGACTGGTTTAGCAGGTTTAATATGAAAGTTGCTGGTTTAAGCTTGGTTGGTCTTTTAGCAGCTAAGACTAGCCTGACCAGCTAAAAAGTGGCCAAAACCACTTTAAAACCAGCCTTTGAGACCAGCCAAGACAGGCAACCAACTTAGGCTGGTTTTAACTGTGAATGTATATATATATATATACACTACCGTTCAAAAGTTTGGGGTCAGTACATTTTTATTGTTTCTTTTTTTTTTTTTTTTTTTTTTAAGAAATTAATACTTTTATTCACCAAGGATGTATTAAGTTAATAATTAAAAGTTTATTAAAAGTTAATAATAAATAATTGACATTGTTATAAAATATTTATATTTTGAATAAACACTGTACTTTTTAAACTTGTTATTCATGAAAGAATCCTGAAAAAAAAAAAAATCACAGGTTCCAAAAAATATTTGGCAGCACAACTGTTGATATTATCCAACATTGATCATTCTAATAATAAATCCGCATATTAGAATGATTTCTGAAGGATCATGTGACACTTGAGTACTGGAGTAACAGCTGATAAAAATTCAGCTTTTCATCACAGGAATAAATTCTATTTTAAAGTATGTTAAAATAAAAAATATTATTTTGTATTGTAAAAACATTTTGCAATATTACTGTTTTTTTCTATATTTTTAATCAAATAAATGCAGCCTTGATGAGCATAAGACACTTCTTTAAAGACTATTACAAGTCTTACTGACCCCAAACTTTTGAACGGTAGTGTATATATATATATATATATTATTATTATTATTTATTTATTTTTTTCAGTGCAGAGTTATTAATCTTTACTAGTCTCATCACTAGTCTTACAGAAGTCTCATTGTCCAAAGTTTTCACCCCCTCAATGAAAATCTAATGGACACCAATTCAGACCAGTCTAACGGTCTGATCCGAGTTTGGTGGTTGTAAATGTAAAGCTCTAGGAGGAGTCTGTCTGTCTGTCTATCAGTCTATCTATCTATGTATCTATCTATTTGTGTTTTTGACCAAATTAATCATGGTGTGAATTAGATACATACCCCACTTATACAACCATAGTGAAGGCAGTGAAGAAGTTGTGGGGCAGTATATGTTAGCATATGCTGATGCATTTCCATTTATAATTCAGCAAGGATTTATCTTAAGGTCGTGTTTCCTCACGGCCTGAATTTCGAAACAGCTGATGACTGGAAGTTCTCCAGTTTTCCCTCCAGAGGACTTTAATCATGTTTGTGATCACCAGTCCCACTGAATGAAAAGGAAATCTTCTGCCAAATTCATGACCAGAGATTACTGTTTATATTACTGACCTTTATTTCACAAAATTTGGACAAACTTTTTATCTATAAAAATCTTTCACAGTCTACTATTGAATTTGAAGTTGTAAGGGCCCTATGAAATCAGTTTTATTAATCCCCCCCCCCGAATTCCATTTTGCATTTTAATTGTTCTGATTCATTTTTTCCACCAAGTTTTAATTTTTCTAAGCTCTGTTTTAATGCTTAAATAAAAAAGCATGTTTAATTAATCAAATCATGAAACTAGTTTAACAGCAGTTTATTAAAAGTTCAACAAAAATTACACTTTTAAGGCCCTGAATTTTTTATTTTTTTTTACCAAATATTTTCCATTAATTTTCTGGATTCCATTTAAACGGTTTTATAAAATTGTAATAATCAAAAACATTTCTAATAATATATATATTTATATATATATATATATATATATATATATATATATATATATATATTAAAAAAATAAATAAAATAATAATTACAAACATATTACAAATCATAGGTCCCTAAGTTGCTGTTTCTCCACAACACATAGACACCTGTCAGTCATTCTTTGGCTCTAACTTGGGTGGCTAGCAATTGATTTGTTTTGATTGACGACAACCTACTTATGTGCAATGGAAAACAGATAAACTGTTGCTTGCAACCTTGCCACGTCAATTGACATATAGCTTCCAGAGTAACTCAATAATGGCAGCACTATCTGGATGTTTATAATCTTTAAAAGCTGTAACGTATGAAAATAGGTAAGATGCTGTTCTTCATCCTCCTTGTCCGTCCTTATCTTTATATACGTGTCTCCATACGTTCCCTCACGCTTTAAAGCTCATCCCGTATGTGCTTCCTGCTGAGCAATAGAGCTGTTTATTCTTTCTCCATCATTGGTCTCCTGTTAATATGGAGCTTTTTGTGCAACTTAGAGGGAATTTATAATTTTCTCCTCGCAGTGATGCTTTTTAATAGACTGTTTTGTATCTGTGAAGGTTTGTTTTGTTGTTCCATAAGAGACTCGCTTTGTATGCCAGGTTTGTTGGCATCGCTTCATGCGGTCTCTGTTGCTGATGTTGGGGGTTTTCGAGAGCAGAAAAGAGCGGGCATAATGAAGCCGCGTGCAGGGCGTTCACTGAAAATTTGCTGTTCAGTAACTAAAGGATGTGATGAAATGGCCCTATCACTCCCTGCCACCCGCCAGGTTTTTAAAGCATATCAGCTACGATAAAATGAAAAAGTGTAATTATGCTTCAAAACAGTACAATCTAACACATGTTCTTGGTTATATTTGAAGTATCATTCGATTGCTTTTTTTGACATGCTGTAGTGTTTATTTTCCTACTATAATTGAGTTTCAGTTTTATTTACTCATTTTTGAAGCATATAGAGCATTTATTTAAACTTAAAGGTGCAGTGTGTAATATTTAGGAGAATTTATTGGCAGAAATGCAATATAACATACAAAACTATGTTTTCAAAGATGTGTGAAGACCGTACATAATAAGCCGTTATGATTTTATAACCTTAGAACGAGCAATTTATATCTACATACACCGCGGGTCCCCTTACATGGAAGTCGCCATTTAGTGCCGCCATGTTTCTATAGTAGCCCTAAACGGACAAACTTCTACAGAGCGCGTTTCGTCAGTACGTTGTTCTACTTCTTCGTTGGTGTTTTAAGAGGCCGCTTGTGTCGTCACCACGTTGAAATGTTGAAGCGATGTTGAGCCGGCATCGTGATCCCATCGCACCCCCTCCTCCCTTTCCCCTCCCGCAAGCCACCGCATCCCAATGCCGTGTTCGGAAAGAAAGTTGTGTTTTAAAGGCAATAAACATTAGATGGAAAAATATATATATTTCATTACTTTCTCTCGCAGTTATATCGTTAAGTAATTATACTGTATATAAATTGCGGGCATCAGGGGGCCTCTAGTAATGTACATAGCATTGAAACTGATTTCGTATGCACGATCGCATTTCACTTTCACTTTTCATCATGATGTTTCACTGTAGACTTCGTCCGATGCCAATTTGGTAGACGTCGCCCAACCCTACTAACTGTCATAAAAAAAATCTAACTAAAGTCAGCGAATAAACCTGAGACAATGATCAATGAGTGACAATAATGTTCGCAATAACATATTGGTTTACTGAATAATTAAGTAAATATAATTATTTAACTTACCTTTGTACAGAAACCTCATCGCTTGATTGGCTACTGTCAGGTGTAACAGACGACGACATTTTTGTCCTGTGTCAGCTTCCGTAGCTTCTGTATGCGTTTCGAAAGGGCGGGGTGAGCGGGGGACTTAGCCGTTGGTTGAAATTCGAATCCTCACTGCTAGATGCTGCTAAAAATTACACACTGCACCTTTAATCATAGAAAATATGAATATAAAATTAGTAATAAAAAACTAATAATTTATTAACACTGTTAAGTGTAACGTTTCGCGAATCTCAAAATGAATAGCCATTTTTCATGTTATACATTATAATGTTAGAATGTATGTTCTAATTTGATGCGTAAATTCACTTATAGCCTTTAGAATAATTGGTTTAGGTTTTTTTTTATAGTATTAGATATTTATTCTTTATTTATTTAGACAAAATAGTATAGAATTGTATTAACCATTTATTGATTGTCAGCTATAAGATGGAATTAATTATCGGCTTATCATCATTGGCCAAAATTGACCTTAAATAAACAAATAAATAAACAAACATTTATCGGTTGTCAACTATGAGATGGAAATAATTATCAGCTTACCATTATTGGCCTAAATTTATCTAAAATAAATAAATAAATAATTTATCGGTTGTCAGCTATGAAATGGAAATAATTACCGGCTTGTCATTATTGGCCAAAAAGTAACTGAAATGAATGAATGAATGAATAAATAAATGAATGAATGAATGAATGATTAAATAAATAAATAAATAAATAACCATTTATCGGTTGTCAGCTATGAGATGAAAATAATTATTGGTTTGTCATTATTGCCTGAAAATTAAGCTAAAATAAATAAATAAATAAATAAATAAACATTTATCGGTTGTCAGCAATGAGGTGAAATTATCAGCTTATTATTGCTCAAAATTTATCTGAATAAAAAAAAAAAGAATAAATAAATAAATAAATAACATTTATCGGTTGTCAAGTATGAGCTGGAAATAATTATCGGCTTAACATTATTGCCCAAAATTTTTCTAAAATAAAAAAATAAATAAATAACCATTTATAACTTGTAAGCAATGAGATGAAAGTTATTACCAGTGTATTATTATTGCCCAAAAAGTAACTGAAATGAATGAATGAGTAAATAAATAAATGAATAACCATTTATCGGTTGTCATCTATGAGATGGAAATAATTATCGGCTTATCATTATTGCCCAAAATGTATCTAAAATAAATAAATAAATAAATAACCATTTATCAGTTGTTAGCTATGAGATGAAAACAGTTATCAGTTTGTCATTGTTGCCCAAAATTTATCTAAAATAAATAAATAAGTAAATAAACATTTATCGGTTGTCAGCAATAAGATGAAATTATCATATTATTATTGCCCAAAATTGATCTGAATTTAAAAAAAAAAAAAAAAAAGAATGAATAAATAAATAAATAAATAAATAACACTTATCGGTTGTCAGCTATAAGATGGAAATAATTATCGGCTTGTCATTATTGCCCAAATTTTATTTTAAATGAATGAATGAATGAATGAATGAATAAATAAATAAATACATTAATGAACACACAAACAAACAAACATTTATCAGTTGTCAAGTATGAGCTGGAAATAATTATCGGCTTAACATTATTGCCCAAAATGTATCTGAAATAAACAAATAAATAAGTAAATAAATCAAATTTATTGGTTGTCAGCTATGAGATGGAAATAATTATCCTCTTATTGTTACTGGTGTAAATGTGTGTGTATGTATATGTGTATATATATATATATATATATATGTGTGTGTGTGTGTGTGTGTATGTGTGTGAGTGTGTGTGTGTATGTTTGTTTTATATTTATTTATTTAGTTGAATTTTATTTTAACTCCCATCACATAACTTCTTTTCTGTACCGTCAGTTATTTTCCTCAACTAAACTTTTGCCTCCTCAGGGAAAATTCCTCGGGTCTACAGGAAAACATTTTTGATAATTTATCTGGTAAGCAGAAAGTCTGAGGCATGCAAAATTCGGAAGACGCCATCCTGAGGCGTGTTTGATTTGGCTTGAAAGGTGGCAGGTATATCAGGGGTTAGACTGATGACCTGTGTCTGTTTGATGTAATACCAGCCTGGGTGAGGAGTGTGTGTCTCCTAGGGTCAAAGAGAGATGAAGAGCCCCTGTCAGCGTGTGGGATCAGCCCAGAGCTGTTTGTGTTTGTGTGTGTGTTTAATGACCTCTGGGGACCGTCTCCTGTTGTCCTATCTCTCAGCAAACTGCTGACTGTAATCCCACCCACAAACACACACACCCCACCTCAGTCAGTTGACAAATATGTTGTCCAAACTGCATGTTAAACAGAACTCCTTCATATTCATGTTTGCTCTCAGAGACTGCGGCATGTGAAGGAGTAGCGCACTCTAAGGGGCCCTTCACACTGAATGCATTTTTCAATTCCACTTTTCCTTTGTTTTTCAATGTAAACGCACTAGACTGATGTGTTTGCAGTGTCTCACACATGACACTCCAATTTAACAACGTTGTGTTCAAATTAAGCTTTTTTTAAAATATGTTTTGAGGCCTTGTACTACCCAAACAAATCATTGTAGGTGGTTGTGTCCACACACTAAGTCACATTTATATGCAAACACTGTGTAATATTAAATTTTGCATCCAGCGTCCCCTTTAAGTCAGGCCTTCATAACCCGTAACATGAGTATGGCTGTTTATATGTGGCTATTTTTGCGAAGTTGCTGCTAAAAATGCTGCGAGATTTTCTTGATAACACTTTATAATACATTTGAGGTATAAAATCATTATTTTATGCTAAATTAGTGTTGGCAGTTTCACAATTAACAACCTTTATATAACTTTCTATCTCCAACGTGTTTGTTGTTTCACTGTGCTGTGCAACAGTAAGATGTTTATGTTTGTTAAACATGATTTTATTCTCTAAATAAGTAAGCAAATCATCCAAAGATTGTGTAAGATGTTATTTCCTTTCATTTTAAAGAAGCTGTAGGACAAATGGACCATGTTTAGAAATATGAAGTATATTTTTGAGACATTTTGGTTGTGATGAACCAAAATTTCAGCAACCAAAACTGCAATAAAATAAAATAAAATAGATTTTGGAAGAAATAGTTTTGGAGGGTTGGAAAAACTGACAGAAATGACAACATTTAATTAGTGCTTTTAGGATGACAAGTTTTGATCATGTCATTGTCTATTTCGTACAAACAACATGGATAGGTATACAGGGAAGTGGAAAATTTCAACATTCTAGGAATTTTAAAAACTTTCCAGGATTTTTTGGAAACTTTTAGAATTTTTGGACAGATTTCCAGAAATTTACCCAAAAAAAATTTGACACTTTCCAGGATTTTTTGAAAACTTTTCGAAGTTTCCATAAATTTACTGGGAATTTTTGGAGACATTGCAGAAATTTTGGAAACTTCACAGGGTTTTTTTTTTTGGTAAACTTTCGGATGTTTTGGAAAAGTTTCCAGAAATTTAATGGAATTTTTGGAAACATCCCAGAAAGTTTGGAAACTTTCCAGGATTTTTTGCAAACTTTCAGATTTTTTGGGAAAGTTTCGGGAAAATTAATGGAATTTTTGGAAACATCCCAGAAATTTTGGAAACTTTCCAGGATTTTTTGTAAACTTTCGGATGTTTTGGGAAAGTTTCCAGAAATTTAATGGAATTTTGGAAACATCCCAGAAATTTTGGAAACTTTGTAGTTTTTTTTAACTTTCAGAATTTTGGAGTAAGTTTTCAGAAATTTACCAGAATTTTTTTTGAAAACATTTAAATTTTTTTTTGAAATTTTCCTGGAATTTTGGGGGAAACGTTCAGATTTTTTTTTAAAAGTTTCCAGAAATTTGGCAGAATTTTTTGGAAACATTGCAGAAAAATTGGAAACTTTCCATGTTTTTTTGGGAGAAACTTTTAGATTTTTTTTTATAAGTTTCCAGAAATTTGGCAGAATTTTTTGCAAACATTGCAGAAAAATTGGAAACTTTCCATGTTTTTTTGGGAGAAACTTTCACATTTTTTTTTTAAGTTTCCAGAAATTTGCCTGAATTTTTGGAAACATCCCAGAAATTTCAGAAACTTTCCATATTTTTTTGGAAACATTCCAGAGATTTTGGAAACTTTCCAAAATTAGTTTTGGAAAGTTTCCAGAAATTTACCTGAATATTTGGAAACATTCCAGAAATATTGGAAACATTCCAGAAATTTTGGAAACTTTCCAGGATTTTTTGAAAACTTTCAGAAACCTTTGGAAAGTTTCTGAACATTTGCCAGACATTTTTTTCGCCTTTTGCAACCCTACATATTAGCAGTATGGACGCACTTTGCTATGAAAAAAAAAAAGATACTAAAGGATCAATATGCATTATTTAAAATTATTTTGCCTGTAATTTCGAGATTGTTTTGTTGCTGAAAAACTTAACTATGACTAGTTTAATTTATCATGAGAACCTGGACAGCATCTGAAGTCCAATTACCCAGTTACCCAAATTCAATTACCCAAACTTAAGTTTTGGTTTTGATATTTGACTAATTGAAAACTTTAACTGAGGTTTTGTTAAACCATTTCGGTTTGTTTTACAGTTGACAGATGCCCTGTGGTGCTTAATGGACCTTGAGTTTGAAACCATAGATACAGAGTGTTCCAAATCACTCACTTTTGAGGTTCCATAACAGCTGGAACACTGTCTTTGAGGTAGCTTCCTATGTAGCCAGCAAGGTAGAATTTAAAACAGAGATTCTATTTTACAGACAGCTGCATTCTCCTTTCTCTGGATTTCCCATGGAGCTTTTATGTATTCCCTGTGACATCCACCTGCTTTGCACCTGGGCTTATCCCACATACAATGTTTTTCAGTCAAGAGCTGATAAGAGGTTTGAGAGAAGTGTTTGTTTTTGATGTTGTGTAGTACTTCCGCTCAATATACCTTGCCCTAAACTGCTGCTTATATTGTTAAACTGTTTGTCACTCACAATGTATACGTGTCATCACGCCACACCGATATGTGCTGTTTCAAAGCAGCCCTCTCATTCTCGCTCCCCGCAGTGTGTCTTTTCCTTCTCGCTGAGGCCACGGGGTCTCATAAGAACTAGTGTTTTTCCCCTTTAGCTAGTGCCTGGCACACTTCAAACGCTCTAATCTCTTTGACCCCCACATGAAAGAAGCAGAACTGGGTCCAGCCCATTCAAATAATGGACAGAACAAGAAAGACTAGTCTATGTGAATGTAAAACGGTAACAAAAAAGGAAAATGTGAACATCGGGGCTGTAAAGACAGACATTAAGCATTCTGTCACCCGTGGAGAGCCAGCAGCGACTTGCTACGTGATAAAACCACGGCAACTCGGGTCTTAGAGGTCCTATATTACTTGTGAGTGAAGGTGATAATAGCATAAAGGTGTTTTAATACTTTTTACTTATATGTTTAGTGTCTAATTTTGGATTTAAGATGCAGTTTATTATATACACTATTAGGTATTAGATACACTTTACTGTTGTAAACTTTTAGCCCCCGCCCCCGCAATTTACTAATAAGTACTTAAGACATAAAAATTGTTCTGTTCATTCATTAATTTCAGGTTGATCATTTGGAAAAATGTTACTTTAGGGATCTTGGATGCAAATGATCTCTGGGCCGCTAGCCAGGTGATGTTCTCCACTGAGAGGTCATTAGATGTATTTTTACAACTATGAATTTTGACGCTATACTTTTTCGTGCAATTATAGAGTTACTGATGCATGGACAGACCTTTTCAGAGTTAAGTGACTCACCTATCCATCATACCTAGTGTATTGCTCTACATGTTTAGTGGAGTAATGATGCCTGAGATTGTGTTCCATGGGAACTGCAGTTTGCTCATCGCAGATCAGGCAGCTATCTATCCTACGTAGAGACTAGAGACAACACGATTTGGCTTTGATTTAACATCAATTATTGCCACATACAACATTTTTATAGCAGACAGTTTGCACAAGTAATATTAGTACATTTCATTTCAGTCGGACAGTAAATGCTGGAGTAGCTTCAAGAGATGCAGTGGCATGCGAAAGCTTGGGAACCCCTTGCAGAGTCTGTGAATAATTTTAACTTTCCAGCAGTGACTGTATGATTCTGAGATCCATCTTTTCACACTGAGCACAAATGAGGGACTCAAACACAGCTATTAAAAAATGTTCAAACATTCACTGATGCTCCAGAAAGGATACACAATGTTTTAAGAGCCGGGGGGGTGAAAACTTTTGGAATTTGAAGATAAAGGTAAATTGTACTTAATTTGTATTCCAGGAAACATGCAAGTATCTTCTGTTGCTTCCGAAGGGCAGTACTAAATGGAAAAAATTATATTTCAACAAAATAATAAAAATTTGTACATCTTCATCCTTTTCAAAAGTTTTCACCCCCCGCTTTCATCATGTTTCCTTCTGGAGTATCAGTGAATGTTTGAGCCTTTTTTAATAGTTGTGTTTAAGTCCCTCAATTGTCCTCACTTTCAAAAAATGAATCTCAAAATCATACAGTCACTGCTGGAAAGGGTTCAAATATGCAAAAGATGCTGGAAAACTGAAGAATCTGCAGGACCTGGAGGATTTTTCTAAACAGTGCTCAGTTTAACTGTTCAGAACAAACAAGGGACTCATGAACAAATATCACAAAACAAAAAACAGTCATAGATCACAGGTAACCACACACAGTGTTAAGTAGACTTTTGAAGAGGGTTATTTTAATCATTTCAGCCACTTTTTTTGTCTCGTGGACTATATGTAAATATCTTTTATGTAAAATATATTTCTCAGGACAGTACTAAATAAAAAATAACATGCATCTTGTATGATCTGTCTTATTTTGTTAAAATTATTCACATTTTCACAGATTCTGCAAGGAGTTCCCAAACTTTTGCATGCAACTGTAGTTTACCAAAAAATGAAAATTCTGTCATTAATTACTTACCCCCATGTCATTCCAAACCAGTAACACAAATTAAGATTCAAGAGCTTTTTCACCCTACATAGACAGCAATGAAACTACAATGAGAAAGGTAGTAAAGACATTGATAAAATAATAAATGTGACATGAGTGGTTCATCTGTATTGTTATGAGGCTACAAGAATACTTTTAGTGCACAAAGAAAACAAACATCTCTTTGACACATATTCATGAGAGTACCACGGGGGGAATTCACAAAAAGGGGGGAATATAGCAAAATCTTTAATTTCTTTAATGTTTTTGTAGATCCCCAAGCAACCTGGATTTGTAAAAAAGAACCTGTGTTAGGTCACTGTATCACAACCCTTACAGGATAACATTAAAGCCCACACCAATATGCTAAAAGCGAAATTTGATTTGTAAGCCAGATTTATTTAAGGACAAAGTATGAACACTTGAGGGGTCGTGTAAAAATTCAGCCCGCGAGCATCGCTAACATATTTAGTCTTCCCATGAGTGCTGGTAACTTTGCCGAGGCATTTGTTTATGGGTTTTTATGAAGAGAAGCCCTGCCTGGATGTAACCATTAATGGCAATTACCAGAAGAGAATGTAGCTGTGTGTGCATATCTCTCTAACAAATGATCTCCCCAGCATCTCCTCAGAAGCCTTAAGCAGAGTACTGATTAGAAATGCCATTGTGCATGCCAGTAATGGCGACACGTTGTGTTAGGTGAAACTCAAATGAGACGGGAACAGTGGGAAGCCAATATCATCTCTCCAGCGGCGCATGTTCTTTGTGTTAGTTTGGCACTGCGTTGTTGATGTCTAAGATTTAATCATGAGCTCATCCGTCCCAGGATTCAGTTCCTCATGCACCATACCAGCGTCTAATGAGATAGGCCTAACAAAATTAGGGTTCTCTGTGTGAACGCCATGTGATGTAACATGTAACTAGACAAAGAACTAGTCTATTATTAGACATGCCTCTTAATAATGAATTATTCATATTTTGATTCTACGTAAATGGGATATAAAGTTAGAATCATATGTGAGCATGATTTTTGCTTCTATTACACTATAGATTGCATTTGAAAGAACACTTAACTTTTAAGGGCACAATTTTTATTCACTTTAATCATTTTTTGAAATGTACAAAAGGTCATGTGCTTATACAGGCACCTATTATTTTCGTTCTAGTAAAGTCGTTTTGATTATACATCTGCAGTTAATCATAATGCCATGGGAAATAACGAATTACACTTTAGCACTGGCCAATAAATCATGGGAAAATTTGTAGCGTAGATTAATGTATAGTTCAAGTGCACTTCAAAAGAGATTGTAAAACTGGCGTCGTCCCAGATAACAGAAATGTGTCTTGTCACAGGCGAAGAAGGAAGAACAGATATTTAAAATGGGTTAATAGAGATTTATAGGATCGTGAGGGTCAAACCTGGGAGAGCATGATGTCATTACTCCCTTCTGGTAGATGTTTCACCCTCTTTCCATTGACAGCTATTCAAAAACTAGAATTGTGTGATAAAGCAAATTCTGTACTGCCAGTATGTCATTATTTCTATAGTAGATGTTTTACGAGTTATGAATTCTTTTTGTGATTCTGTTCTAATAGTCCTGATTCTGTGTGTGAAGATTTTGTTTAATGTTCTCTGTCGTATCTAAAAAGAAGCTCCTTTTAATGAAACTGAAAGAAGGCCTGAGGAGTGTCAAATTAAGTGTGTTTGTAGTTGGTTTGCAGTGATAAAAGGGATGTCACATAGTGAAAACAGAAACATGACATTTCAACCGATCACCTATTATGGTTTTTATCAAGTCTAAAAAAAGATGCAGCTTCAACTTCAGTGTGGAGTAAAATACATGCTGACGTAATGTGGTTAATCAATGTGTTTCAGTTTTAAAGGATATTTTATACCATTATTATTAGGGATACACAATGCCGATAATTAAAATTATGCCGATATGTCTTGCCGATAAGAGGAATAACTCGCATTCAATTCCGTAGGGGGCGCTGTTGACCTACTTCTAATAAAATGAAAGTAAAATACACAAATAACATTTAGACTGTGATTCTGATTAAATAAATCAGTAATTGATGTCATAAAATCATGAGAATGTTTTGATTTAAAGTTTAGAAGATATAGCATGAATTAAAAAATCACAAACATGACACTTATAAATGAAAATTTTTTTATATACTCATTTATTCAATAATGTGTAATATGTTATGTTTTTAAACTAATTATGAGCTCTACAAGATTTTCTGAACTCGTTTGCTTTAGACCATCTACAAATGTTAAACTTTAAAATTAAAATGTTAAGGTTACCACTGCATCTTTCTGAGAAACAAAAATGTAGTGATTGATATATAGTTTATTTATAGTTATTTTCAAAGCTTTAGTGTACTGTCATTATAAAAGAATTTCAGTATTGTTTATTTAATTCTAACAAATAAGTTCTAGTCTAAAACTAACCAAAATGTAAAATAATTTGCTTATAATTTCCACACGAGAGTGCTGTTTCCAAATAAAAGGAAATATATCAGTATCGGCATCAGCTATCAGCGGAAATGAGTTGAAAGATATCGGAGATATATATATGAGATATCGGCAAAAAATCCAATATTGTGCATCCCTGATTATTATATGTCACTATCACTATTTTGACCAACAAAACTGGTGCAGGTTGCCAGATTGAGGACATGCAAAAAGAACGAGGGCAAGTAATTATGGAAGGTGATGAACCTTAAACTCTAAGTTTGAGTTTTTAGATGGATGCCGAAGTTAGGTCAGGTAGAATCTGTTGACTCAGTTTTTGCTGGCTTCCATTGTTGCAATACACTGGTTTTCCCACCAACTGGCAACCTGAGGTGTACTCTTGGGTTAATCACACAAAACAAAACAAAACAAAAAGAGACACTCTGACATGGGATGAGTAACAGGCTGTAGCATTATGTGAACTTTCATAAATATCTGCAGACATTTTTTTTTATTTTATTTTATTTTTTTTGCTTTAGTACAGTAAAAAAGCTCTTTTAGTGTCTAACACAAATATTCTAATGCATTTGTACTATATTAAGATTACATAATATTATTTACAACGGTTATTTCTGATTCTTAAATCTGATTGGTTGAGAGCCTTTTTCAGAGGTGCAATATTCTAGTGATAACAGAACTCCAACCGTTTCACTGTTTGTATCACTCCGCTTGCAGTCTTTCTCACAGTGAGTATCATGGTGGATGCCCAAATTCACTGTTTTGTGTCACAGAATGTAGTTTTAAGAGTTTTTAAGTGTGAATATAGTTGTTTAGATTTCAAACATGCAGTTTGTTAATAAAGATGACGTTTTTATGAAAATTCTCTTCAGTGATTTCGGAGATGTGAGCTCAAAGGTGTCAGCGGCCATTCAGCATTCATGAACCCGCCAAGAGCAGCCTTACCTCAGCCAGAGCTTCTGGAATTTTCCGCTGACTCTGATGTCTCTATAGAGGTTAAAAATGAGATATAATTTGTTTTGAGTAAATCTAATGGACAGTCTTTGGTCTGATTAATCAATTATTTGTTCCAGTGCAAATAGTTTGGCTGAGATATATTTTATGTAACTTTAATGCTGTATATCAGAGTGCTGCCTTTGTGCTTTTGAGTGAATTGCGTAGCAACTTTTATAATGGCTGTTGTTATTATTTAATAAATAATATTCTATATAAATAATAGTAGTGTTTAATAGTAATATTTAGTATTGGGAAACAGTGTGTGTTTGCGATGGTGATTTTAGTTACATTGTTCCGCCATTAGATGGCTATGAGAGACTGTTTTTGTGAGTGAATCAGCAGTAAAGACTTTTATATTGAAAAAGACTGAAACAGGGTTGAACACAAGGAAGTTGTTTTTACTTCAACAACACCTTGTAAGACGCAACCAACAAATGCATTGAGCAGCACTGTCAAAATCACCCTTAACAAATGAAAGGATAGTATGACAAAGATATCGCTTTCCTCAGCGGACAAACTAATGTTTTATTTTGAATGTAAGATTGAGCTGAAGAATGAATGCAGGTAATCATACTTGCTCACTCCATCTCTCACTCATAATACTCTACATAATACAGTGAGCTTTTAATACAGTAATACAATAAGCTTTCACCAGCACAACTCAACGTTGCTTCGTTACTAGTTCTAAAGTGATGTTTTTGAATTAGCAACGGAGGCTTGGGCTCAGCTGTTAAACTGTAAAACTGTGATTTGAATCCGTGGCGGAAAAACATAGTTTGCACAAAAGAGGGTTTTTAAAGACACTCCGTTGTTCTCTCTTTTTTTTATTTACACACTTGTGCCATCAATTTTTTTTATGAGTGCAATATCACACTCTCATTCACAGGTGTGCTGAAATACAGCCATATTGCACTGCTACTTGTCTGATATTGCTCATATATTAATTTATTTTTATCTGTATGATTTCTTCGGAAGAAAGAACATCGACCACTATTTGGAATAAATCTATAAGAGTGGGAAACATCATAAAGCAAAACATACATTCAATTATTTCTGTTTGACCAAACATTGAACAAGCTAAGAGTATAATTGCACAGATGCAGACAATGTAATTATGGAGCAAAATTCCCACTTATACATGAACTGACTGCCCTCCCAAATGAACACCTATGTGTGCTTGCCAGATGTGTGAAATAGACACCTTATCTCAATCTTCAACTTTTTTTTTTTTATTCCCACCCATAATAAAGTTTTGTCAAGGACTGACTTTTTGAACCCCCTTCTTCAAAGCCCAGCGATGCACATCAAATATCTCATTTCAGATATTTTCATTTATTCCAGTGCTCACTTTCTGAACCTGTCACTCTCTTCACCCTTAAGAGAGCACGTGCCGGACTGTTCTTTACATTTTTACCTGCTCAGCGCACCAGAAGAGTAAAGGTGCTGGAAAGAAGGGATTTCTCTCCAGTGACGGTTATATTGTTTTCTCTGTCGTTTCAGCTGACCTTTTGCTTTTTCTTGAGTTTCGCTGAACATGTTGAGCAACGCTGCTTCTGTCTCCAGACAGAGACTGAGAGCCTGCCTTTCCGGGGCTCAGTATATGAAAACAAATGTCTCTAAAGATCAATGAATTTAAGTCTGATGTGGAACTAAATCAGGGTGAACGGATTCAACCAGCCAGAAGTTACTGAAGTGTTCAATGCTAAAGCACAGAAGCACAACTGTGAGTTGGCATTTAGGCGCTGACATTTCAAGGTGCTGTTTTGTTGTGCCAGTAGTCTAACCTCATAAGAGCGTGAACTTTTTTTTTAAAGGGATTTTTAGACATGCTGATATTTTTGCTACTGTGTGTATGTGACCTTGGTGGTGCAACCGTTAGCACATTTGTCGCCGTTAGCAGTAGTTGACAATATGGGGCAATCAATGACCCGTCTAGAGATCAGGGTGGCTGATGGAATATCGATAAGTGTATATAACAGAGCTACAGACAGTGGCCTCTGAAAGTATTTGGACAGTAGCCACAAATACAAATGACTGGATGTCTTGCATTGTTTAACAAATATGCAAACACATGATTCTAGAGCTTATATACTTCAGAAAAGAACTTTTCTGAGCCATTGTATTTTTAACTTTTTCTGAAGGTGATTTTAGGAGATGTATTAAGTCAGTTTTGCTCAAGTTCAAACAGATGTCAGATTAACCACAGATATAATCACAGTAACTAAAATTAAATATATATATATATCATAATTTAATTTAATTTATATTTTTTTCTTTTACTTTATTTTTTTATTTCAAGTATCTAAATACTTTTGGGTCAGCTGAAATATGTTAGATATATACAGTTTAATATACATATCATCATATTTACTCTAAATGTACAAAAACATATAGAAATAAAATTATTTGTTTAAAACATTAAAAAAATATTCAAATATTCACGAAAAATGTCACTCCTATATTCAAGTTATATAAAATATAATATATTGTGTTTATATATTTTATAATATATACAATTATTTGTTTTTTTTTAATATAAAAAAAATATGCAAATATTTACAAAAAATGTCTATATAATTTTTTCTCTTTTTTTAAAATTAATTTTCAAGTATCTAAATACTTTTGGGTCAGCTGAAGTATGTGAGATATATACAATTTAATATACATATCATCATATTTACTGTAAATACACTAAAAACATATAGAAATAAAATTACTTATTTAAAAAAATTATAAAAATAATTCACAAAAATGTCACACATATATTCAAAGTATCTAAAATATAAAATATAATATATTATATTTATATATTTTATAGTATATAAAATTATTTGTTTTAAAAATATATTAAAATGTTCACAAAAAATGTATATTTTTTCTCTTTTTTAAATATAAAGAATTTTGTTTTAGCTGAAATATGTAACATATATACAATTTAATGACCATCATATCATCATAAATTTTATATATATATATATATATATATATATGTGTATGTATATAATTTTTTTTGATGATATGTGTCCATTCACAGGGTTTTTAGTAGATTTTAAAATTTTAATAATTATGAAATAATATTGTACCGAATTGTTTATTGGTTGATGTTTTATTGATTTATTTCCCAATATTGTTAATAGTTAATGCTTATTTTTCCTATTCTTAGATTTGGTGTAAACTAACGCTCACTTAAAGTTAATCTAAATGCACTAATAATTTAATAACACAGCTAAATATAATCCGTATCAAATCTCAAAATGATTTTTCATGAAAAATTGATTTTTCATATTGTGTGTTATAATGTTGTCATGCCTAAATTCACTTGTAGCATTAAAAAAGATTGATTTTAGTTTTTGCTGTTAACATATTTACCCAAAATCAGCCACTTCTGAGTTTTCAACCATAGCATGAAAATACATATACTTGTATCAGTATTGTCCATAATTGTAGTGTTTGTCACTGCCTTTGAGCCTGTTTACCATATAGCTTTATTCAGATGTTGGTGGATGTCATAACTATTTAGCTATGTGACTCAAATCTCTTTACTGAACCATATGACGTTTTGTAATCCCAACTCACAGTGAGGGTAATGAATGAGTGAGACACCGTTATACTTGTTTCTCGCTATCAGAAGCCTGCAATCATCTGTTGACTTAATTTATGTCCGTCCTGTCACATTAAACAATAATCATTCCCATGATACTTCAAGAAGATAAATTTCCCCGTGCAGTCCCGAGTGAGTCTAATCCATCGTCGGCTCCTTTAGCACTGCCTGTAAAGGTTAAGTGAGTTTCTTTCAGAAGCACAGTGTATTTTTTCCCGTGACAAGGGAAAGGTTGTTTGGCCAGTGTAGTTTGTTTATGTATGTGTTGGGGTAAATTGGCTATTCTTAGTCTCACTGAAGAGCAGACGTGACAGACAGAGGCCGTTCTTTTGAACTGACTTAATTGGGCCATTCATCACAGAATGCTGATGATGTCTGCCTCGCTCTCTTCCTCTCATGTATCTTTCTTCGTTTTTCATTTTCACGTCTTTCCGTTTTTTCTTTCTGTAAACAGAAATGTAATTATTGGATCACGTGACCTCACTCGGAGAATACCTTAATCAAAACAGCACAGTTTTAAAATAGAAGACAGGTAGAGAATTATGTTGTTTATTGGTAAGAAACACCTTTGGGAATTGGGTTTATGTTTCCAGATTTCGTTTCCCGTTGCAAATTTTTAGTTCTCAGTTAAATTGTGTTTTGTTATCTCTGCATCTCAAGTGGAATTTGACATGAAATGTATGTATCAAAATGAATGTTAAATGCCTCTTTATGTGCTGTAATAATATGCAGTGAAGTTGTAGATCAGCATAGTCATAACTCTTTTACACGCATTATGTAATGTTCCTGTTTATCAACTATTCCCAGTGAACTCGCTTTGGTGATATAGTAACTCTTCAAAGCTTGTATTGCATAACACATACCAACTCAAAAACCTTGAAGCAGTGAAAATGAGGCAAACTCAGGTCAAGTTAATTATAAAGAGCCTGGTTGCCTTAAAGTTTTATATCCTGATACTCAGTTTTTATTTTATTTTATTTTATTTATTTTATGATAATACTATTAATGCATTATACTTATCTGAATATGTAACAATGAATAGATAAGTGTTATAATGTATTATAAATAAGTGTTATAATGTATTATAAGATGCATGACAAGGCATAATATATGCATTAAAAATACATTTGTGGTGCATTTTACTTTAAGGCTTTAAGTAAAAAAAAAGTTTACATACCAAAATGTTTTATTTTATTTTATTTTATTTTAATTTATGTTGTTTTATTTTATTGTTCATCATACAGTACATTATAAGGTGCATTACAAGGCATAATTTATGCATTAAAAATACACATTTATGGTGCATTATATATAAAGGCTTCAAGTAAAAAAAAAGGTTTACTTACCGAAAAAAGTATTTTATTTATTTATTTATGTATGTATGTATTTATTAGTTAAATTTATTTAATTTTTTATATTTTATCATTTTTATTTTGTTTTATTTTTATATTTTATTTTACTTTATTGTATTATTTTTTGTTTTATTTAGTTTTTTATTATTTTATTTTATTTTAATTTATAATATTTTAATTTATTTTTTTATTTTATTATTTATCATACAGTGCATTATAAGGTGCATTACAAAGCATAATTTATGCATTACAAATTTATGATGCAGTTTATTTATATATATATATATATATATATATATATATATATTCAAGAAAAGTTTACTTACAGAAAAAAAAAATTATTATTATTATTATTGTTCGTTAATTTAATTTAATTTTACTTTTTTATGTTTTATCATTTATTTTAATAAATATTTATTTATTTTACTTTGTTTTATTTATTTTTGTTTTTTATAATTTTATTTAGTTTATTGTATTATTTAATGTTTTTATGTAATGTTATTTATTTTATTTTATTCTATTTATTTTAATATTGGCATTCCTTTTAAGTTTCTTATATTTTGACTCAACTCTAATATGTATAATTTCTCTAAATTTACTAAAAATATTTATAAACAGATCATGTCCATTGACAAGGTCTTTCGTAAATTTTAAAACTGACAATCAGAAAATATGATTGTGCTATACCATATTTTTTTTAGATTTTTTTAGCAACCAATATTTATTTGCATTAGTGCTGTGCAACGATTAATCATGATTAATCACATCCAAAATAAAAGTTTTTGTTTACATAATATATGTGTGTGTACTGTGTATATTTATTATGTATATATAAATGCGTGGATATATTTAAAAAAAAAATAGATTAATATATTTAATACATTTAAATATAATGATTATATCAATAAAAAATATATACATGTAAATACATATACATGTCTTTATGTAATAATGTAATAATAAATATACACAGTACACACACATATATTATGTAAACAAAAACTTTTATTTTGGATGTGAATAATGGCGATTAATAATTGCACAGCACTAATTTGCATCTGCCTATTTTTATACATTTACATACCATTTCCTCTTTTGTTGTTCATACACAGTATTTTGTTAAATGTCATTCATGTTTTGACATTCAAATCATTTAAAGCTAATGTGAACTGTTTAAAATATAAAAAAAAAAGGAAAGAAAAAAGAAAAGAAAAGCTTTTTAACTCCTATCGATGAAAAAAAACTTCATTAACTGAGTCATTAATGGTGCTTTTAAGGCAAGAACTATGATTTTTTTTTCCTTAGCAGACTGTTAGTTAGACTGTTACACAAGTTCAAGTTCTTCATGCTTGACATGCTAAATAACTCATGGAACCACCTTTAGTCAGTAACAGGCCAGTTTCCTGATTCCTGACATGAAGTTGACTGACAAGGGCAATCCTTCAGTACCGAATGTGCGAGTGAACACCAGGTTGGACGACCTCAAGACTTCTCATCCTGCTCTGATACGGTCATCTCAGAGAGATGGAAGGGTTCACTCAGCCCTCAGATCACATGACCTATTGTTCGTTCCGTGGGGGATACAGCTGGTTTCCCGAGGGGCTGGCTAGGATACTCTGTACTTTAGCTGATCTGTGCGAACGACACCATCACTGTACAGAATCACAAAAGGGGACTGCACGAGAACAATTTATTTCTGAGATGTCAAGTACGTAGAATGATTGTGTGCCTTTGTAGGAAGTTGAATGTGGATTCAGGATCATGTTTTAGTGTCTTGTTCACTGTATCACTGTGTTTTTGAATGTCTCTTATGCTCACCAAGGCTGCATTTATTTGTTCAAAAATAAAGTAAAAATGGTAATACTGCAACATTTTATTACAATTTAAAATAACTATTTGCTATTTTAAATCATTCTAATATGCTGATTTGCCGCTTAAGAAACATTTCTTATTCTCAATATTGAAAAAGGTTAACATTGCTTAATATTTTAATTGGAAATGTGATGCATTTTTAAGGATTCTTTGTTGAATAGAAAGTTTAAAAAACAGTTTTTTTGTAGTATTTAAAAATATATGTCACTTTTGGTCAATTTAATGCGTCCTTGCCAAATAAAAGTATTAATTTCATTCATTACTGACCCCAAACGGTATAATATAATATAATATAATATAATATAATATAATAATTAGTGCTGTCAAATCATATAATCATGATTAACTGCATCCAAAATAAGGTTTGTTATTTATATTATACATAAATATATATTACATGTATTTCTTAAATATATATGTGGGTATATTTGTATATACGTACATTTAGTAAACACACATATTATGTTCTGGATGTGATTTAATCATGATTAATTGATTTGACAGGATATAATAATATAATATAATATAATAATTAGATTATTAATAGATTATAATTATTATAATTATAATTGTTACATAATGTGTATATATATGATTTATATTATTTATATGTACATATTACATATATTTATTAAATATATACCTGTGTGTATATAATATAATATAATATAATATAATAATTTAATGTAATATAATTAGTGCTGTCAAATCGATTAATCGCAATTAATTGGATCCAAAATAAAAGTTTGTGATTACAAAATATGTGTATATATAATTTATATATATAATTTTATAATTTACATAAATGTATATTACATATATTTCACAAATATATACAAGTGTGCATTTAAATATATATAAACAGTACACACAAATATTATGTAAACAGAAACTTATATTTTAGATGTGATTAATCGCGATTAATTGATTTGACAGCACTAGAATATAATATAATAATATAATATAATATAATATAATATAATAATTTGTGCTGTCAAATCGATTAATCACAATTAATCCAATCCAAAATAAAAGTTTATGATTACATAATACGTGTATATATGATTTATATTACACACACACACACACACACACACATATATATATATATATATATATACACACACACACACACATATATACATATACATATATATTTCAGAAATATATACGTGTGAGTACTTATATATACAAGATTTTAAATATTTTCATATTATGGCTGAAAACAGATATGACTGATATTAAAATTCTATATTATTTTGTGTAAATAGAATAAAAATGAAACACTAAAACGTAAAACCAGTCACTTTAAATGTTAAAAGTAGCATTTATGTTCCTTTTGAAATTACAGTTAGCCATATTATAAAGTTTACTAGTATTTTTTAAAGGTTACCTTTAGGTGAGTATTAAAAGGCAGCAATGGTAATCTAAATGCAAAAATGAAAGGAGTAAGCATTCACAATTAAATATTAAATATTGCCCTACGAATTAAGAAAAATCCTCAATACCAATATATCGTGAATCCCTAATGAAGAGCATCTCATTCCCTTTGCATTCAGCAGTGGCTTGCCTGAAACTTTCGTGACCGTCTTCTCCAGCTCATCTGTAAGGATGGAGAGATCAGACGGAAGAGGGGAGCTTATTAGGCGAGAGAGAGGGTGACAGCGCACTTGGTATGCATGAGAATGGCGAGAGTAACCTTTTATCAATCAGCTTTCATCACTGACCAGCCCTATTGAGGGAACACAAAGCAGGCGGTCAGCAACTTTTCTCTTTCTTTTTATTTTCCCCGTCTTGTTGCTGCAGCAACAAAACCTCTGAAACCCTGGCTTTTATGATGCTTAGATTGGTTTAGTTAAACGCAATACCATTTCTCATTTACTCTGACCGCAGCCCGACAGGTCATTTAGCTGTATGCTGTGAAATAGCGTTCTTTCAATAAATAATGAATGTCCGGTAGAAGTTTTGGCCGCCGAAACGCTCTGGCATCCCTCTCTCCGATAATACACACGGCCTCTCCGGGTCTCCATTGTATTTAAACATATTCCGACACGGCGCTTTAGATAAATCGTTCTGTCTCTCTGAGGAACGCTGACTTCCAGGCTAGTATTGATGTGGAACAGACAGTGAAAGTTCTCAGGCTTTTTCAGAGCGTCGAGGGATGGATGGATGGAGGAAGAATGGTGGAGAGAGGCATTTAGCGTTTCGCCCCTAAGGCACTCGAAATTCTCGCCCGGTCTTTGAGGTGCCGGGCACAAATAGTCCTGCGAACAGGGGCAGACGGCAGAGCGATTGGAGGGACGCTCGGTTTGGCAGTCTGGCTGGTGGGCGGGACTTTCGGCGATGAAACGTTGCATAAATAATGCCAGAGGGGGGCGCTGGGTCCTCTGTTGCCATGGAGACCTTTGTGGCTGACTGAGCCAGTGTTGTGCGCGAGGTGCTTGGAAGCTGCGGCTGGCAAACCGGCCGCGCCTGTAATGAGTTGAGGAATTTCTCTAATGGGAAGAGCTAAGTGGAAGGATGGTCGACGGGTTGGCTTTACACTGATCTCTGCGAGCGATTGCGCGGGTGTGCGGTGTGAGACGAGCTACGGCTATTTTTTCCTGATCTGCGCTGGGAGAGGAAGGAAGAAAATGTGTCTGATTTAAAGGGTGAGTTTGAAGTTTCTGAACTTTAGGTCTATTATATATGCTTTGCTAGTGTAGTAAGACTAACTCGAACTGAACTTGCATGTTTCTTTTCCTTTTGGACATCTGTTGTGTTTCTCATTTGCAGCAAAACTACCCCATTCATTAGCATTAATTCTTATTGATTGGCTTTTCAGACTTAATTATACTGATTTAACTGGTAGATTCCAGTCAGACTTAGCCGTCAGTTTTTTCAGATTTGCATTTTTGCAGTTTGTGTTTAATTTTTTAACTCCAGGCAACAGGTGTTGCTGGTTTACCTTCTTTACTAGTGGTTTACGACATCTGTTCACCTTGTTTGATAGCGTTATTCCTCCGGAATATCTACTTTAAGCTACCTTTGAAGATAATGCAATTATTACAGTATATTTGTGACCCTGGACCAAAAAGCCTGTCAAAAATCAGCACGGGTATATTTGTAGCAGTAGCCAACAATACATTGTCTGGGTCAAAATTTTTGATTTTTATTTTATGCCAGAATTCATTAGAATATTAAGTGATCATGTTCCATGAAGATATTTTGTAAATTCCCTACTGTAAATATATCAAAACTAGTAATATGCATTGCTCAGAACTTCATTTGGACAACTTTAAAGGTTTTTTCTTTTTTAACCTTTTTTGATTCCAGATATTCAAATAGTTGTATCATACATACATCAGTGGAAATCTTATTTATTTCACTTTAAGATGATGTATAAATCTTAGTCTTTTAAAAAATTGACCCTTATGACTAGTTTTGTGGTCCAGGGTCACATACAGTGTGTGTCAACATTTTTCTTTGTTTATTTAGTATACGTTTAATAGGGGATTTTAATTAAATGGATTTTATTAAAATACAATATATTACAATTTTTATTAAAATCAGATATAAAATCTGATATAGATTAATTTTAAGCATTTATGCCCATAGCACAACTGCATTATATGTTAGTGCGCAGCCCAAAAAAGCTATCGGTGCTGACAAAATGTACTTTTAATTAAATGTATTAAAACTCTTTTTTTTTTTTCCCTCTCTTTTTTTTTCAGTCAGAAGAAACATCTGTGCAACCAAACAGGTTTTTTACGCAATTAGAGTCAGGTTTTTTAAGGCTAGAGGTAACAGTTTTTCAGACTGTTAAATTAAATTAAATTAAATTAAATTTTATTGATTTTAATGCACCAATAGAATAATCTGTAATATCTCTGTGTAATCTCTGTGTAATATAAACAGTTACATTTCTAAATATATGTAACTTTAATCATAATCATATAATCATTTTAAATGATCACAATGTGTTGCACAGGGACTGTGCACTATAAGGAGAAAAAAAACATACGGAAAACCAGATAATGTCTTGGCAGAACATTTTCCATAAAATTTCTGTAAAATTGTACATTTTCTGTAAAATTTACAGATATTTCATTACATCCTCAAACATAACACAATGCAAAGCACAAATCCCAGGTAAAACATCCGTGAAAAATGAATACAAAAATGAATCCCTCATATTACCAAACATTTTATCATATTTTTTTATTTATTACATGAATATATATATATGTATATATATATATATATATATATATATATTTTTTTTTTTCAATAAGGTTTGCATTTTCTTAAGAAGATGCAAAGATTGCTAGCACAACACTCTTTCTTTAGACATTTTAATTTTCTCAGAAAAAGAGAGAGAGAGGGCAAAAGTATGAAAGCTGTCACTGGGGTGGCTCCTTTTCGAAAGGTACAAATATGTACCATCAAGGTACTAATATGTACACTTTAGATATTAATATGTACCATTAAAGGGATATTTCACCCAAAAATAATGAGAATTCTGTCATTAATTACTCACCCACATGTTGTTCCAAACCTGTAAGTCCTTTGTTCATCTTCAGAACACAAATTAGGTTTTTTTTGATGAAATCTGAGAGCTTTCTGTGACCACACATACGTATCTCGACAGGGAAGAGAAGAAATTGTTAAATAAAGTTATTTTTAGTTTTCTTTGTGCACAAAAAGTATTCTCATAGCTTCATAACATTACGGTTAAACCACTGATGTCACATGGACTATTTTAACGATGTCGTTACTACCTTTCCGGGCCTTGAACGTGTCAGTTGTGTTGCTATCTATGCAGGGTCAGAAATCTCTCGGGAGTTCATCAAAAATATCTTAAATTGTGTTTTGAAAATGTACCTTTTGAAAGTGTTCTACCCCAGTGACAGATTTTTTTTTTTCTTCTGAGAGTGAAGGTAACACAAAATGTTTATGAGAAAAATGCAAAAGTCTTCCTGTCATTGCATTCTGATTTTTTTCTCCATCATCATGTCCCCTTAGGTGTTTCGTACATCAATGAATATATTTTTTCACTGAAAACTGTTAACTCAGAGTTTCAAAATGATTAATACAGCCAGTTTAAACTGATTTATGCAAAAAGAACAAGCCAACTCAACTGTTTTTGAATTTTAAATAAGAGACATAAGACATAAATGTCTATGCAATGAGACAGGAGGGAATGCAAAACTAATTTTACAACACAATCATTAGAAAACGCAGTTGCAAAGTGTTGCACATTACACACAACATATTGCTCCGACTTATCTGAAACGAGCTCTATTAAATGGAGAGCACAGCCGTGCAAAGGCATCTTTCTTTAGATTTAATTACTTAGGATGTATCTCTCAGTGGGCAGGATGCATTGCACAGTCCATATCCTCTTTTAATGTGTCAGTGTCTTGAACTGTGCAAATGTGAGAAACGAAAAATCTCAGGGGAGAAGTGTGAACGCTGTGAGGGAGAGAGAGAGTCGAGCGAGAAAGACAGAGAGGAAAGCAGTTTAATTTGTTGCACTTTTGTGGTTTGCTAGCTTGTTTGGTGGCCGAGAGCTGGTTGGTTGTGATTAAGTGCGGATGAAGAGAGGTGTTTTGGAATCGAAAATGGATAAAAATGGATAAATTGTTGTTTGGTGTCTGGAAATAGGGCCTGGCGGGACACACAGTCATCTGATTCAGTCCACAAATGGCTATTAGAGCCTGATCAATAAAGTCTCCAATTGTACGACCCCATATGCATGTGGTTACGGATCAGACCCCCATCGATTCTCCTGCCCAGCTGTAATTAAAACAGGTACCTGTGACAAGAACTCCTGCTGTGGAGTGTTTGATTGTTTTCTGAGTTCCTATTTTATCCTCATTTCCTTGTTCTGGACTGTTTCTCAACCCTGATGTGCAGGAATAAAACACTTTGGGGTGTCACACAGGTCTTTTGTCCTTCTCTGAGTGCATTGGAAGAATTGGAGGCTGTTTTCTGGTGCTTCAGGCTCTAATCTTGGCTGCCTGGAGGGGGCAGCTTGGGGCCGGCTGTCTAAGTGATTATATGTGCCGTCCGGTTATGGAATGGGCCTTTATTGGTGCTGATGGTGCACTTTCTGTCCCAGCTGGGGCGTTAGTGGTGATTATCATCTCTCAGGGCTGGCCGGAGGTCTGCCTGTTTGATTTATAGCCGGAGCGCACGCTGCTCCACAAATTCTACAGAAGTTTCTCTATGGGACTTGAGTTTAATCTAATCTAAAACAAGTTTGTAACTCAATGTAATTATAGGAGAGAACAAAATGTGCCCTCTGTAGAAAATTATAAAATGACATATTGAATGTAATTAGTAGTTCTTGCTTTATGCTTATAGGGTGATGGATTTGAACAAACCCCAAACTCCAAGTATTAGCACTGTATGTTGTCTCAAATCGTCCAGAAGTTGTTCTTTTTCCTTTCTAAACGGTCAGATGTACATTTATTACCTAATAAAACAGGGAAGCAGATCCCATAGACCTGCATTGAAGGAAGAAGTTCAGCCATATCTAGAAACTAGAAGTAAGTGAGGTCTTTTTTACTCCTTAAAGCTTGATTCGCAAGCAATCGATTCTAATCTAAATTTGATTCAATATGAATCCATTTGAATCAGTTAATTAACTATGTCAGGTACAGGACATGTTATTTTTTTTTCTCAAGGAAACAAATCTTTCAACTGAAGATGTAAAATAAATAAAGAACCCTGTCTGTTGGTACGTTACTTTAATATTAAAGGTTAATGTTAACAACAGAATCCAAACTATTAAATTCAGTTGCTGTTTATTTAGTGCTGGACGATATACTGGTTTGAATTAGCAAACGTTGTAATTGTTTTTTTTTTCTTATCGGCGTGCCGATAAGTGGCTAAGCAACGTAGATAGTGTCTTGAATTGATAGGAGATTCCTGTTAACTGCATACTCTTCTGACTAATGGTGGGAGAACTTTCAGAACTATTAATATCACACCAATTATTCTTTAAATGGGCAAATAAACCAACTGTAAATGGAGGTTGACGCCCCCTACTCTGGGAATTGACTGCTGGGCTCCAGGGCCCTTTTTGAGCGATGCCACCACATGTCCCCTTCACTCTGGTGGGCATGGGAGTAGGGTGACGCCCCCTGCTCTTGGAATGGACGCTTCTCCATAATCATGAAGCTGAGCTCCAGGGGCCTTTTGAGCCATGCCAGCCCAATGTCCCCTTCACTCTGTTGGGCATGGGAGTAGGTTGACGCCAGTACTCTGGGAAGTGACGGTTCCCATAACCTTGAATGCTGAGCTCCAGGGGCCTTTTGAGTGATGCTAGTCCCACGTCCCTTTCACTGGTGGGCATGGAAGTAGGCTGATGCCTCCTACTCTGGGACTTGACAGTTCTCCATAACTATGAAAGCTAAGCTCCAGAGGCCTTTTGAGCGATGCCAGGACCATGTACCCTCACTCTGGCAGGCACAAGAGTAGGTTGGCCCTACTCTGGTTCTTCATAACCATCAAAACTGAGCTCTAGGGCCTTTTGAGCGATGCCAGCACCATGTCCCCTTCACTCTGGTGGGCACGGGAGTAGGGTGATACCCTGTACTCTGGTAATTGACTGTTCTCTATAACCATGAATCCCGAGCTCCAGGGGCCTTTTTAAGCGATACTAGCCCCACGTACCCATCCCTCTAGTGGACATGGGAGTAGGGTGACGCCCCCTACTCTGGGAATTGATGGTTCTTCATAACCATGAATGCTGAGTTCCAGGGGCCTTTTTGAGCGATGCCAGGTCCACATCGCCTTCACTCTGGTGGCCATGGGAGTAGGGTGAATCTCCCTATTCTGGGAATGGATGGTTCTCCATAACTATGAATACTGAGCTCCGGGGGCCTTTTTGAGTGATGCTAGCCCCACGTACCCATCCCTCTGGTGGGCATGGGAGTAGGTTGACGCCCCCTACTCTGGTTATCCATAAGTGCAAAAGGGGGGTTTGAGCCATGTAGCATGTTTGTTTGGATTGTGATTAAAATGCTGTGGTTCTGCAACTGTTTACTTACAAGCTATGCACAATGAATTGCCTTTCTGAAGTAAATGTAACAGTTTTGTACATTATTTAGCTCTTTATTGCTATCTTTCTGTGGTTGAAACACTACTTGAGCAGTTACTTGAGACGTGATACATATCAGTAAGTTTTATTGTTTATTTCAACATATCTTTTGATGTTCATTCATGTTTATTTCAGTTGAACTGAGGCGACTACAACGACCTGTCACGCCACATTAAAGAACATTAAAACAACATTTATTTTATAAGTTTGATGGGAATTCGAAACCTTAATGTGATTACTGGATGGCAAGAACACTACAAGCAATGTTTAGTGAAGCTGTGTTCATACATCAACAGACAACAAAATAGACTAAAAGACTGATCTTGAGATTTAAGAATCAGTATTTTCCTGCTATTGTCAACTGTGTACAATCTTCACTGGTTTGTAGTATAAGTGATGTTGAGTAATGGCACTAAGGGAGTTTGTTAACTGACCGTCTCTTTCTCTTTTTTCTCAGGAGTTGCAGTTTGAAAGATTAACTCGAGAGCTGGAGGCGGAGCGTCAGATAGTGGCTACTCAGCTGGAGCGATGCAAACTGGGATCTGAGACAGGTGGCAGCATGAGCAGTATCAGGTAATGCTAATGTACTGTGTGGGTGTGTGCAGGGGCTATCTAATGCTTCAACAAGTCCCTGTAATGAGACCATGCTGCCTGAAGGATGTAATTGTATGGTTAAGGAAACGTTGACAATATTCTTGACTTCTTTGTGTGGGGGTCAGAGTGGAGTTAATGCGATTTTAGCTCGTATTGTGATTTACATACAGCGCTGTGAGTTTGTATGTGAAAGAGAGAGTGTACATGTGTGCGTGGGTCTCCATGTTGGTGGATTTCCATCTGCGGATGTAAATGCTAATGTGTTTGCCTACATGTGCACTTGTGATTCTGTCACATGAGGGCATCCGGGTTAAACTAGTTTCCACATCAGAAAAACGGGTTTCTTCTCATGCCTTGGAGCACCTCATTGACATTTACTGCATGACAGAGCCCCACCTGAGCCCCAGATTTACACATTTTACTTGACTTTTATTGTTTTTATAATAATATAATTAAAGATTCTATCGATCTATCTATCTATGTAATATTGAAACTTTGTTATAATCAGTATAAAATAAATAACAATATTAGCAAAAATAATAATGATCATTATTTATTTATTTTTATTCCAGTATTATTTCATATTTTTTAATAAGTATCGAATAAATAGTAATATTAACAGCAATCATCTTCATCATCATCATAGTCCTCATCATTATTGTTATATTTTATAAAACTGTATTATTTTTAAATTTCTTTATTTAAATCAGTATTATTTTATTATTAGTATTACTTTTTTATCATAATCAGTATCAGAATAAATAATAATATTAACAATATTCATAATTGTCGTCATTATTATAATATTATCATATTTAATGTTAAAATAATTTTAATTAATTCATTAATGTAATTAATTAATTAAACCAGTATTAGTAAGTATTATTATTATTACTTGGTTTTTATTGTTTTTAATTCACTTAAACCATTTATTTATTCATTTATTTATTTATTTAATTAATTATTTATATTGCTATTTTATTATAATCGGTGTAGAATAAATAATAATATTAACAATAGTAATTATCATTGTTGTTGTTACATTGAATGTTATAAAATTGCGTTATTTACTTATTTATTTAAACTAGTATTTCTTTTTTTTTAATATTACTACTTTATTATAATCAGTGTAGAATAAATAATAATAATAATAATCATTGTCATCATCATTGTCATCATTATTATTGTTATATTTAATGTTCTAAAATTGTATTATTTATGTACTTATTCCTGTATTATTGTATTATTAATATTACTGTTACAATCAGTACAGAATAAATAATATTAAAAATCATCATCATTTTGTCATTATTATTGTATACATTTAATTAATGATTTTATTTATTAAAACCAGTATTATTATTATTATTATTCATTATATTGCTTTTTTTGTTATAATCGGTATAGAATAAATAGTAATATTAACAATCATCATCATCATCAGCAGCAACATTGTTTCATTATTATTGTTTTATTTTATGTTGTAATTTATGTTATTTTATTATTTTTAATAAATTTATTTATTTAAACCAGTATTATTTTATTATTAATATTACTATTTTATTATTCAATATAGAATCAATAATACTGTTAACAACAATAATAATAATCAGCATCATCATTATTATAGTTATATTTGCAGTTATACAATTTTATTATTATTATTATTATTATTTTACTTTATTTTATTTTAGTTAAATATATTTATTTTGCTATTTGATCTATGCGTACCAATATTATTTTATTATAATACAATTAAAAAAATGCTAAGAATAATATCAAGTATAGAAAATATATATAAATTGTGTATGTGTGCATTTGAGAATGAGATACACTGTCTTTATCACCTTTATTTAAAAAAAAATGCATGCAAAAAATATCTATAATGAATCTACAGGGAAACTGTTCTCTTAAGTGAGTCTCACATTAGCTTCCCCGACATTCAATAGCAATTAACATCATTTAGCTTTAGTTAATGTTCTTCACACTTGTTAATTATGTGCATCTCTTTTGGAGTCTGGTGTTGAGTTTCTTGGTTTTAGTAGTTATATATTCAGGTGAGGGACAGGTTCAAATGACATCTTGAGCCGCTTAAATGCACTGTGTGAAGATGTTTAAGTAGGACAATGTGTGCATGTACCTGTGCAAAACTAAAAGAAGGCTGTCCTTCGGTTTTACCACACATTTTTACTCCCTATTCACAAATGTCTTTTATGAAAGGAATCAGTCTTTAACCGGTTCGAAGAAAACGACTGGGCAAGGAAGAAATGAAGTCCTGCTGCGCTCAGAGCCTCAAGGTTACCACTGAGAGCTTGTGCGGGAAGGAAGCCATAATGTTACTCTGCTACATAATATTGATTTAGCCTTTTAATTTGCCATAAGTGAACCGTTCCACAAATAGCTATCTGATTCAGACTTTCATTCAGCTGATGATTCCAGAGGCCCTCTGTGAAAAACACTTATTCATACCTGGTTTCTCATGGCGTTGCTCTGTTTGTGGTTTAGGTTACGATTGACTTGTCCACAACAAATGCAATATTCATCAGTAAGGCTGTTTTATGAAGCTGCTCTCGAGTCCTCTTGGGATATTTCTGCCTACGAGAGGAAAATGTAATTATGACAGGCGAACCCAGGTGAATTTGGTCAGAATGAAAATCTGTTTTGTTATATACAAGCTAAATATACAAGTCAGTAGTATTTTCTGGGAAGACTTTATCAGTTTCTGGTAACAGAATGAATTAATGAATGAATGAATTACTGAGTGACTAAATAAATAAATAAATATTTGTTTGGATGATACTTTCTTAGCAGTCCTGCACTTTTTCCCTCTGCATTTTCATGTGTTTAGACATTTTAATTACATTTTAAAATTTTTCATGTTATATTATATTATTACTTTAGCAGTATTTTCATATTTTATATTAAAATATTTTCATTTTATATATTATATTGTTGTTTTAGCATTTTATTGTTATATTATATTATGTTATATTATATCATATTACATTATATTATATTATATTATATACTTTTTCATCTTATATATTATATATATTATTTTTTTTAAATTATATTTTTATATTGTATTATAATATATTATACTATTACTTTAACAGTATTTTTTGAATTATATTTTATTTTCATTATTGTATTATATTATATTATATTATTAATTTACTATTTATTTATCTTCTAACTTTATACTATGCTTAAATTAATTCTATTTTTGGGACCATAAAGATTGTTTGCAGTGTCACATTACTATACAAAATGCACAGAAACATCTTTTGTTTCGTATAATTAAAAAAAAAGTTATACAAAAACCTTTATGGTCCAACAAATACACCTCAAATTTATATTTATTTATTTTTTGAGATTCACCTAGCAACCACTGTTAGTAACCATTGTTAAAAAATGCATAAATATATGTATAGTACAACATTTTGTGTATTACATATTATGCTGTTTAATGCACTGTTTAATGAACTATGGCTACAGTTATTAATGAAACGATAACCGACAATATGTTAAAAGTCATTACGAATTCTTTTATATTATGTATGCAAACCGAAAGTGTTAGTGTTTTGTCTTTCATCTTTAGTTGTGTGTGTATATGATGTGTTTCTGCCATCTGTTGCATATTGTTGGGTTTGATATTTGAGCCAGAGAGACACGGAGCCAGTGTCTGCTAGCAATGACTTATCAGTCTGACAGTTTGGAAGCCTGAACAGACTGGAGATGCTATTACAGTAGACCGGCCTTGATTGTCAAATGAGCCTCCTGGGAATTCTGGGTAGAGTTGATAAAGAGACTCTCGGCTCACTGGGCCTCACAAGCAGTACACGCTTACACAGACACATCGAAACAGCCCCAAAAAAAGAGGTTTAATGTACAAATTGTGGTAGTCTAAAGCCTGGGTAGTTTATTTTCTGAGCGTGAAATAAGCTGAAATGTGTCTGCTAAATTTTTCACAGAGCGTAAAAATGCAAATGAGACATTTTCCACTGTAAACATGACGCACATGTCTTGTGTAATTGGAAACCTCATGCCCAAAAACCAATTTAAACCAGGGGCACGTTTAATTTTTCTTTTTGCTTGTGTTTTTCTATGTTTTCAGTGGCGGCGCACAGAGTTGAGTAAACACTGAGCGTGATTCATGTGTGTTAATGTGTTACTGCTGTAAATCCAGTCACTCTCTGGCACCGGATCAGTCTGGTTCACGGCTGTCTGGAACGCGTCCTACCCAATAACGTGATTACGCACAAACACTTTTCCTTCTTCCGTGGTGTCATGTTTTCCTCTATTTTGGTTTGGTGGGAACTCTCCTGAAGCCAAACATATTTCTAAGTTGATGTGTTTTTAACAGGCTCACAGGTAAATTTTATTAAACGTTTCCGCACTTGTCTATCAGGACTCTCTCATCTCTCTCAGATTGGATGGTAAAATATTCTGAGTGAATAACCTTTAGTCTTTATTCTGTCAGGAGACATTGCTTCCGTTTGACAGTCAATCTCCTGATGCTGAGCGTTTGGAAATAACTTTAAGGAGAGATAGCAGACATCAGGAAGTGAGATAGACCTGCTTCTCTCAATCAACTGCTGCTTTCCATCAACTCTCCATTCGGACATTTTCGACTGTGGCTGTCTCTACAATGACTGAGCTACATTTTTGGGCATCTTAGGAATGTTCTAAATAAATGTGTGTGGGACTAGCAAACCTTAAACACACTGTCAACACACAAATATTTTGCTCTATTCTGTGCCTTCAGAAACCATACGATTGCTTTATGTGCTGACATTTACGTTATTATTCATTATAAATCTCAAGTCCAGTATTGTCATTACGTCAAGCTTGACATTAAAGGAATAGTTCACCCAAAAATGAAAATTACCCCTTGATTTACTCACCTTCAAGCTATCCTAGGTGTATATGACTTTCTTCTTTCAGACGAATACAATCAGAGTTATGTCCTCTCTTGCAAGCTTTATAATGGCAGTGAATGGGTGTTAAGATTTTGAAGTCCAATAAAGTGCATCCATCCATCATAAAAAGTACTCCGCACGGCTCCGGGGGTTAATAAAGGTCTTCTGAAATTAATTGGATGTCCTACGTCCTTCATCAACGACAGTTTGCGGATGCTACACTCTAAAAAATGCTCAACTTGGGTTATTTGGCAACCCAGCGCTGGGTAAATAATGGACAGAACACATGCTGGGTTATTTTGACCCAGCTGGTTGGGTTAAATATTTTTACCCAGCAAGTCAGCTGTTGTTTAAAAAATATTATATTGCTGGCTTTAAATGGGATGGAAATTGAAAATCACACACAGAATTATAGAGGCAACAGGAATAATCAAAAGATGAACATTTATTATTAAGCAAGAACACCCATGGACAAAAATATAAGACTAATTACATTTATTTGGGTGAATACAGCATAATTTACAATATTATACACATTTAAACTTGTTTAACAAGCATTTTAGAGATAAAAATGTAACATTTAAAAGTATCATTTTAATTTAAGGGTATTAAATTGTTCTCTGTAATATTTTTTCACCGAAATAGCGCTAATTGTTGTGTCGGTGTGTCGCTGGAATCTGAGCTGGTGATGGGCTGCTGTTCGCAGGGGGAATACAAACTTCAGACCACCATCTCACGTTTCACTCGTAGCTGAAAGATATTAGAATAGATATCAGA